>QRFJ01000070.1:624062-847239 GCA_006176705.1 Cocos nucifera | reverse complement strand
TTATACTTGCCCATGACAGCGACCACTTCCGTACCTCCACAACCCACCCGATCCATCGACACAACGCATCTCTTTCCAACGCAGAATTCCCATTTTACCCTCGTAGAAACCGCACTATCCACATGACTTGGGGAGAAGTTGTTAACTCCATTCTCTTTTTTTTTTTTTTTTTTTTTCAAATAACGTACGAAAGAATATAGCGAAATAAAATAAAGCAGAGAAAAATGTTATTGTCTCTTTTTTATTCGACGAATAAACCACGGCACCTCTGCCTAGGTTCCTTGGTTTACCCGGGGAAGCCCCCCTGCCCCCTTCGCTCATTTCTTCTTATTCTTCCTGTCCTTCGGCACCTCTTCTCACCACCACCTTGCCAACCTTCCCGTCCTGCCCTAACTAAGCGCCGCGCGCCCCATGGAGGACCAGCGCGAAATCGCCCTCTTGTCCCGATCCCTGGAAGAGGTAATCGATAGATCTCCGTGTTCTTGTCTTTTGATTCCTTTGATCGATCTTCGTTCTAGGAGGAATATGGGTTCGAGATCTGTCGAGGGATTGGAATTTTTTTTTTTTTTTTGGTTGGGGTGTCGGTGATTCGTTCGATGTTTTGTTGATTTGCGGGCGTTTTGGGTGATTTGATGGTAGGTGGGTGGTGATGCGAAGGGGGTAGAAGGTGCTGATTCGTGTGGATCAGCTGCGGATTTCGGGGTCTGCGCGATCTGTTTGGAGAAGATCGTTCTTCAGGAGACGGCGCTTGTAAAAGGTTGCGAGCATGCTTACTGGTTTGTCTAAAAGAACTTCTCTTTTCTGGAAGCTTTATCGCTTCCTTTCTTGATTCTAGCGTTTGGTTTGTTGTGCCTGCAGTAGTATTCCATCCAAATGAAAAAGGATCTGTTTTTTTTTTTTGGTTGAGAAAATTGCCTTTTTTTTTTTTTTTTTTTTTTTTACGTTGCTGCTATGGTTTGTCTTGGTTATGGGCATATGCAACTTGAGCAAATGGAGCACTGCAGAGAATGTATTTGTATGTTTTCAAGAAGTTGATGCATGTAGTCCAGAATTAGGTGAAGAAATGTCAAAATCAAGAAAAATTGCTTAAAAATAATTGAAATTGTTGTCATTGTAGGCAGGCTTTGGGTTCTCAAGAATTGAAATATATGTTGGAATGAAAGAAATCTGAAATACTCTGTAAAAGGTTCGATTGCATAATTTCATTTGCAAATCATGAAATTCGTATTATGATTATTTACAATGCCTTTAGCATTTGTGAAGTTGGTGTTTGGATCATTTTGGTGATAAAATGAAATTGGTATAGGTTCGCTAGAGTGGCTCTTAAGGCAGAGTCATCTTTCAAAAAGCATCTAACTGTCCAAAGCACACGAGTGATGCAAAAAATTGTACGTTAAGGAATATGTATTTATGTTCTTCTCAAAGTCATTTGAGTTATGAGCTATAGAAGGTTGATGCCAAGTTGAGAATCAGTTATGAGAACATTCTCAAACTTTAGTAAGCCATTCCTTGCTTCTTAAAACTGGTCATTTGAAGATGGGATTAGGCTTGTTGGTTGAGATTGATCCTACTTACGGTTCATGTATCCTTTCATGATCTTATTCATTAGGGAAAAAGGATTTCTGAAATTATGTAGTTTGTCCTCTTGAAATATCTTGTCCTAGTTGTATCAACTTCTTGGTTATATAATATGTTCAAGTCATGCTGTTTTCTTACCAGATAACGAGTTACTTGCTATTTTATGAAAAGAACAAGAATGTCTAACGTGCTAACCTGTTTTAAGTTTCCTTGTCTACAGACAATGGGAAGTGTTAAATCACTATGAAGATAATGCTGTACAATTATGCTTGCCTGGTAGTGGATTGAATTTTCCTGGAAATCTTCCTCCTAGTATATGTTGGCTATATCTGAAGACTGAAGAAGATATGCTGATCGTGCACTTATGACAATGCCTAGACCCTTCTTGATGATTTCTTGAGAGAGGATTTTGTGCATTTATGAGTATTGTGACTTGATTTTGATGTGTAGTATTGGTAAAAGTGATAAAAACTATGAAGCTTTCATAAGTTTGAATTAGGAAATAATTTAGATTTAATCGTGAGAGTATTTTGGATGTACGTAGTCTTGGAAATGACCAAGTGGGCACTGTTAACAAGAACTATGAACAGGGTTCTCCAAGCAAGGAAAATTGGCAGTTGGATTAAATACATTTGCAGCAACTAATAGGACAAATGTCCGTTTTTGCACATAGATGTGCTTAGATGTGGGTGTGTGTGTTGGCAGTTGTGTGGATGTTGCTCTGTTTCTAGGATGTGGTGGTGTGAGTTTACATGTGTGTATATGTGCCTGTAATCTTCACCTATTTTTATCTCCAAACATGAATAACTCGTGCATGTTAGGATTTTAGAGTTCCATTTCGTTTTTTTTCTTATATTATCATCCAAACCAGTAACATTAGTCTTGTTTGAAAAGTATCAATTCTTCACTAAATCATTTAATGAATGAGTACCCTTGTGAAACTGCAATGGAGGTAGTAGCACTCAATTCAAACATTATCATGGGTAACTGGGCCTTTTTTTTAAGGATACTTATTCTTTAGTTCTTTAGATGTTGAAGTTCTGAGGAAATTATATTTAGCTTTTGGCCTTTAGTGATTAATACAAAACCATAGACAACGAAAGCATGTATTCACTCACTGAACATATACTTTCTAAAAGAATCTAATTCTGTCAATGATGATGATCAAGAGGGAGGATGTGATCATTTACAATATGATGCTGGAAGGGGAGAGAGGAAAAGAGGGGGGGGGGGTTGGGGGTGGGGTTGAAGATGATGAGAAGTCATCTCCTGATTAAAAGTGGTTGCTGTCCTAGTGTGCCCTTGATTGAATATGCTTGTCATCCAGGTGTGGTTGGGGGTGAGTGAGCAAAGGTGGTGCTGAGGTGAGGGAGATGGGTAGACAAAGGGAGGAATGGAGAAGAGGGATAGTTCTTAGGAGTTGGGGGAGAGAGGAGAAGAATTTTTTTGTCTCTAAGAAATAAAAATGGATGTTCCCTTGGATATGATATATTAAAATATTATATTTTATCCTTGCACCTTGCTGAATTGTTATAACTTTTAGGTACTTTGGGCTCAGCTCGAATTTCGCTGGCCTTAAATTCTAGTTCTGGCCTGACTCGATATGCTGGAAGTCTCTGCTTCATCCTCCCAAAACCGGACAGGTCAAGCTTAATTTGCTGAGGGCTATTTTGTTTCTTTTCATTTTGCTTCCATTCAAAGCTTGGAAACCTTGATTTTGTTGCATAAAAAAGTACATCCAAATATGATAAGTAGAGAGAATAGTGGTTGTATGCACCCTTCCCCCCTTCCTAATTCATTCAATATCAAAAATCTGTCTGAAACCTGCTTTTGTGATCCTTTATTCTTTCATTGCTATCATGATAAAGTCATCATAATTTGTGTCTTCATACTTGTTTATAATCTTCTTTTTCCCCTTTTACTTGTAGGCTTGGTGATAATATCACATCCCATATTGGTTTCTCTCCTTTTTTTTTCCTCTCTCCCTTCCTAATTCATTTCAATGTGCTCTCTTGGATGTGAAAATCTGTGTCAAACTTTCTTTTTATTCCTTATTTTGTCATTGCTATAATCATCATAATTTATGTCTTTATACTTACGCATAATCTTTCCTCCCTTTTTACCTATAGGCTGATGATTTTATCGCATTCCATGTTGATTAAACAGTCATAATGTTTAATTGTTTAGTAAGTTTAATCATCATGTTATACAAAGTCATTGTCAATAAGTTTATTCAAAATTATATATAGCTTTTCCTTACATAAAATAATTTGAAGGCTTAAGTATTGATGATCACTAATTACAAAAATTTCTGACAACCATGAATGAAATTTGACAACAAATGCATGTGTCTGCACAATCCACGTAAAAGCCGAAACTCTTGTGTGAATAGCATATGTGCACCCTTCTTTTCTTTTACGGTTTGCCCTCATCACTTGCGGTGGTTGTGGAATCTGATGGTGGACACTGCTTCCTGTTGGATGCAGCTTTTTTGCTGGGGAGTCCACGTTTGTCCAACTAATAAAAGGAACCAAGTGTATCACCATCGAGATATTAAGTCACATAATTTTGTACACCTATGATAGTAGTTGTACATGAATGTTAAAACTGTGAATGTGATGAAATCTAGTATCTTAGATGTCTGAGATGTTGAATTTATCTGGGCATACTATTTTGAGTCCTAACTAGGTTTCCTCATGAGTTGAGTTCTAAAATTTAATATGTTAACTATTTTGGTGAATTGCAATTTAGCCATATATGTGAATGCCAGTCAGGGCCAACTTTTGGAGGTGTATTACTATAACATTATATTTTGCAAACATGATTATTGAAATGGAATTTATGTAATTAATGGTTGAGCTCAACATGGAAGGCGTATCTTGAAAATTATTCCTTTTATTGCATGTGATGCTAATGTTCTTATGGCCATTGTTTTCTTTATGCAGTGTGACATGCATCTTGAGGTGGGCAGCATACAAGCAGAAGCCTTCTTGCCCTCAGTGCAAGCATCCTTTCGAGTCCCTCAACGTTCATCGCTCACTTGATGGCTGGTAATATTACTTATGTTTCCTCTTGAAAAATGAGTGGTCATTGTGCTTGAATTTTTGGTAATGCTGTAACATTATTATTCCTTCATACAGTATTCATGACTACATGTTTGAGGAGAGTGTTTGCCTTCTCCTTCGGGCTACTTGGTTTGTGCCTCTGACGGTTGAGGCCAAAGAAGAGGCTCCTGAAGAGCTCGAAGACTATGCCCAGTATTATAATGATCAAGATGACGCTGATGATGATAATGATGATGATGGTGATGAGCTAGATGAATCTTACTATATTAGCAACTCGTCCGGTATCCGTATCGGTAATAGGAGGTGGGGTGACAATGGTTATGTGAGGGCAGGACGGAAGGAAGCACGACCTGTTGGTCAACGATCTTTTGATGACTCTGGTGCTGGTCCATCCCGGTGCCCCAAGAAGAAAGAGTCATCCAAAGTTGTGACCGGTAGGCGGGCGAAAAGGGCGCTGAAGCGAGAAGCTGCAGATAAAGCAGCTGCAGCCAAGCACCAGCAGCACTTGCAAAGGTTGGGTCGCAAGTGATCTTCTATGGAAAGAGCTAACGATGCGGCCTGATGGCAACTCAGCCATGCCGCATTTGTACAGAATGTTAACCTTCTAGATTCAGCATATAGTGTCGTGAAGTGGTGCAGTTACCATATTCAAGCAGGCACAGCTTTGCTGACACATGGCAGATGTTACTTCTGTTGGGGTTTAAAATATGATTTGTGTAGTTTCATATTGGTTCAAGATTTCATTGCTTATGTGCCCATTGAATAAGTGGATATGTTTCTGATCGTTCATGGCAAGATGACGAAATATGCATATTTGATAATAGTGGGGCCGCTGATGGCCATGGTATCATAAGATGCAATGAAGAACATCATGGTATTCTTGTTCTATGTTTCAGATCAAAGATCTGTTTATGTGAATTTAATCTCATGATCACAGCAAGAGGCGAGTTTGGGCCAGGGGAATAAAAGAGGCATCGACGCGTTTGTGGTGGACTCTTTATCCTTTCAGCAGAGATTCTTAACATTATCCATGAATGGTTGTCTGTTCAGATTAGAAGACGGTCGGTCGCCCTATTGTGGTGGCTGCTCCGGTTTGATAAGGAGCTACAGTGACTCAACTATGGTTAAGTATTTTTCGGACATGCATCGATTTCTTCGACCACTGGGTATGGAGGTCGAAGAAATATTACTATTTTAAACCTTGAAAGGCATGGCAAAGTTTAGTATCTTAGCCTCATATGATAGCATGAACCGTGAAAGCGTGTGGAGAAGTCCGAGAAGATTCCAGGGAAGACTGTCATTGATTGCCTTAGGATTTCGGTAGGAGGAAAGTATTGTTCAAATTTGTTGATTCTAGAATCAAAATTGAATATGCAATAGGAATAAGATCTTTTATATGTATAAAGGCATTTCCATTTACATGGAATTTAATCATATTTTCGAAATAGTAGAGTATTGGTCGATTTTTGATATAATCTCAGAGATTTTGTTCCCGTGGACGCTAAGTAATGTCTGTATCATCACTTATTTAACCCATTGAAAAGGATTGGCACGACAAGAAGCAAATAGTAAATATTAGAACGGTTGAAAAAAGACGAAGGGACAGAGTAAATGTATGAAAATAACGAATTTCTCCTAGAAAATACCCAATAATTATTTTTTGCTTTACCATGACTAAACAAAATTAGTTTTTGTTTTGTTCATGAGACAACTCTTATGTATTTTGAAATCTGAAAAGCTGAATCACAATATGGATATCATTTTATACATCAAGTATAATATGTTACTAATTTACTAGATATTAAGTTTATCTTTTTTCCCAATCCGAATATTTCTCGTTTCCATCTTATTCTCAATTTGTTTTTGGTAGTTTAAGTCGATAAAGTAAAAAATTGTCTTAGGTTCTGGTTAAGGTGCTATTGGGTTTGATCAGGTCCAAGTTTTAGCGAACTCAACCCATACTTGATGGGGGTTTTGGGTTTAAATTTTGTTTGCAGTTAAGATGATAAAGACCTATTGGATTTTCATGCCGAGATTGAGCATGTTAAGACCTATGCCTTGCCGCATGGAGCTTGGATCGGTGTTGAGGGGACCAGATTTCTCATCGAGTATCAAAAAGTATATCTTGAAAAATTAAGGGAAAAAAATATTTTTTATTTTTAAATTTTTAAAAAATAAAAATAAAAAAAGCATGATAATATTATGAAAAGTAAAAAATAAAAATTAAAATAATTAAAATAATTACTTTATATGTAAAAAAATATTTTTTATTTTGTATATAATTATTTTCTATTTTATAGCAACGTAGTTACCAAATATACTTTTTACTTTTTTTTATTTTTACTCAATAGTAAAAATAAAATATATATATTTTTAAAAATTAAAAATTAAAAAATATAATCAAAAGAATATTAAGTGTGCATTTTCTTAGCCATTATTTTTTAATTTTTAAAAAATTAAAAATTAAAAAGCAATGTCCGATGATACCATGAAAAGCAAAAATAAAAAATTTAAAATAATTATTTTATATATAAAATAAAAAATATATTTTTTATTTTATATATAATTATTTTTTATTTTATAGCAATATAGTTACTAAACATACTTTTTGCTTTTACTTCATAGTAAAAATCAGAAAAAATAAAAAGTATCTTTTAAGAATCAAAAATAAAAAAAAGTGTAACCCAACACACCTTAAGAATGCATTTGGTTAGCTATTAAAAAAATATTTTTTTTATTTTTTAATTTTTAAAAAGTAAAAATTAAAAAATAATATTTAATAACATCATAAAAAGTAAAAAGTAAAAATTAAAAAAATTAAAATAATTACTATTGCTATAGAATTTGGTTGATGTCGGATCGTGCTGAAGTCGAGGAGGACGAGGTCACCGTCGGTGACCTGCAAAATAAAATTCCATCCGGAGTCAGTGGTGGTGGCTCCGGCATGATCCTCCAATGATCAAGTCAGCTCTTCTGACCAATAGAAATGGAGTGCTCAGAAAAGAGTTCAGCAGAATTTCGAAAATGAGAAGAGAGCTTAGAGCTTAGAGAAAACGTATCTGGAGGATCTCTTTTTATAGACCGAGCTTGATTGACGGTGACGGTCATACCGTCTAGTAGCGGATCGCTCGAGGCCGCATGAAATTCGGTATGGAGAAAAAGATGTCGTTAGACTGATAGTGATAGCCATACCATCCAGTGGTGGATCGCTCGAGGTCCAATGGAGTCTATCACAAAGGGGGACACCGTCTGTAGCATCGTCTGTAGCAGACTGATGGCAATCGTTCATCGAGATTTAATAGCCATAGTTCGGAGGATGCAGACGTGGGTTGGTGAAGAACTCCGACATATATCAATTCTAGTGGAGTTCGGACTCCTGAAGAAAATACATCTAGAGGAGATTATTCGGGAGCAATCCGTTGGAGGAATCCGATTGAAGGAGGAGTTCAGCTCTTGGAGGAGTTCAGTCGAAGGAAAAATTCGGAAGGAGTTTGGCTTTCGTAGGAGTCCGACTGAAGGAGGAGTCCGAAAGGAGTTCGGCTCCAGCAGAAATCCGACTGAAAGAGTTCAGAAGGAGTTCGGCTTCTATAGAAGTCTGACTGAAGTAGGAGTCTGAAAGAAGTTCGACCACTTGGGGAGTTCGGCTAGGGCTCGGCCACTGAGGAGTTCGGTTGGGACTCGGCCACTGAGGAGTTCGACCAGCTGAAGGAGTTCGGCTAAGGCTTGATCGCTGGGGGAGAATTTTCGATTAAAGCTCTTCCATGATTACCGATTGCATTGAGATAAGCATCAGACTGAACTTCGATGGGAGCAGGGTTTATCCCCAACAATAGTACCCCCACTTTCGAGTTCAAAATTCGAAGGAAAGGAGTACAAAAAAGATGACTGCCGAAGTCTTTTTCTGGGCTCTGCATCCGTTGAGATTGAAGCTCGAGGGAGATCTTGTCTCCAGCCAAGGTTGATGTTGAAGTTGAGGTTTGGAGGAGATCTTGTCTCTAAACGAGGTTGAAGTTGAAGTTGAGGCTCAGAGAAGATCTCATCTCCAACCAAGGTTGAAGGAGATCTCATCTTCTATTGACGAAGATGTTGAAGCTCGGAGGAGATCTCATCTTCAGTCGAGATTGAAGTTGAAGTTAAGGCTCGAAAGAGATCTCATCTCCAGCCGAGGTTGAAGGAGATCTCATCTCTTGTTGATGCAAACGTTGAAGCTCGGGGGAGATCCTATCTCCAGCCGAGGTTGAAGTTGAAGTTGAGGCTCGAGGGAGATCTCATCTCCAGTCGATGTTGAAGTTGAAGTTGAGGCTCGAGGGAGATCTCATCTCCAGCCGAGGTTGAAGGAGATTCTCATCTCCTATTGATGCGGACGTTGAAGCTCAGGGGATCCTATCTCCAGCTGAGGTTGAAGTTGAAGTGAGGCTCGGAAGAGATCTCATCTCTAACCGAGGTTGAAGTTGAAGTTAAGGCTCGGGGGAAATCTCATCTTCAGCCGAGGTTGAAGGAGATCTCATCTCCTGTTGACGCAGACGTTGAAGCTCGGAGGAGATCCTATCTCCAACCAAGGTTGAAGTTGAAGTTGAGGCTCGAGAGAGACCTCATCTCCAACCGAGGTTGAAGTTGAAGTTGAGGCTCGGAGGAGATCTCATCTCCAACTGAGGTTGAAGGAGATCTCATCTCCTGTTGACGCAGACATTGAAGCTCGAGAGAGATCCTATCTCCAGCCGAGGTTGAAGGTGAAACTTAGGAGAGATCCTATCTCCAATGATCGAGGTTGAAAGAGATCTTATCTTCTATCGATATAGATTCTGGAGCTCGGAAGAGATCTTATCTCCAGCGGTCGAGATTGAAGGAGATCTTATCTCCTATCGATGTAGATTCTGGAGCTCGGAGAGATCTTATCTTCGATTAACGTAGGTTTTGAAGCTCGAGAGAGATCTAATCTTTAGCCGAGATTGAAGAAGATCTTATCTCCTATTGACGTAGACTCTGAAGCTCGGGAGAGATCTTATCTCTAGCCGAGGTTGAAGAAGATCTTATCTCCTATTGATGTAGACTTTGAAGCTCGGGAGAGATCTTATCTCTAGCTGAGGTTGAGGAAGATCTTATCTCTATTGACGTAGACTCTGAAGCTCAGAGGAGATCTTATCTCTGGCCGAGTTGAAGGAGATCTATCTCCTATTAATGTAGACTTTGAAGCTCGGGAGAGATCTTATCTCTAGTCGAGTTGAAGGAGATCTTATCTCCTATTGATGTAGACTTTGAAGCTCGGGAGAGATCTTATCTCTAGCCGAGGTTGAGGGAGATCTTATCTCCTATTAACGTAGACTCTGAAGCTCGAGAGAGATCTTATCTCTAGTCGAGGTTGAAGAAGATCTTATTTCGTATTGACATAAACTCTAAAGCTCGGAAGAGATCTTATCTCTAACTGAGGTTGAAGGAGATCTTATCTCCTATTGACATAGACTTTGAAGCTCGGAAAAAATTTTAATCTCTAGCCGAGGTTGAAGGAGATCTTATCTCCTATTGACGTAGACTCTGAAGCTTAGGAAGATCTTATCTCTAGCCGAGTTGAAGGAGATCTTATCTCCTGTTGACGTAAACTTTGAAGCTCAGGAGAGATCTTATCTCTAGCCGAGGTTGAAGGAGATCTTATCTTCCTATTTGACGTAGACGTTGAAGCTCGAGAGAGATATTATCTCTAGTCGAGATTGAAGGAGATCTTATCTACTATTGACGTAAACTCTGAAGCTCGAGAGAGATCTTATCTCTGATCGAGGTTGAAGAAGATCTTATCTCCTGTTGACGTAGACTTTAAAGCTCGAAAAAAAATCTTATTCTATCGAGGTTGAAGGAGATCTTACTCCTATTGACATAGACTTTGAAGCTTGGGAGAGATCTTATTCTAGTCGAGATTGAAGGAGATCTTATCTCCTATTGACGTAGACCTCTGAAGCTTAGGAGAGATCTTATCTCTGACCAAGGTTGAAAAAAATCTTTATCTCCTGTTGATATAGACTTTGAAGCTCGGAAGAGATCTTATCTCTAGCCGAGGTTGAAGAGATCTTATCTATTGACGTAGACTCTAAAGCTCAGGAGAGATCTTATCTCTAGCAAGGTTGAAGAAGATTTTTATCTCCTGTTGATGTAGACTTTGAAGCTTGAAAGAGATCTTATCTCTAGCCAAGGTTGAAGGAGATTTATCTCCTATTGATTGTAAACTCTGAAGCTCGGAGAGATCTTATCTCTAGCCAAGGTTGAAGAAGATCTTATCTCCTGTTGACGTAAACTCTAAATCTCGGAAGAGATCTTATCTCTGATCAAGGTTGAAGGAGATCTTATCTCCTATTGACGTAGACGTTGAAGCTCGGAAGAAATCTTATCTCTAGCCAAGATTGAAGGAGATCTTATCTACTATTGACGTAGACTCTAAAGCTCTGGAGAGATCTTATCTCTGGTCGAGGTTGAAGGAGATCTTATCTCCTATTGATGTATACTCTAAAGCTCGGAAGAGATCTTATCTCTGATCAAGGTTGAAGGAGATCTTATCTCCTATTGACGTAGACGTTGAAGCTCGGAAGAAATCTTATCTCTAGCCAAGATTGAAGGAGATCTTATCTCTGGTCGAGGTTGAAGGAGATCTTATCTCCTATTGATGTAGACTCTGAAGCTCGAAAGAGATCTTATCTCTAGCTGAGGTTGAAGGACTTTGACTTGCTCATGTTAGGATGAGGTTCTTCTCTTGTTCCTAACACGGCCACTATTGACTGCTTCTTTTCTATCATCACATAGTTTTTGTACCAAGAAATAATATTATTGAAATTGAGAAATTTTATTGAAGAAAAATTACTGGCAGCATATCCTCAGATTTTCTATGTTTAAGGATTATGGGAGCATTGTTCCTCCAGCGATAAGTTTCGGGCTGGACGACCTCCTCTATCTCATGCTGGTCTTTTCAATTTAGAGCAAGCTTCTCTTGGCCTTGAGGCTGGAAGATGAAGGCTCGCCGAAGTACCAAACCCCTCTTAGAGGTAGCATTGATGATGCCGGGAGGCGACCAACCTTCTTGTTGTTCCTCTGTCATTAGTGGTTCTGGCTACGACAGTGCCCTTGGTCGATCTTTTCCTACTTTAGGCTGGCATCTGAGGAATCAACCTAGCTGCCCCCTCTTAATGAGCTCCTCGATTTCATTTCGGAGCTGAATGCATTCTTCAATATCGTGGTCGTGGTTACGATGGTAGAGATAGTACTTACATCGATCATGCTTATTTGGAGAAGATCGTAATTCTTCTGATCTTAGTAGCTGATTCTTAATTTCCATCAGAACTTGAGCTTTAGGAGCGTTAAAGAGGGCGTAGTTATGGAACTTTCCGGAGGGAGGACTTCTTTGCACCCTTCGATCGGAGCTTCCTTGATGACGATCTCGAGAAGAAGTTTGGACTCGCTTGCGCTCAGAGGAAGTCCGTAAGCACGATCGAACTTCACTCGGTCCTTCATCGATGGTGAGTCTATTAGACTCGTCTGCCCATCCCTCTCCTACAGTTTCTTTATCCTTCAACTTGAAGGCTTCTTCTGCATGGACATATCTCTTGGCCTGGGCTAGCAGATCGGCAAAGTTCCTAGGATACTTCTTCTTTAGGAAAAATAGCAAATCATTCTTCTGAAGTCGTTCTTAAGTGCGGCCATTGCAATAAACTGGTCCAGATCCCGGACCTCCAATGTTGCAGCAAATCGTCCTTCTGCTTGACATTCATCAGAAAATCTAAACCTCGGCGCGGACATTGGCTGCTGATGAAGTGAGCCACGAACTGATGGCTCATCTAATCAAAAGAGAAGATCGTACCTGACTTCAATATCGAGTACCAGTTTCTTATTGCTCCCTTTAAAGTAGATGAGAAAACTCGGCATAATATGGCGTCTGGTGCGCCATGGAGTAGCATCATGATCTAGAAGGCCTCCAGATGATCAATTGGATCAGAGATTTCATCGTAGCTTTCAAATTGAGGAAGCTTGAAGTTCAGCGGAATGGGCTCTTGCATAATTCGAAGAGAGAAAGAAGGATCAGTGCAGACATCGTCACAGCGAGCCGGGGTGATGTGGCGAAGCTCCTCAATCCATCGATCCATCTCTCGTAGTTTATGATTGAGGACGTCGTCTCGATCGCAGACCCTGGAGGGCTTCCGACTACAGATGGAGAAGATCTCCTCCAAAGAAGAACCATGATCCGAACTTAGATTCTCTGCTCTCTATTTCTCCTTTCCAGCAGCGACGGGCATGCTAGCCTAAATGCTCTTTCTTGGGATCAGTTTTCGACATCCTGATGGCGGGTTGCCTGATGAAGTCACCGTCGGAAGCTGCTGCATGGTCTACACCATATCGGTGAGGCTCTAAATCTACTGCATCAGCAGATTAAACTATTCCGGATCTACCATGGCCGTCGGTGAAAGTGGAGGTTGAAGTATCGATGATGGAGCAGGAGTGGATGGACGGCTCAGATCTAATGGTAGACGTGGTAGATCTCTGGATAGTCATCTTCTTTTGAGGTATTTCTTTGAATTGAGAAAGAGGATGGAGACGAACCTTGGAGAAGAAGGTCGACAGAATCGGCTGAGCACTCCTTTAAGAATAAGGGTACCTTAGAGATAGAGGCCCTTCCTCTAGTGCCAATTCTATTAATGCAGAATCTGATTGACGTCGGATCATGCTAGAGTCGAGGAGGACGAGATCGCCGTTGGTGATCTGCAAAATAAAGTTTCGTCCGAAGTCGGTGGTGGTGGCTCCAGTAGGATCCTCTGATGATCAAGTCAACTCTTTTGGCCAACAGAAATGAAGTGCTCAAAAAAGAGTTCGGCAGAGTTTCAGAAAGAAGAAGAGAGCTTAAAGCTTAGAGAAAATATATCTGAAGGGTCCCTCTTTATAGACGGAGCTTGATTGATGGTGACGGCCATACCATCTGATAATGGACCGCTCGAGATCGCATGAAGTTCGATACGGAGAGGAAGGTATCGTCAGGCTGATAGTGATAGCCATACCATCCAGTGGCGAGCCGCTCGAGGTCCGATGAAGTCTGTCATGGAGGAAGGCACTATCTGTAGCATCGTTTATAGCAGACTGATGGCGATCGTTCGTCAAGATTTAATAGCCATAGTTCGAAGGATGCAAGTATGGGTTGGTGAAGAACCCTAACATATATTAATTTCAGTGGAGTTCGGACTTCTGAAGGGAATACGTCTGGCTAAAATTATCCGGGAGCAATTCGTTGAAGGAATCCAACTAGAGAAGGAGTCTAGAAGGAGTTTAACTTTTGAAAGAGTTCGGCTGAAGAAAAGTTTGGAAGGAGTTCGGTTCCCGTAGGAGTTCGGCTGAAGGAGGAGTCCGAAAGGAGTTCGACTCTAGTAGAAATCCAACTGAAGGAGTTCGAAAGAAGTTTGGCTCCTGTAGAAATCCGACTGAAGGAGGAGTCCAGAAGGAGTTCGGCTGAAGCTTGATCGCTGAGGAGTTTGGTCGGCTGAAGAAGTTTGGCTAAGACTTGACCACTGGAGGAGAATTTTTGATTGAAGCTCTTCCGTGATTATCAGTTATATTGAGATAAGCATCAGATCGAACTTTGGCAGGAACGGAGTTTATCCCAACAATTACTTTATGTGAAAGCAAAAGTTTTTTGCTTTGCATATAATTATCTTTTGCTTTATAGTAACGTAGTTACTAAATATATTTTTTACTTTTTTATTTTAGCTCAATAGTAAAAATCAAAAAAATAAAAAAAATATTTTTTAAAAAAATTAAAAATTAAAAATTAAAAAGTATAACCAATGCACCCTAAGTTAAAACCACCTATGCCTCAAGAAGCTCTAAATGAAATATTTAATTACATGCTTCAAGAGTAGATCACGAGCAACAAGCACTTGATATTTAACCTATACAACAATGGTTGAGTAGCATTTACATTGGAAAAATACAACAATGGTCGAGCAGCAATGGAAAATATACACATTTTAGAGTCAAGTGCAAACAGTCAAACATATAAATATCATTATTTTATTCTATCCCATTAAGTTAGAAAATATTTACATACCTAGAGTTTAGAAAATGAGGATACATAGATAAAACTAATAATGTGATCTTTATGAATAAATTAGGTAATTAGTCATGACTGAGTTGGATTAGGTCTAAAAATTTCAAATCTAGATCTGGCCCAAAATCTTCAATGGCTAAATGTAACCACCGCCACAACCACCCACCCCCATCCCTCCTTGGCATCAAATTCATGGGAAATTCTTTCTACACCACATGCGGTATAGAAAAATTGATGTGGAGCACACCAGATAACTCCATTGAAACACATAACCACCGCTTTCCAATGTGCTTTTAATATCCCACAATGCTTGAAATTTTGAATGATGAATGTCCATTCACAAAAATTATGATATTCCTTCACAAAAATTATGACACCCCTTCACAAAAATTATGGCATCCCTATAGAAAATATAGTATTTTATTTAGAGCGTTATAATTTTTGTGAAGAAATGTTATAATTTTTGTTAAGAGATGTCATAATACTCTTTCTATATATATTCATTTTTTTCTTCATGTCGTATTATGACTCTTCTTCACAAAAATTATGATATATATTCATAAAATTATGACACCCTGAATAAAATGCTATATTTTCTATAGGGGTATCATAATTTTTATGAAGGAATGTCTAATGCTCTTTCCATACATATTTATTATTTTTTTTCTTCATACCATATTATGACATTCCTTCATAAAAATTATAACATTCATTTACAAAAATTATGATATCCTGAATAAAATGCTATATTTTCTATAGGAGTATTATAATTTTTATGAAGAGATGTCATAATTTTTATGAATGGATGTTATAATTTTTGAAAAAAAATATTTTCGTTATTTAAAATTTTAAGTACTATGAGATATTAAATGTACGTTAGGAAGCGGTGGCTACGTATTCCAATGGAGTCATCCGACGTGTTCTACATCAATTTTTTTACACCGCATGTAGTGTAGAAAGAATTACTTCAAATTCATTCATCAGCAAGTCAAGGCCAGATTTGGGCCAAGTTCAAGTTGGATATAAGGCTTGCGGTTGAAATAATAATTATGGTCAAATAAAGTGATTCCTTTATTTTTACATTTATTTCATTGTTTTGATAGCAATTTAATTTTCAATTATAGCTTATCGATAAAAATAAAAATACTAAGGATCCCTTTGAGGATGTTGTAACTTTTGATCAAAAAATAATTTTTAATAAAAGCTACATTTTGATGTCAAAAACTATTTTGAGATAAAGTAGTTTTTTGTTTGACTAAAATATTCTAAAACTATTTTGAAGCTATAAAATTAATTTACTGTATATTTAGTTAATAAACTCAAAAGTTGCTTTTGAATGATAAAATGGTAAAAATGGATAAGTATCTAAAATGGTTTTGAAATTGTTTGGATATAAAATTTTTTAATTTATTTTTTTCATCTTTTTTTACATATTTTTTTAAAGTTATATAGTGACTTATTTTTTTAAAATTGCCTTCACATCATTAAGTGGGGATGGAGATAAGAGGAGAGTAATAAAAAAAAAGAGTCTTGATACACAAAATAGTTAGCAAAAAAAAATAAAAAGGATGTGACGTGATAGAGATGAAAGAAGATTAATGTGAAGAAAAAAAAATATCAAATCAAGAAGGAGAGATGAGAGAAGATTAATTAGGAATGTGAATGAAGATGAGATGGAATTAATTTGAAGAAAGAAAGAATTATAATAGATAAGAAAGTTAGATAAAAGAAGATGTAGATGAAGATGAGGGCAGATTAATAATTCTGAAAGTTGAGAAAAAGAGGACGTACATGGAGATGAGAGGAGATTAATTGAAAGGTGAATGGAGGTAAGATGAGATTAATCTGAAGAAAGAAAAAGTTATGATAGATAAAGAATTGGGGAAAAGGATGTGCGAAGGGTATTGAGAGGGTAGACATAATTTTTCATAAATAAAAAAAAACTAGCTTCCTGCAAACATGATATTTAACTTGTATTACTGCATCCCTGGAAAGTAGGAGGTAGGAGGAGGTTAGCTTCACATAGACTATATTATGAGAGATTTTAAATGTAATCTAGAATTATTTTTAGGTTGTAGCCAAATTCTGAAAATTCTACTTTTTAATTCGAAATCATTTTTTGACAAGTATAAATGCACCCCCAAACATGTACTACTATGCAAGACAACGCATTGGTATTTGAAATCAAAATATGGATTTCTAAATACTTAAGGGCCGCTTTGGATATTTGGACCCAAAATTTCATAGAATTTATGGATTGGACTAGCATAATTAGAAAAATCAACCTAGATTAGGCTTGCGTTCATAAATACCGAGAAGCCTTTTGAGTGAGCCAACTCCAATCCTATAGAGAGCAAAAACTAGTCTTTTTTTTTTTGAGTAATACTTTATGCACTGCATGCGATATAATAAAATTGACATGGAGTGTAAAGTGCCATCCAATTTGATCATGTAACAGCTATTTTCTAATGTACATTAAATGCCTCAGTTTTACTTTTTGATTTGAAATTTTGAACGATAAAAATATTCTTTTATTCTAAAAAAATTATGACATTCTATGGCCTATTATAATATACTGAAAATATGATTTCATAAGTGAAAGGGTATTTTTCAATGACTAAAATGCCCTTTCCTCTCCTCTTATGATATCTTATTTCGAGAAAATCATAATATAACTTCGAGACGTCATAACAGACTACAGGATGTCATAAGTTTTTTAGAATAGAGGAATATTTTCATCATTCAAAATTTTAAATTAAAAAATAAAATTATAAATATTTAATATGCATTAAAAAGTGGTGCTACATGGCCCAATGAGATGGTGTAGTGTACTATTATTGCACTGCATGTAGTGTACAAAGACTTTCTCTTTTTTTTCTTTCTCCTTATAGGATTTGGGCTAGTCCACTCCAAAAGTCCATGGATGTTTATGAACATAAGCCTCATTTAAACTAATTTTTCCAATTTGTGCTGGCCCAACCTACGAATCTCATGTTAGAGTTTTGATGGAAAAACTCAAAATTTTCTTTCCTCCAAAAGATCCTAAAAATTCTTTCTTGAATTTAGTCCCATATTAGAAAGGGACAACATTTTCAATGCACTTATAAATTATCTTTTCTTTTTCAAGAAATACTTTATGCACCGCATGAGGTGCAATAAAATTGACATGAAGTGCACCATGCCATTCCATTGGACCACATAATCATCGCTTTTCAATGCACATTAAATGCCTGTAGTTTCACTTTTTGGTTTAAAATTTTGATTGATAAAATTACTCATTTGTTTCGAAAAAATTATACATCCCGTGGTCCATGTTATGATATCTTGAAGGCATATTATGACTTCCTGAAAATAGAATATCATAAGAAGGATGATATCCTATTTTCAGGAAGTCATAATATATCTTCAGAAAGTCATAATAAGATCATGAGATATCATAATTTTTTCAGAATAAAAAATTATTTTCATCATCCAAAATTTTAAACCAAAAAATGAAACTATGGCATTTATTGCATGTTGGAAAGTAGTGCTATGTTGGAAAGTAGAACAAGATAATTGGCATTAGACGATGGCTGTGGCTTCTTGTCGTATATCTAATTGTTATAGGGAAGCGAATCATGTGGCTTTGTTAGGGGACTTTCAGTGTGTTATGCTATTAATACATACTTATTTCATGCAAATCAATATGGCATTGGATTTTCTCGGACTCTTTTAAGTTTTTTTTGCTAATTTCTTCTTCTGTCGATCGGATGAGGATCAATTATTCTGGTCGTTTGAATTTACGATAGGTTCCGAAGTTGGCACGGCACTTAAATCTTATGCATCACGATATCATGGTTCGATGCTCTTACTATTTTGATTATATAGCCGTTGCCGACAGTTAATGGTTGCAGTTAGTCATGCATATGCTACATTTGGTTGTATTTTTCTTAATCCATCCTCTCTTGTTTGGGGAATTGCTGGGTTCCATGCTATCTTGTTTGAGGAATTGCTGTTTCTTCTACAACACCTCTGTTTATCAATTTAATGTTATCGTCTTAGATCGGTAATGTACTGCTAATGCTTTTTACTAGGCCATTGTGTCTCATTATTGGTTCCAACTGCCTTATTGTCTGATGTTCTCCGCTTTGCATTCGTTGTCTTATATACTGGCTTGCTCCTTCTTGCTGACAATATTTAAGATCATATGGTATTCTCCAAATGTCCTGCTGCTTCAAGCTACCTCCCTGGAGAGTTTGTGTTGTTTTTATGGGGTTGAAATGTATTCATATTATTTTATATGAACGTATTTATATAAATAATATAAATAAAAATTATATATAATTCTATTTATTTATATATTTATATAAAAATATATATTTTTATAGTTCTATATATTTTATTTAGTAAAGTAAACTATACTTTACTGCTTCGTGTACTTTTACCATCTTTGCTCACTTGCGTTGGCTCCAATTTTGCTGTCAAATCAGTCGCTTTGCTTGTGCTTCATAAATAAAGGCTCCCTTTTACCAAAAAAAAAAAAAAAAAACTCGATTTGTTTTTATGTGGGTTCAGCCATGCCAAAGATGGCTATCGGTTTCGGGTTCATGGAATTCGACCATTACCGGATCCGTTACCAGCCCTGGAGTTAGTTTCTCCGGTGATCGATATCCGGTTGGGAATACGGAATCTGCAACTTGTCCAGCGTCCAGAGATCGTCCTCCATCCCGTCTTCTAATCTTTTCCCAAAGGAGGCGATGGGCATGGCGTCGGATGCCACCCAACAGCCGACTCCCAGCGAGGCCACGCCCGACCAAGTCCAGGCCTTGCTCGAGGTCCATCCCCTCAAGTCTTTAGGGCTCTCTTTTGTAACTACTTCGTCTTTGAGGCATTTTCTCATACAAATGGGATACAAGTCGGGTGCAACTTGGGATTCTTATAATCTGCTCTATTTATCCTTCTTAAGCTACTTTGAGAACAAAAGAATTGGAATTTCTTGTGAAAGAAAGGTTCACTTGCAGGAGGCTCTAGGTTTCTGAACTTTGTTTCTGTTTTAATGCTAAATTCTGTAATGTTTCATCGTCTAATGAGTTTTAGTTTACCTGACGTTTCAATTTTCTAGTTAAATAATAATAGATTGTTACTTATGTGCCATGTTCCCTCATGCTTGTTACTTATCTTGTTAGGTTATTTGGCATTTTCATGCTAGGGGATCCCGTGTTTAGTGGGTGAAGGATCTGTATGAAATTGGTCGGTTAGAGTCTTGATGTGTATATAAGATCTCCTGAAACTTCTTCCTTGAATTGAGGTGAATGCTTTCTTCATCTTATAATCCTATTCTCTTTTAATAGAATGAACAGAGAAGGCTGTTTTAAGTATCTATACTATCCATAACATTCTCTGCTGGAAATGACGTATAAGTTTGAAGATCATTAAAAAGCGTCATCAGATAGCTGCATTTTTTCTTTTTTTTCTTTCTTTTGTCCTTTTTAGTGGATCAAATAGAGCTCTGGTGCCAATTGATATCCGTGTTGAACACTATATGTCTTTGTGATTGGTCTTAGGATGGGTGAAGATGATGGATTCGATACACTGAACAAAACCAGTTGGTCTCACTAAGCTAGTGGACTAATTTATCCAGCTCGATTCAGTATTATTAAATGCTGAAGATCAAAATGGCTTGGTTTCACTGAATCAATGCATGCTTTGTTTATTGTCAATGGATTAAAAAATGAATGTTCTTTTGGTCGTTTATTGATATATGCCTTACAGATGGACACTACTATCTTCTGTTCTAACCATTCTAAAACCTTTCCATCATAGTGCACCCTGATTGTAAAGGCATGGCCAATCAACCAGAATGCATGAGCTTGATGGATAGTGTTGGGGGTCAAATGGCTCCCACCGAAGTCTGGTAAAGTCCAATCTTGATAAAATGTCATCTAAAGTCGTGACATTCAGGTTTGAGGTTCAATCAAGTCGAACCCCAATCCAGACGAGTTCAGGAGGATCGGCCTCTAGGTGTGACTGAACTCAGATACCTAATCTTGTGTGTTAGCCAAGCTTCTTTATTTTAATTCTTCAACTTTATCCTACGGGCGGCAGATCTTACCAAGGCTATACCACGGACCTCGACTAGATGAACTTGAGCCAGCAAAACAAACTCGTCACCCGTATAACTTCGATCTTCAGTCTGGAACAAGCAGTAACCACTTTACAAGCACTAAATATCAGCACTGTACGGTCTCGACTTTGGGGCGAGCATTATCAGAGTAACTAAAGCATCTTCGGTGCAATCTTAATTAAAGAACCCATTAATTCTTTCTGACCTCAAGCTCTCCAGACCAAAGTATGGATGCCCGTCATCGACCGACCTTGAAGGTGACGGAGCTTTCAAGAGCTGTCGAAGCAGCTCTGCGGAGGCCCAAACTCGAAGCCTAACCTATAAACTCATCACCCTCAACTCAAAGGCCGACCTCCAAGCTCAATCAGCCCAATCTTAAGCCCTAACAACTTGTTTTAATATGAATGGCTCACGATCAAGCTCAGAAGCATTCGACCTCCTGTACGAACTTCAATAAATAATATCCAACGGTCAGCAAATCGCGATAAATAATAACCCACTTTTCATAACAAATTTTGAGCAGTCTGAATGATCTACTGACATTCTGTTGTGGTTGTCATTATCAATTTGTTACAGGCTCCATCTATAAATAGAATCCTTCAGATACGTTTTTCTGTCTAAGCTCTCTTTCCATCTCCAATCTTCTGAGTATTCCATTCTTGTTGGTCAGAATACTAACTTGATCGTCGGAGGATCCATGTCGAAGCTATCTTCGGCCAGAACTTTGTCTTGCAGGTTCCGATCGACGAGATCCTAACTTCCACCTTCAGCAATTTTCGACGACCGACCATTTTCTGCACCAACAAATATCATGTCCGACCATGTGTAATCCTCTGCCTAGAAATCTTAGAGGATAACAAGCACAAAATCATCGATAGAATTGTGATGCCCTTTATCCATGTACTTCTGCATGGATATGGGTACTCCTTTTCAAGGAAGTTTAATTCATGCTTTATATTTAGTAGCCTTAATTACATGTATCTGAAAAATTTATTCTAGCTTATCACCAGTTTTAAAGTTGATTATTTGACCATTCTTGCATATTAATGGCTTGCACAAATTGTATAAGGGTCTCATCTTCTTGGATGTCCATTCTTCCAAGTGAGCTTTTGCTATTACTTGTTAAAGGCCCAACCTTAGCTTTGAGACTAGCATTAATGTAGTGTATTTTTGAATAAATCAATGTGTTTTTATTTCAAATTAATTAACATTATATCCATATTTAAAGGAAAATGAATATAAAGCCTACCATAATATTGGAACTATCAACTACTATATAGTAGCATATGATGATGAATAGTGATGCTCCAAATTTTGAACACTTAGCAACTAATATGCAACATATACAATTTAGAATGACCTTGTCATCTCCCATCTCTTTACTGTTTTTTGAAGCCTACTGGAAATTCATAGAATTGTCTACTTGGTGTTGTGCTCCATAATGGGTGCCAGTTTGGTTTTAAAAAGTTTGGATGATGATGTCAAGATCTCTGGGTGCTCTGCTCCATAATGGATGCCAATTTGATTTGAAAAAGTTTGGATGATGATGATGATGATGATGTCAAGCTCTCTTTGCTTGTTATTACCTTAAAAAGATGCTAGATGTTTTTTTTCTTCTTTTGCTTCAACTTCTACTCCTTTTCTTTTAATTTTATATTACTATATATTTCGAAACTTTGATTGTAAGTAAAGAAGCCTTGAGCATTTATCATGTTTTGTGACTGTCGCTTATCATTTGTGTAACTATAAGTTAGCTATTTTTAATGGGACCAATGCTTACTTAAATTATTTGGTTATCATCATTTTTGTTTCAGGCCGCTAGATATGATGACATTGAAGATGTGGTGAGCTTATACTCTGTGGGTGTTTCTCTTAACTCCAAAGATTCTCAAGGGCGAACAGGTTAGATCTTCATTTGAATTGATTGGTAACCATTAAATCTATCAAGTTTTTATTAACATTAATACTGCCACTACAGTTCTGCTACTGTTATTTTTATTTATTTTATGCTTCATGGAATGAATCTATGCTATCTTTGATAGATTTTTACTTTTATGCAAAACTGGAAGTCAAGCATATTGATTCCTGTCAGTAGGTGCTTTTACTTGTCGGATTTAGACTTCTAGGGCTCCTGAAGTGAAGCCCAACTTTATGATCTCAACATACTCAATAAAGGCAACCTGGAAAAGTGAATATATAAAGTAGTTTTATGAGCTCAACTATGTTGCTGATCTTTGAGTTTAGCCCTTTTTTCCTTTTTCTCGGTAAAAAAGTTGTTATCTGGAGGATATGATATAAATTTATTTGTAAATTTATCAGATCGTGAATAATTTTGGGTTCACTTACTATATGGCAATTAAAGATCATAAATGTATCATGAATGTTGTTATACTCCATGATGAAGCTCATTAGAATAAGAACTTCAATTTATATGGCTGTAGTTGGATTTGCTTGCTTCTACTAACTTGGTGATAATCTGGTTAATACTTTTACAGTGCTTCAGGATTCAGGTGAGTGATCATGTGCTATAGATTCTCCTAGAGAAGTAATAGGCAAAACACAGAAGGAAAAAAGTTAAAAGGAATATGTTATAAGTCCTCATACAAAACATTGAACTGACATCCACCACAAAGGTTAAATTATCTTAAAGTTGTTCTATTCTATTACACTCTCTAGCTGATCTCCTTTTTGTTAGATTATTACCTAAAGCCTGAAGTCTATGAATCTCGGCCAACCACCTAATCAGCTAGCATTTGTAACTTGTAAGCCTTAGGGCTCGCAAAGTAGGAACCAAGAAAGATTGAGGATTGTTGACAGTTGACTCTTGGCCAATATTAACCCTTTAACTTGATGCCAACTTTCTCACCAAGGCATCTACAGGAAAGAGCATGTTGCTTATAAGGAGGCATTCCTTATAGGCACTTATACAATTTAAGCTCATATAATTAGGACCTAACCCATCAAGATTTTCTTAGACTTTTTTTGCATCCAAATGAAGAGGGGGAAGGGCATAGAGGCAGCAGTTATAACTCATAGAGCCACTTTCTCACCAAAAAAAAGACCCATAAAGTTATTGAAAATATGTCACTATTTCATTCTGCAGCATGAAATTAAATTAATTGTACTTATTGTGCCTAGATTAGAGCAAACATGATTGAATAATAATTTGGTAAAAAGGCTGAGAACTGATACGTATATTTCCGCCTCATTTTGATGGTTTTACATATGTTGGTCAGATCTTGGGTTTTGAACATCAGATTCTCCTAATTGTGCTGGTTCTGTTGGTGTCTCTCACTAGTCTATTGGATTAAAATCAAAATAAGATTAGCCAAACTACTTCTGATTTGAACCAAATTAGAATTAAAAAAATCCTAGTTAGTCAAAGCAATGCTCTTATATCAATTTAGCTCTGGGAAGTTCCAACACTGAGTAGGTTTTGCATTCCCTAGATTATACTAACTAACGACTTGAATAAGTAATTGTTGTACAACATAGACCTCTTATTTTTGTAGGTTATGTGTCTTTATAAAACGTTCTAGATCTCTTAAATATAACTATGATCCATATAATATTTTTTTATCTTGTACCACTTATGTATCAATTATAAAGGTCTCTAATGGTATCTCTTGTAATGTACATGATTCTTTGTTTATCTCATCCAGAAGCTTATGTGAGATCGTCAATATCATAATTTATTTATCATTTAGTTCATTTTAGTTCATATTATTGATTTGCAAGGTCTCTGATGGTATCACATGTAATGCACATGCTTCTTAGTTTGTCATCCAGAACAGTATGCGAGATCATCAGTATCATAATTTATTTATCATTTAGTTCATATTAGTTGATTTGTGTAAAATGTTGATCCTTGTTGAATTCTAGGTCTTTAGAAACCTGGTTGTCAGTAATTTATTTTCCTTTTGTTTATTTTCAGCTCTTCACATGGCTTCTGCTAATGGGCACCTCGACATTGTGGAGTATCTCATAAGTAATGGAGCGGTGAGGAGGCAATTGTATAAAAACATTTTGCTATCCAATTACTATAATAAACAGATTAATTCCAAAGATCTCTTCGACAATATTCTCAGAAAGCTAGTCTTCACCTTTGAACAATCTGTTTTGATGATTTTATGCAATTGTGGACTTGACTTCTCTTTTCACGTCTTGTGGTCAAAATGGACTCTGCATGGAACATGTTTTTTCATTCTTAAATTGAATGCTTCAGTTTTTCTTGGAGATTTTCTTAACTCAACATTCCAGTAGTTATCATTCAGCACATTGATATTTTGTTTAATTTGAATTCAATAGCGTCTAGCTGGTATTTTTTATTTTGTGCAATCAATACAAAAGTTTGGAATTCCTTCTGATAGTCTTTCTATGAATTAGGATTTAATGATGCTAGATTTCAATATATAAGACAGATGGTGGTGAGAGCTAAAATGCAAAAGTTGTTGGGATGCAACAAAAATGATTTCAAATATTGAAAGTAAGATTTTACCTGTTTTGTTTGGTGCATTCTCCTCACTGTATTTGTTTATTGAAATGCATAGTGTCTAGTTAAGTAGAATTAATAAAATTAACTGCTAGTCACAGATTAGTTTCATACGATGCAAAGGTCCTATTTGATAACAAATAGAAACAAAAAGGATCCTGGTGCGTATAATAAGGTTCAATCAGTACAGATATCATTAGCTTCTTGGAGGATTTTGATTCACTTTTGATTGGCAGGGGATCAGTCATGTCATTACACATCATAAGAGATAATGGCTTCATTTAGTACAAGATCTGAAAAACATCTTTACACAACTCTTTGATATTTAGTGATGCATTTCTTACACATTAGACCATTTAGTTCATCAAAGGTGCTCCCGTGACGGCATTTGAATATCTAGACTAATTGTCAACAATGTTGGTACAACTTGCTATTGATGATCATCACATGGTGGAAATTGACTAAGGTAGATAATGTATGGACCTAGAAAGGCTGTGCAGTAAAACCAAGTGATATTAGGAGATCAAGCATTCTGGAGCAGGAGCTTGTAAATGGGCCTCCAATAAAGCTGAGCTGTTCATGAACAACTAGAGCCGGAGGAGCAGAGCCAAAATATCATACTAAGCTCATTTGGTAAAATTGGGCCATATCAACCATCGCACAAGCAAATCAAACATGAGTTTGCTTAATAATAGAAAAATGCTCTCCTTGACTTGGGAAATTTTTTATCTGAGCTGAAAACTTGTTGACTTTTTTAAATCTAAAATCAAAACCTTGAAATCACATGGATGCCAAGTGAACTCTACCAAGAGTTGCCATATTCCAAACCAATCTGCAGATTTTGTATGTTAGAAGAGCATGAGCATGACTAGCTCAAACAATTGAAATTTTAAATTGTCATGTCTTATTTATTGGCCTAAGGAGAAAATGTCCTATGTAAGTTTTAAAATTTTAGTAATCTTTATGATATGCTACTTGAGAGGCATGCGACTGTTAGATATATGTGCCCTAGAAGCCAGAATTGGCTGACACTTGTAATACACTTCTAGGGGCAAAATTGTAATTTTGACTATAATTAATGAAAAGGGTTATTTTCTATCACACATGTGTATTTAGTGTCTGTGATACATCCTTTGAGTTAATGGTAATGATAATTCATATTTTCAAGAGTTGAAAATTTAAGACATGAATAATCATTATTAACTCATAAACAGCTTCCGACCATAGGATCATCACGAGGATGGTGATTGATCCGGAAGGTTGGTGTACGATCGCTTCTCTTTAGTAGATGAGTCTTGAGTCTACGGTGTGGAGACACCGGAGCGAGAGTACAGGTACTCGTTAGAGAACGAGGGCACTGAGCGTGACCACCTCGAGTAGTCATTAGGAAGTCTACCTTCTCGTCAATGACTGACTCGATGCTGCAGTAGTGTGTCTGGTTCTTTGACCTGAGATGCATCGGCAGTTCACCTTGAGGGTGTTATAGTTTGACTACACCATTACTCGGTCTCCTAGCCATATGGAACCCTGAGGTGTATGTTGGCTATAGCATGTTCATTGTAGGAACTGGATTGCATCAAGATGGGATCTATCTACCTCGGTGGTAGAGGAGCAGCCC
Organism: Cocos nucifera; assembly: GCA_006176705.1. Taxonomy (NCBI): domain Eukaryota; kingdom Viridiplantae; phylum Streptophyta; class Magnoliopsida; order Arecales; family Arecaceae; genus Cocos; species Cocos nucifera. Next base: position 820,314 of record QRFJ01000070.1, on the reverse strand, counting down.
TATGATGATCATGAGAATCAAGTCCAGAAATCCATGGCCATGGCAGAGTGAAATAATAGAAAGAGTTTCTATTTAGATTTTCACATTGGACTCGAATCGAATGATTACATCATATGACAGAGACTAGGGTTTGACGAGTTCACCTTAACCCTAATCTGATCGGGGCTCAAGATAGAAGAACTTAATCACACAGGTAGCTGCACCAAGAGGTTCGCATTCAGCTCTGATGGGTTGCCACCATATACTGCTAGGTGTCACTGGTGGATTTTGGGAGCAATTAGAATGATTTAGATGATCGATCATTCTAGCTGTTCGAATCAGAAGAGTTCTGATCCATCGAAAGGAGTTTCGATGATGTCGATGATAGAGATCATGACATATCCCATTACCATACAGAACTGAACCTAACTGGGTCACACAAACAAGGGTTTGAATCTGGTGATCATCAATTGAACTGATCTAGTTCAATTGATCTGAATGAGATTCAATTAGGTTCAAGGAAATCGTGCTAGCACTCGATTGAACCTAACGTTCTTCTTTTACTATCATAAATAAGTTGTCCTGACTGAGCCAAAGGAGTTTGTGCTCAATCAGAGGCCTTCATATGGTCTGACTGGAGGTTGTCCAAGTCAGAATAGGTTGTCTTATTTTGTAAGACATTACCTGCCATTTTTGGTCACCTGCCATTTCTTGTTCTTTGACTTTGGTCAAAAGTCTACCTTTGACTGGTCAAACGTTGACCATTGACACTTTGACTTTTGACCACATGTCATGCACCTATTGGAGAGCTGGTGGGGGCCTGTCCCCCTGCCAGAACCTGGCAAGGAGAAGGGCGCACGCCAAGGGTGGCGTGAGCCCAAGTTGGAGGCGCCTAGGAGTCCTTGTTGGACAAGGACTCCACCTCCCTTTTGGATTCCAATTCAGAGTTCTACTAAGAATCCAGTTTGACTGGTCTTAGGCACCCTCTAAGGAGGAATCCAGGGGTCTCTATTCCAACCAATCAGATTTAGATCTGATTTCACAAAGGGTTGTGATTGGTTGGAGAGGAAGAGGAGTTGGATCACAAGCTTAGTCTATAAATAAGACCCTGCGCCCAACTCAGATTCTAATGCAATTGAATTGAGATTTCCCACGCCCCAAGGCTGCCTCTCCCCTCCTTCTCCATGCCATAGTCTCTTCTCCCCTTGCTCTCCACGTCCAAAAGAGTTTTGGACTTTGGTTGGTGCGATTCAGATCAAAGAAAGGCGATCAAAAGCAAGAAGGCTGCGCTGCTGCAAAGGACGACTGCTGATCTTCAAAAGGAGTTTTGAAGATCCTCCAGATCAGATCCAGATCTGATTTTTGGAGGTGTGATAGAGAAGAAGAGGATCTCCAGATCCAACCCGAGTGGATACCGGTAGAGGCCAGGCGCTTGCGTGGCTAGATCCAGAACCTTCCGCTGCAATCAGGATCATCTACAGGGTAATAGGATTACCCAAATCAGGTAAATTAAATTTGATTTAATTTATCTTATTTTATTTTATTTATTAAAATAATAAGAATCAGATCTGAAACATATCAAGATCTGATTAGATCAAGAGAAAAATTTTTGAAATATATCTCTTGATCTGATCAGATCTGAACGAACCTGGACCGGGAAATCAGGATTTTCCTTCAACTGGTATCAGAGCCATGGTTCTAAATTATTTAGATCTGATTTTAAATTTTATTTTAATTAGAAAATAAAGTGATTTTAGATGTCACATGAGATGTGATCAGATCTGAAATCAGAAAAATTAAAATTAAATGATTTGGATCTAAGATTAGAAGATATGCATGACTAGTTCTAAGAATAGAATAGTTCTATAGAATAGTTCTTGCATGTTTTGATTTAATCTGATTAAATCATATTTTAGATCTATTTATTTACTATTTTTTGATATTATAAGTGTTATAATAACATCTAAAAAATAGCAAATAAAAATTATTTAATTTTAAATATCATATGAGATATGATTGATGCATGTCTAGACTAGTTGTAGAATAGTTCTATGTCTAGACTAGTTGTAGAATAGTTCTACATAATTATCTAGATTAGAATTTATTTTGATTAGATCAATTTAAATCTAATTTTTTAGATTATTATGAGATAATTTAGATCTGAAAATATGCATGATTTGATACATGAGATGTATGCAAAATATGCCATGATTAGATCTAAATTTGTATATGAGATATATGATATAGATCTAATAACTGTTTTGTAGTATTTACATGTTCCTGATTAAGGCGTTCCTCTTGGCCGTCCGGTCATAAGAACGAAGAAGGGTTTAAAGGCCCTCTCTTCCCATTCGATGGGGTGTTCTTATGATGTGTAGGGGTGCTGCGTGTTCGTCCTTAATCAGAAACCCAAAACTTACTTTCTGCAAAACCCTAGATCCTGAAACCCTAGGATTTATTGTGCATATTTTGTTTATGAACCCTACTTAATTAAGAATTAAGTTTATGGAATATTAATTAGGTCTAAAATTGAGAATTTTCAGATCTAAGACATATTCATAATACTGGGTTCGGGCTTGGGTAGCTCAATTAGGTCTAAGCGGTTGATCAAACCGAATCAAGAGTTGGTTAGATGGGATCAACAATGCTTAAATTGACCAGCCTAATAGGATTAAGTCTGGGTCAAGATCGAGTCACGATCAAGCAAGACCTAATTAGGCTCAGAGGTTTGAGTCTGGATTGTAGGCTAACCCAATTGGTTCTGACTCAACAATTTGGTGTCTAAGGTAAGTTTGGCACATACGACCGACTGGTTTTTAATTGGAAGCTACTCGACCTGAATGCGTTCTTGTACGAGTTAATGGCATATTCCTTCCACCGGTCTCACTTACCTGGCCATATCTGTTGACACAGTTCTGATCTGAGGTGGTCAATAATCCGAGCTAACCCATGCCACTAGGTTAGTCATAATTGTTATGACTAAGCCAAGTCTAGTTTAATGAGACCTGAATCAATTCTCCCTAAGAAAAGATTAAGTCTGAGGTCTTCCACCATTGTAGATGTGCGGGCCCTTCCCGGGGTTGATTGTTCTCGGCTGGATACAGTGGCTCAGTTGCACCGGGAAGATGCAACCATGTCTATTAGGCATTGGATGCTATGGGCTGGAGGATGAGTTGGGCTCAATATTTCCGGATACGGTGAGAGACTCAATTAGGAACCCAGTCTATGCAAATGGTGGGTCTGACTTAACTAAGGAGTGGATCAATATTCCGGATACGGTGAGATTCATGAATTAGAGACCAAGTTTGGGTGCACCATGATTAGAGAATCATTGAACAAGAGTTGTTCACTCATTGGCTAACCCATCACCAATAACTGTTAGGTGAGGTGATGAGTCAGTTGGTGAGACCGCACCACCCACTAGAAATCATTAATCATGGAGATTTTTCGCATCTCTACAGAGGGAGTGTAGGGATCCGAGAAAATAGTGGGAGCTAATTTGTTTAAAAATAAAATCCCTAAATAAATTGGTCAAGTCAAAATTACAGTATCTAACTAGAATCTTTGACTCTCTACAGGAAAATGTCTGCGTCCAACCCATTGGCACGTATCCTAGACACACATAGACTGACTGGACCCAATTATAAAGATTGGCTCAGGAACTACAAAATTGTTTTGGGTTCAGAGAAGTTAACCACATGTTTTGGACCAGGACCCTCCCACCTTACCAGCTCGTCCATCCACTGAACAGAGAGCGTCTCTGGAAAAATGGATTGACGAAGATAATAAGGCCAGATATTACATGTTGGGCTCGATGTCTGATGAGCTCCAGCGCCAACATGAAGATATCGGGACTGCTCGCCAAATGTTGGCTCACCTGCAGGAGATGTTTGGTGAACAGAGTCGCGCAGCCAAATATCAAGTCACGAAATGACTTTTTAAGGCTAAGATGCGTGATGGGCAGTCAGTCCAAGATCACTGTCTGACAATGATCAAGGACATGGAAGAGCTTGAGAAGCTCGGTGTGAAGTTGGACTTGGATCTGCAGAACGATATTATTCTGCAATCCTTGACTGATGCATATGGGCAATTCATCATGAATTACCACATGCATAAACTTCAAAATTCCTTGGCCGAGTTAATGAATATGCTGGTTACCGCTGAGCTTTCTATGAAAGGTTCTAAAGGCTCAGTTCTTGCTATGGAACGGACTTCTTCCAAAAGAAAGTCTTATGGAAAGAAAAAGAAGTCTGTGAAAAAGCAAAAGGTGGAAGGATCAAAGAAGAAGAAGGCAGAACCGAAGAAGAAGGCCGATGGCAAAGGAAAGTGTTTCCATTGCAACAGCGACGGCCATTGGAAGCGGAACTGCCCTACTTACCTGGCCACCCTGAAGAACAAGAAGGAAGGTCCTTCTGGAGGTATGCTCGTTATTGAGTCTAACCTTACGGTTTCTTCTGCATCCAGTTGGGTGCTTGACTCTGGTTCTAGTGCTCATCTGTGCACTTCTATGCAGGGTCTTGAGGATAGCAGGAGGCTGAGGGATGGAGACATGATCCTACGCATCGGTAATGGAGCAAGAGTTGCTGCAGTAGCCGTGGGAACATACCCTCTTCGATTACCATCTGGTTTAGACTTAGTTTTAAAAGACTGTTATTATGTGCCTGCAGCTAGCAGGAATTTGATTCCTTTCAACTGGTATCAAGAATGGTTCTAGATTATTTAGATCTGAATTTTAATTTTATTTTAATTAGAAAATAAGTGATTTTTAGATGTCACAATGAGATTGTGATCAGATCTGAAATCAGAAAAATTAAAAATTAAATGATTTGGTCTAAGTAACATGAAAGATATGCATGACTAGTTTAGAATAAGAATAGTTCTATAGATAAGTTTGCATTTCTTTGATTTAATCTGATTAAATCATATTTTAGATCTTCTTATTTACTGTTTCTGATTTAATAAAGTGTTATAATAACATCTGATAAACAGCAAATAAAAATTATTTAATTTTAAATATCATATGAGATTGTAGATGCATGACTAAGAACATAATTGTAAGAATAGTTCTACATAATTGTCTAGATTAGAAATTATGTTTGATTAGATCATAAATATACCTAATTTTTCAGAATTATTTAGTGATAATTTGATAGAATAGTTCTTACATAATTATTCTAGATTAAGAATTTATATTTGATTAGATCAATTTAAATCTAATTTTTTCAGATTATTATTGTGATAATTTAAGATTCTGAAAACATGCATTGGAATTGATACATGAGAATGTAATGGACTCGTTAGAGAACGAGGGCACTGAGCGTGACCACCTCGAGTAGTCATTAGGAAGTCTACCTTCTCGTCAATGACTGACTCGATGCTGCAGTAGTGTGTCTGGTTCTTTGACCTGAGATGCATCGGCAGTTCACCTTGAGGGTGTTATAGTTTGACTACACCATTACTCGGTCTCCTAGCCATATGGAACCCTGAGGTGTATGTTGGCTATAGCATGTTCATTGTAGGAACTGGATTGCATCAAGATGGAATCTATCTACCTCGGTGGTAGAGGAGCAGCCCTATGATGATCATGAGAATCAAGTCCAGAAGCCCATGGCCATGGTAGAGTGAAATAATAGAAAGAGTTTCTATTTAGATTTTCACATTCGGACTCGAATCGAATGATTACATCATATGACAGAAGACTAGGGTTTGACGAGTTCACCTTAACCCTAATCTGATCGGGGCTCAAGATAGAAGAACTTAATCACACAGGTAGCTGCACCAAGAGGTTCGCATTCAGCTCTGATGGGTTGCCACCATATACTGCTAGGTGTCACTGGTGGATTTTGGGAGCAATTAGAATGATTTAGATGATCGATCATTCTAGCTGTTCGAATCAGAAGAGTTCTGATCCATCGAAAGGAGTTTCGATGATGTCGATGATAGAGATCATGACATATCCCATTACCATACAGAACTGAACCTAACTGGGTCACACAAACAAGGGTTTGAATCTGGTGATCATCAATTGAACTGATCTAGTTCAATTGATCTGAATGAGATTCAATTAGGTTCAAGGAAATCGTGCTAGCACTCGATTGAACCTAACGTTCTTCTTTTACTATCATAAATAAGTTGTCCTGACTGAGCCAAAGGAGTTTGTGCTCAATCAGAGGCCTTCATATGGTCTGACTGGAGGTTGTCCAAGTCAGAAAAGGTTGTCTTATTTTGTAAGACATTACCTGCCATTTTTGGTCACCTGCCATTTCTTGTTCTTTGACTTTGGTCAAAAGTCTACCTTTGACTGGTCAAACGTTGACCATTGACACTTTGACTTTTGACCACATGTCATGCACCTATTGGAGAGCTGGTGGGGGCCTTGTCCCCCTGCCAGAACCTGGCAAGGAGAAGGGCGCACGCCAAGGGTGGCGTGTGCCCAAGTTAGGAGGCGCCTAGGAGTCCCTTGTTGGACAAGGACTCCATCTCCCTTTTTGGATTCCAATTAGAGTTCTCCTAAGAATCCAACTTTGACTGGTCTTAGGCGCCCTCTAAGGAGGAATCCAGGGGACTCTATTTCCACCAATCAGATTTAGATCTGATTTCACAAAGGGTTGTGATTGGTTTGGAGAGGAAGAGGAGTTGGATCACAAGAGGTCTATAAATAAGACCCTGCGCCCAACTCTAATCCTAAGTGAATTGAATGAGAATTTCCCACGCCCCAAGGCTGCCTCTCCCCTCCTTCTCCATGCCATAGTCTCTTCTCCCCTTGCTCTCCACGTCCAAAAGTGTTTTGGATTTGGTTGGTGCGATTCAGATCAAGAGAAAGGCGATCAAAAGCAAGAAGGCTGCGCTGCTGCAAAAGGACGACTGCTGATCTTCAAAAGAGTTTTGAAGATCCTCCAGATCAGATCCAGATCTGATTTTTGGAGGTGTGATAAAAAAGAAGAGGTTCTCCAGATCCAACCCGAGTGGATACCGGTAGAGGTCAGGCGCTTGCGTGGCTAAGATCCAGAACCTTCCGCTGCAATCAGGATCATCTACAGGGTAATAGGATTATCCAAATCAGGTAAATTGAATTTGATTTAATTTATCTTATTTTATTTTATTTATTAAAATAATAAGAATCAGATCTGAAACATATCAAGATCTGATTGAGATCAAGAGAAAATTTTTGAAATATATCTCTTGATCTAATCAGATCTGGACGAACCTGGACCGGGAAATCAGGATTTCCCTTCAGCGACACCTATATACGTACCAACTATCATCATATTTCACACTGTCCTATCAGTGGGCATAAATACAGAGATACTTCGTAAAGTAGAGAGAAGAAAATCGTGAAAAATATGCAATTAGTTTACAAATATAATTCAAATTATTGCATCCTGTTTTTATTATTGTCTTTTTCTTTGAGGAACTGGGAGGAATTCGTGCGAGCTATTAGTCTGGGGAAAATGAATGAATGCCCATCAAGGCTTTCGAATTCTTTTTTTGACTTATAACTAGGAAATATAAACACGGGTACGGAATTTAATGACCAGTTCCTTTTTATGCCTCATACCCAAGCATCCTTTGATTTTACATTGACATATATGCGATGCAGGACGTTAATGCTGCTAACTCAGAAAAGAATACTCCACTTCATTGGTCCTGCCTCAATGGTCATATTGAGGTAAAACTGACACTTCTATGGTTATTGTATTTATTTGCTATTATTATGATCACTGAATGGGTGCTGGTTTGGATAAACTCAAAATTTAGGTGGTCAAGACTTTGATCCAGAATGGAGCTAGCTTAAGTGTGCTGAACAGGTATTAGCTACTTGTTTTGTGTATGTATCCATTTAAGTACTGAGGATGTTCGTTACTTGAGTGCTTGCTGCTTCGGTATTTTTTTTAGCCATGAGCGGACTCCAATGGATGAAGCTGTTAGTAGGGGAAAGATGGAGGTGATTGATGCAATCAATGCTGCAGTAGCCCAAGCTGAACTTAATGGTGTTAGCGTTTCTTAGCAATGCGAGCCGTGCTTATATTTTTCACTTTTAAAAGGATTGCTTGCATCTAGGATGTGGTGGCTTTGTTTAAATTAACCTAAGTGGAGTCCATGGGATGATCCTTCCATCAGGGATCATCATCAACTCCACAGGTTTATGCCGGTAAGCTGAAAAGAAATCGATATGTATGATTACCCCTTTCCCTCTGAAGATGTGCATGATGCGGTCTGCAATAATATTCAATTCTGCAGGTTTATTGTGCACTCCATTCCAAAGTGATCTTATACTTACCCTATGTTCCATACTTTCTAATGGTACATACACGTTATACATTTGTATGAAACAGTAAGGATATACAAATTTTATTGGACAAGTAGCTCTATTTACTAGTTTAATGTTTTTCTAGTTAGTTATCTAGGTTGTAGAACTAGTTCCTTCTGAATTTGGTGGTCAATTTGGGTTGATAGCAAGAAGGAACGGCAAGAATGGTAACTACTTCCATGGAAAGTCCAAGTTTTTAACGATGTTAGGACTTGAGACCTTCATCCTTTGATGACGTGGGACAAGATGGTTGTAGGTGAATTATTTGCTCTGAGTTAATGTTACCTCACCAGACTAAACTATGTTTTTTAATGAGTTCTTAACAATTAGGAGAGCAAATGAGTTGGGCTGCTGGCGGACTACTCGAGCTTGACTTGATTTGGCTACCATCGAGCTTATATAATTTGAGTAGTCTTTCAAGTTGAACTAAAATAGTTTGAGTAGTTTTTCAAGTTGAGCTCGAGTAGTAAAATATTTGGCTGAAAAATATTGAAAGTTAATTCGAGTTTATATATATATATATATATATATATATATATATATATATATATATATATATATATATATATATATATATATATATATATATATATATATATATATATATATATATATATATAGTAGGTTAATGTTCAAATTCGAGCTCGAATTCGAACTTGAGTGCGGATCAGTTGATATTCAAGTTAGACCGAGTCAATCTTGAGTATTGTATTTTTTTCATCGAATCGAATCAACCTCGAGCTTCTAACTAACTACTCGGCTCGATTGCATCCATATTTATCAACCTCTTTTTTCCTACAATTTGATCATCTCATGTTGGGGCCTACCTTTTGGATGAAATAATTCAGGAGATGGGGCATATATGATCCTCCTATTACCATTTTACCTGGTCTTATTGAGAGGTGTCACACTCGTTGATTCTCCTCTAGACGGGAAAGAAAGAGCGAGGTTAGCTCTAGCATTTGTGGTCACCTGGAAAGCATTTGAAGAACTGCCAATTGGGCTGTGCTATCTGAACCCACCTTGACTAAGAAATGTGTAGTCTTTGCACAAGATCTGGTTTAATGTTTGGGATAACCCAATGCCCATGACTGCATGTGGAGTAATACCAGCATAACGCTACATGGTTATCTTACCTAGAACAAATGCTGAGATCAACCCAAATTTTGTTTCAATGTAGGGCTTGTGATTGATCACAAACTTGATTAACTTTCAAATGCATCAAATCCTGGTGATTACAATAAAAGAAATTGCGATGGGTCTGAATCATGTTCCTCCCACTTCATTGTGTGGGATGGATGAGGCTATCTATTTTTTTCCTTTTTTTTTCTTCAGTAATGTTGGTTAGGGTTTTCAACAAGACCGGTGTCCGTGTAACTTTATATTGTAAGAATGGACCACCAAAAATTAGGACCTAGTATTCTTAATGCGGCTCATTACTTCAAACAGGACATAAAGGTTACGGATTTGGTGAGGATCACCCATATAAGCCTATTTCAATATTAAAGTTCATGGCTATTTTGATAGAAGGAGAGAACTTGAGATAACAAGTGATGTAAGCTGTTCGTTATGAAGCATCTGGAAAAGCTTGCAATTACATTGGAAGCGGCCCTTGACACGAAATAATAAAATTTAGGATAAATTATAAAAATTCTGGTGTAAATTATACTTACATCCAGTAGTTTGAAATCGGTGGAGATGAGCAGTGACCTTCCATGCCAATCAATCCTGGTTGATCATCCATTCAAGAAAAGAGGAGAAATATTAATCAAGGTATCCATAAAATTAATTATGTTTGAGATATCTGTGTATTGAGAAATGGTAGTCCCATATCGGATAGGTTAAGGACTTGTATACTCCTGGGCCCATCTATTAAAAAAGTTTGGTTTTTAGATACAATCGTATGGCTCTATGTGTGATAGGATGTGCTGAGAAATAATAGTAAGCTTGTGGTGTTTGTATACTTCTGGGTCCATCCATTAAAAAGCTTTGATCTTTTAGATGGAATCTTAATACTATGATACTTTTTGTTGAAAAAATGGTGCAACAGCACCTTCATAGGTTTGAACCAGAAACTTTCGGCCAGCATATGGCCCACGACGTCGGTACCAAGCCGACGGACCTGAGCTCCCATAATTCTTCGCTCCCATAATTCTTCGCTCGCATCCTTCTACAATACCCCCATTTTTTTTTTAGGCCGCTGGGATGCGGCACATGCAATGCATGTATTCTTCACTAAAAAGATAATAAAGACTGCAAGGAATTAGGCACCGTGAAATGGGGTGTGACCACATTTTTATTTTTTTAATAATAAAAAGGGCATAGATTCTTTACTGTACACCATATAACAGTATCATATGATGAACGGCAGCACACGAATGTATGTCATGCATGATCACGTGCAGTCGTCTATCATGTAATAGATGGTACATGATATATGAATATTGTATATGTGTATCGTAGAGGATTCATACAGCCGGTTTTTAGGGATGAGAGATAATGTTGTAGAAAACTTGGGATATATGAATGAAAAATGTGATTGGTCAGACATGTTCAGCATACAAAGGAGTTAGTATTATATAGTGAAATAGGTGATCTAAATTTTAGTCAAGATACTATTCATTCTTATGTACGTAGGTGTAAAAAATATATCAATTTTGATTACACCAGTTTATGAAAAAAAAAAATTATATAGGCTAATATATGTTACGACATTGGTTGGTGTATGACAATCTATTTTTAGTTCTTCTTTTATTAGTTTTTATCCACTAAGTATTGATATCTATGTCTATAACCATGGTTTTTGTAAAACACAAAGTAAAAATAAAAAATTATAGTCGTGCAGAGGAGAGATTTTGCAAAATAAAATCACGTAGGGCTTGTTTGTCATTTTATTTATTTTTAAAAATTTTTATTTTCCTATAAATCAGTGAGATACCATATGAAGATTGGCATCTGAAAGCTTTTGCTATTCCTTGCTTTTATTTTACTTTTATTTGAAAGCAATATATCTTTCATCCAGAAGTTCCAAAAGTTATCACAAACAATTTCAAAAGAATATTTTATCATATACGTTTTTCGGTTTAGTTCATTTTTTTTACGGGATTTTGAAAACGAAAACAAAAAAATAGATGCAATATCAAGTGGGTGCTTGATTATCTAATTTTCTGATTAGGATGACTTTCTCCCTTTTTGCAGAGGTCTATTTTGAGTTTTACTGCACCACCATGCACAAGCTCTCCCAACTACTCATAAGGACATCTAAAAATGCAAAAAAATTGTACTACATGTGCATTAGTTACCAATATTTGCTTATAAAGTAAGGTCTGTTTGGTTGAGAGTAATGATATGAGATAATAGATCACATATCAAATAAACATATTTGCTGTAAAAAATGAAAAAGAAAGATAGTAAAAAAATTGTTGAGTCCTATATTTATTTTTCATAGAGAGAAAGTAAAGCAAATACTATAAGAAGAAGTTAGTATTTGATAAATTCTCAAATGATGATAATCTATACTTAATAAAAATACCATCAATTAAGTACACATATTATCATTAAATTTATTTTAATATTTTTCTAAATGTATTTGATAAAGAGCTTTTATAAATAAATTAAGATGCAGATGATATTATGTAAAGAATTATATAGTTATAGTTATTATATAAAAACTAATTAAAGATGATAGCACTATCTAGGTATTAAAAAAATATTTTATGCTGATAGATATATTTATAAATTTTGGTATATTCTTATATAGAATTACCTCAAATCAAACTTAGTAATGTTTTTCAAGTATCATTTTCTAAATAATTTTTTCATGAACTAAATATAATAAAAATTATTTTTTATTGTAATCATTTTTTTAGATAAATAGTATATAAGAATCGACAGATTATCCTATTGATATATCCCCAACCAAATCGATTGTAAGTTAAATGTATGCATTCATGTAACAATTGGGTCATAGTGGTTCGATAAAGTTTAGAATAAATTATTTTAATAAAAACAAATAAATATGACCCTTTAAAATAAATATATAAATAAAATTTTTACTAAAAGCTTCCCTTTCTACACATACTAGCAAAGAACTCACACCATGCAGTGGGCTTCAGTAAAAACTATACTTTCGAGTAGAAATATACAATCTAAGTTGAAAAGGATAGTACATATAATTTTATCTAGAAATTCATAAAGTTATAGCAAAATCAATGCTCTTTTAATTTTTTCTCTTCTATCATTCTGAAAAAAAGTTCTACCAGTGTTATGAAAAAAATTTCTATGTTATAAAAAAAATATAGAGAAGATAAATTAGTCGGACAACATTATATTATCCGATACGGAGTTTTTTCTTGGGTGATGGTGTTGTCAGTTCTCTATAAAATTTAAAAAAAAGTTATATGAAAAAAATAGTTCTAAATAATTGGTTGTAAGAAAATGTGCATACAATTGCACCGTTAGATCGCTTAGTTGTATCGAGCATTATACCTGAGCAGTTTGCAGATTCATCTCTAATAATTCTTTAATTATTTTTTTATTTCTTATTGCTTCATAGGCAAGATTAATAGATGAAGCTTGTTTTTCTTCTATAAATATGATCACAGCTGTCGTCCTATTGAGCCTATATATTATAAAATCAATTTATAAATTTAAATATATATAAACTATATTTTTTCAATATATAAGATAACAAACTATATATCTTAATCTAACCTAACTCGATAATTTTTTATTTTAGGAATCTGTGCATCTATATAATACCTAGATGCCAAAAAATCACTACTACAGAATAGGGCTACGGCAGCGATTCACTGGATGAATCGCTGCCATAGCCTACGGTAGTGACTCGATAATCGCTATCACTATAACCATCACCGTAGGTTTATGATAGCGGTTCTTTGAACCGCTGTCATAGAGAGCCTATGACAGCAATTTTTTGAACCGCTGCTATTTTCAACATATGGTAGCGATTATAAAATCATTGTTATATCATGTATAATAGCGGTTTTATAACCGCTGCCAAAGAATCTATGATAGCGATTATAGACCTATAGTGGTGGTTATATAAAATCGCTGCAATAGATTAATCTATGGCAGCGGTTATTCGTAATCGCTGTCGTAGAGTCTATTACAGCAGCTTTCGAAACCGCTGCAATAGTATGTGCTGCCGTTACCCTATTCTATAGTAGTGAACTAGATAGACAAATTTTATTTGTATATTCAAGATATCGTCAATATTCTATGATTACTGTTTGAAATTTTTTAGAATAAATTTCTTATATGGAGAAGAAAGTACCTCTATATGTTCTAATAGTCATGCCTGTCAAAATAATTATTACTAAGCCAGTTTGTTCCATTGTTCAAATAAGTTGTATGTCAAGCTCTTCAGAAATTTTTTTCCAAAGCTTGATTGATATCTTCTGTGTACTGCATTATTATCGATGGATATTTTTTTTAACATGTCAAAATATATTAAGAAGAGAAAAAATTTAAATAGTTAGTATAGTTTGACTCATCAAAAAGGTATAAGTTTGGGTTCATTACTCTAAATCTTTAATTATCATATTTCTTTTTTTAATAGCTTTTTGTTGACATTTATTTCTTCAACATTCTCAATAACTGTAATATGGCCTATCACATCTGCAAAGAGAAGAGATAGTCAATATATATTTTTTAAAATTTTTAAAATCAGGCATTCTTATGCAAATCTATACCTACTAGATATGTATCATTATAGTTTTTGGAAGGCAATTCATCAAAACCAACAAAATAAAATTTCTGAAATGGTATAGAACCGATATTATCATCAACTTGCTACACATTGTCCATCTATTGAAGTAAATAATATATTTGTGGGGAGTAGCTATGAAATTTCTTTTATTTGAGGCGACATTGAATTTTTATATAAAATAAACTTTTCTTCTATAAGTAAATTTTTGAAATGCAAAGCATTCTCCTTTCGAATAGATGCTTGAATTATAGAGTTCTATATAAAGTAGAAATTTCCACAAACTTAGGAATATCATTCACTATAGAAAAATATTGTTAAAATTAAAAAAATCAAAGATACTAACTACTTCATCAAGCAAGATGCAATCGACACTTATCAGTTGATTTTTAGCATTCAGATTTATTGAGTGCCATATATGCGAAACTCTAGCTTTGATTATCCAGGTGTGTCTCTCTAAATTTAATACGAAAGTAAGCTATACTTCATTTGCTTTTTTTTATCCTGTTTGATGATACGACAACATTTAATATTAATATAGCTATATAAATTAGACAAATGAAATATAAAATATATATAAAAAACTTGAAGGTAAATTAGAAAAGATTTCTATGTAAACAATCTTCTTTGTAAATATTTTTGGTATATCTTATCCATTTTTTATGAAAATTTTTAAACCTTCGTGTAAAGAAACACGTGAAAGAGCAACATATAGTTGACCATGAGAAAATACCGGTTTGGACAGATACAACCCAATTTTTTTGTATTTGCCCCTCACTTTTGTTAACGATCATTGCATAGCAAAGCCTCACCAAAAGTTATTTTTTTAAAATAAATGGCCAATTTATTTTTGTGACCTACATTATAATTCAAGGGATGCAAACTTTCTCACCGATATGATTTTCAATGATTATTATTGCTTTGAGTACTTTTGATATTAATTTGGTTGTAAGAAGTCTTATTCCATTGCAAAGCCCGGTACTTTGGTTAATGTTCCTTAATAGCATGATCGGAACACCTACCTTCAGTCTTAAATCATGATTTAGAATTCCATTGAATTTTAGAGACTTTAAAAATTCTGGTAGATAAAGAATATCTTTCGTAATTATATCAGCTGATATTTTGAATATTATATCTATACTTAAGAAAGTTTATTCTTCAGTCAATACTAATGAAAGCATATGCAAGTTTAGCTCATCAACCACATCATTCGTAGAGATAATGATAGCTCGCTCTTTCAGATATGTTGAATTTTTATAATGTTCTCTGAAATCTTCATAAACTTGTGCAGTAATATATTCTATATGATCTCCATCTTCTTTCACAATAAAAATATCTGGAATACTAATCTATTTTAGTTCTTCTTCTTCATCATGAAATTTGCATGTTGATATTTTTCCATCACTAATAGTCAAAATCCATTCACTAAAGTCAACAAGCATCCTTTGATATTCATCACCACTATTGCTATTTAACAATCTCATATTTTTCTTTAATATATAGATTCAGAATTATTTCTATAAATATAATCAGCTTATTAATGCATCAATTATTTTAGCTCTTCTACCTCCAACAACAACTAGAAGAATCTGTCTGAAATCTCACCAAGCAATATTGTTTTACCTCTAAATGATTTTTCATCTATTTCTATTGCAAAATATATTTTAGAGATCTATCTAGCACTTCAAAGCAGTTTCTGTGATTCATTGGAGCTTCATCCCAGATTATTAAATTTGTAGATTTAATCAATGTTATAAGTTGTGTTCTCTTTTTTATTTCACATGTTAAGTGCTTATCAACATGAATAGGAATTTTAAATCTTGAACATGTTGTTCAACCATCTAAAAGTAATAAAGATGCAATTTCAGATGATGCTACTATCAGAACAATCTTTTCCTCCGAGCATATTTTCATAATGATTATTCACCAAAGATACATTTTTTCAGTCCCTCCATGGCCATATATAAAAAACAAACAACCCTTGTCTTTCTCAATAGAATCTAATATAGAGTCACAAATAACTCTCTGTTCTTCATTCAAGCTTTCAAATAATTTTGAAAATTTTTCTTATATTTCATATACATCATAATCTAATTCTTCTATTAATAATTTATTGGTTATTGCTTGTACCATGACTCTATTAGACATCGGTAGATTGTAATCCAAAAGAAAGCAGCGATTTTTATTGAATAATTTTTCTAGTCCAACCAAAATATAATTTTTTAGCTGAAATTCTAGAATATATAGATTAGATATCTCTAAAGTATTTCTTATCCTGCAAAGCATGTCGTCTCTAAAGAGTTTTCAATGGGTTTCTTAGAGTTTGTTCGAATCGGCCATCTCACAATAAATAATCATAGTGACAAAATGCTGCCTTAATTCATATGATGATGCCCCATAAGAATTTTCATTCAATACTTTGTGCCATTCTTTGTCATCACCTAATAATCCAAGAGCATTGCATGCAAGCAGACTAAAAAGTTGGATGATGAATACCATTAACAATTTTTATCTCATCATAACTTTGTGATCCTTTGATAATATTTAAAAGCATTCTTAAATAATATAATTCACTATAACTTTGGTGTATATAAATAATTCTTCCAATCCAATTCTTCTACTTTCTTTGGGTCCATATTTTATCTTTGTAGTTCCATACCCATTTTATCAAAAATTCAGCATATGATAAGTCTCTTTCATCTTCACATGTTTTATTCATTTCCATCCATTTAGTAAGCATAGTTTTATCTATATTATGTCAATTTAGCATGTTTGCTAAATTCTGATTTCTATGATAGGTTACAACATGTATCATCGGAAGATGCAAAATCAATCATTCAACTATTGATTTTCTAAAATGTATATCAAACTGAAATAGCCTCCGTACAGATTCATATGTGGATATATATCTACAGTCCAAATATATTTTTATTTTATCAACTTGTTCATACTGGCATTCTCCGATGTCTATATTTATTATCATATTTTTTTGTAATGATAGCTCTTGTTCTGTCCATATCTTTATTGATGCATTTGAAAAAATATTTAATTATTTTAAATTTGTTGCACCACTCAATATTGATATGAGTTTGATATCTAACCGATAGTCTTAAATTATAAGGAACAAAATATCTATTATCTAGCTCAATGCCATTTTTCATAATATAATGTCCATCATCTCTTCTCCTATAAATTGCAAATCCATTTTAATCGATCATTGTCTATGGTCGAAACTTTTAGAAAAATGTTTGGAGCAGTATCCCTTCAACATACATGATGATTTTGAATTAGCAGATCCATATGGTCCATGCATCATAAATTTTTCAACTATGTCATATTTGATTCGATCACTATTTTTATCTAGTATTTCTGCAGATATAATAGAATCTATATCCGATGCTGTTGGGTACTTATTTTCTGAATTTAGCCATAATAAGATATGAACATGTGGAAGTCCTCATTTTTGAAACTCTATATATAAAACTGAAAGAAAAAATATTAAAAATTCAATGATAAGTAAGTATCATTTATTTCATCATAATAAATAATAACACCCCTGCAACCAATCTTCTAAAATTATTTTTTTTGGTAATATTTGATATCAATTCCTCCAATTTAATTTTGAAAACTCTACTAATAATATCAAATATATCTTTAGGCTTTTGATCAAGAATAATATTTAGAGCTTCTTGGATTTTAGGTTATTATGCATTACAGGTGAATATAATAAAAAGATCAAGATGTCCATGATATCTACAAATTGCCATTGCATCTTGATAATTCTTAATCATGTATCTTGGGCTTCTGGTAAAACTTGATGGTAATATTATTTTCTTTCTAATTGCATTTCCATCAACAACTCCTCTTATAACTGCATCTTTAATATCTTTATAAATTTTCAATCTAAAATTCTTCTAATTTTTTCTAATGTAAGACAATCTTTTTTCTTTAATATATGAGAAAGTATCCACTATATATTACTAAAATAATCTATCTCCTCTTATTAATGTTGTCACTTCATTAATTTTTGTTATAATATATAAGCATAAAATTCTCTCATTGTTACATACTATCTTATAGTTGAACATTTATGAGGATAATCTCGATATTTTATATCTATTCTATAACCATCATCACCAAATGAAAATAAAATTGGATACTGCATATACATAAAGTTAGGATGCAGATCACTAATTCATTTTGGTCCTTCAATTTTATGCTCAACAATAATATCATGATGCCAATCGACTTATCCAAGGTCACCAATTACCAAACTCGCTATTTTAGCACATATAGGACTACAATATTGTGTAATATCTCCTCTGCATTTTTCTATCAATCTTAACTGCACTGATAAGAAATCTTATTCTCTAAAATGATCTCTAGCCATTCTAAATACTTGAACAATCTTATTTTCTTGGTCTAATATATTCATTAAATCTTTAACCACTTTACGGTCAATCCCACATGCATCTTTATTAGAATTTAGTGCAGTAATTCTATTATCCACTATATTTTCTGTATCATATATATATAATTGTGCAAATCTTAGTTTCTATCCATCATTCGATGACAATGAATCGATTCTATGATGGTTTTGATCATTGATCCAAAAAATATAAGGGCCATGTTTGGTATTAATCTCATTATCAATTTTTGCCCCAATTGAGGTAAATGCAAACATTGAGTTATATGCTCTAATATTTTCTTAAAACTTTAAAGACCTCCTTCCTTCGTTATAATCCAATAAACTGTCCAAAAAGGCTGGAGTTTCTTTCAGTAATGGAATATATACTCTTCCTTCTTGACGACATGGAATATATACTCAACGTGTTACGTGATTTATTCACGTGTTCTTTATACCAAAAAAGTGCTCCACAATATTGACATTCACACTTTAGTTTCTCAATATTAAATACTTTATTATGTATACCTATATA
The DNA here is from genome assembly GCA_006176705.1 of Cocos nucifera. NCBI lineage: Eukaryota > Viridiplantae > Streptophyta > Magnoliopsida > Arecales > Arecaceae > Cocos > Cocos nucifera. The sequence goes on along the minus strand of QRFJ01000070.1, from coordinate 801,356 downwards.
ATAATGTCCATATAATCAAAAGATATTTCGGATTAGAGTGTTGAAGATGAAAGATTTATTGTCTAGCAGCTTACTGGAATATCCAAAAAAAGTTGATGTTTAGTTATTTGGCTCAACTATATTTATGTCCGTATTTTTTCGAACAACAATCGAAAAGTTTTCATAGGTGATTGTATAGACACCATCTTATTCATCAACTGTTGAATGAGAAATGATATATGCAATCCTTTTTTTTTACAATATCCTGAGAATGATTATTGTAGCTTCCTATTTTTCTAGATCTTCTCTCGGCAATGATGCTCATTCCCCTCAATCTATTTTGCCTAAATATTTGGAAAGATTTCATTATACTTTTTAACCAATAGAATATAAAGAACATATGAAGAAAAGAGTACAAATAAAAAAAAAAATAATGATAGTAGTAACAAACATCTTAAAATGAAACAATGATATAAAAGAAAGGCTACAGAATAAATAAGTAAGCACCACAAATATAAATATATAAATATATATTTACTTTATAACTAAGATAGAGTAACTTGCACAACATCATGCTGTAGATCACCACAATAACCTAACAAGAAAAAGTCTTACATTTGATATCAATACATATTTCGTCATAAAGTCACACAAAAAAGAATAAAAAATATCACACAAAAAGAGAATTTATTACATTATACATAATCCAAAAAAATTAAAAAAATTCAAAGATTACTCATGTACCAGAAGGAGTTGTATATGATCAACATCTATTATCCAAATTTATCATTATATTATAAATACTATATATTCACCTAAATTTTATAATTTAATTACATAAATATTTACTTGAAATATTTATCTTCAAGCATTTTCTATAGGAGAATGTAGTCAAAAAAAAATTTCTAAGATTTTATTATTTGTTATTTCAAAATATATCTTAATTATATCTAATATAGCCTGAAGGAAAAGAAGAAATAAAAAAATTTGTAAAACATAGGTTATCCAATAAATAGAGTATATCTTATGTTATATTCTATCTTTCATTCTACATCACCTTATAAATATATTATAATATACTACCAATGCTACAAAACATATGCTACAGTATATAAAAATTTAGAACAACAAAATCTGAAAGATAGACTAATACATTTAAAGCCTAAATATAGAACCTAACAGTAAATACTAAATCATGTTTTCCCCGATAAATGACTCAGCATCCAGATAAAATATCTTTCTATATCTAGTGACCTCCTTCTGTAAAGCATTATAGTCCGATTCAAGCTGCCTACACTTCTCCATCATCAAATTGTAATATTGTTGCAGGTACCTATATTGTACCTACGATCCATCATGAGCTTTATTAACTATCTCATATAGATGTTTGTAATGTTTCTTATCCAAATAATTTATATCCTCAACTTCAAAATAAAAATGACACTTCAGCTCATTTATAGTAAATTCAACAGCTATTTGCTTAACCTCGATCTATGTATAGGTCATTCTTTCATATATCTTATAATACTCGAATGGCTCGTCCTATGGCTCTTGCCTATATTCAAAAGTAATGTAGATATAGGCTCTAAACAAATGATCATTCCGTGATTCCAAACCATATATAGGAGGCATAATACTTAAATTTATTGTGATCTCCTGTAGTATTTTTTTAGGATAAAGTTTTACTAAATCCATGTCTGTAATTAGAAATAAAAAATAAAAATTAGGCAACCATAAAAAAACATTGAAACTTTTTTTTGTTGGGTGGACTAAAAAAAATATATGCATACCCCCTTTTTTTAACATTAGCAACAACTAGAAATTTTGCACGTAGATTTTAAAAATATTCATTAATCATAAACACCCACCAAACAATTAAGAAATATTCTTATAATCGATGTGCACTAATTTAGATGCATAGCTGGAATAACAGGAAGTTAAATAATAGATTAAAAATTTATTATTTTAGCAAGACAAAGTTAAAACTTATTTAGTCTTTGGATAATTTTTAATATATTATTCTTGAAAAAAATTTATACAACATATTATTTATTCATCTTCATTTGTGTTAACCCTAATTCGAATATATAATCTGGAGAATAGAAAATCAAATAGGAGATAGAAGATCTATAATTTCTTCACTTTGAAAATACTATAATTAGGTAATTTATTTTTTCATCTAAAAAAGATCTATAAAATAAAAGCCAAAAAAAAATTTTAGTTCATAATTATTATCATAAATTTATATACAATAAGAAAAAATCTATTAAAGAAATTTTTTTTTAATTTTTTAAATGATAATTTTTTGACCAAAAATATATATCTAAAAGATTAAGAAACTTTTTATGTAAAATATTAGCTCCTTCATTTTTTTTTTATTTTCCTCCCCGTCCCTCCCCCCCCTTCCCCTCTTTTTTTTCGTTTTCCTCCTACAACCGCCCATCTCCTCCCACCCCCACCCCCACCCCACATCATAGCCTCTTTCCAAAGCTTTTCCCTCGAAACCCCCCATCTCCTCCCAAACCCTCCTCCCTCCCATTGAAAACCCTCCCTCTCCTAATCTCTCCTCCTCTACATCCAAATCCATCCTCCCTCCTTCCTCCTCCCAATCTCTCCACCCTCTCCTCTTAATCTCTCATCCCTCCTCTTAATCTCTCCTCCCTCTCCACCAAAATAATTCTCCACCCAAATCCTCTCATCCTTCCTCCCAATCTCTCCTCCCTCACCACCCAAACCCTCCCCTCCTATCTTCTCTCTCTCTCTCTCTCTTCTCTAAATCTCTCACTGCTCAAACCCTCTCAACCTCTCTAGAAAATCCAGAAACTCTCTAGCCTCTCCCCCCTCCTCCAATGTCGCTTCTCTCCCCGACCCTCACCTCTAATGCTTCCCCCATCGCCGCCCCCCTCCACCTCTCAACCAGCATCCCTCTCTCTCTCCCTCTCGAATTCTTCGACCACTTTAATCCTAACCTCCTTCCCTAGAATCTTTCCTCGGCCTCTGCCCCAACCCACTGGCCACCTCCACTGCTTCTCTTTCCTCCAACCCTCATCTCTGGCACTTCACTTTGCACTGAATCTGTATGCGACACTCGCCATCGACTGGATCCCGCCCTAGGGGTCGATCCCATGGATGCTCACCATCGATTTTGGAGTCGACGGCCGATGATCCATCCCTCACTCCACCGATGAGGAAGGCCACCATCCGTGACATACCTCAGTGCTAGCTTCCTGTATTTGGTACTATTGGGGATAGACCCCACTCCCATCGAAGTTCAGTCTGATGCTTAGCCTAATGCGACTGATAATCATGGAAGAGCTTCGATCGAGAATTCTTCCTCCAGCAGTCGAACCCGATCGAACTTCTTTAGCAGCCAAACTTCTTCAGCGGTCAAATCTCTTTTGGACTCCCTCCAGCAGTCGAACCCCAGCCGAACTCCTTTAAGCATCCGAACTCCCTCCAGCGGTCGAATCCCTCCCAGACCTCTTCTTCAGTCAAATTTTTATAGGAGTCAAACTTCTTCAGAATGTCTCCTTCAGTCGGATTCCTTCAGGAGCTGAACTTCTTCCAAACCTCTCCTTTAGTCAAATTTCTATAGGAGCCGAACTTCTTCTGAACGTCTTCTTTAGTTGGATTCATTCAGAAGCCAAACTCCTTCCAAACTTTTTCTTCAGTTGGATTCCTTCAAGGGCCAAACTCCTTTCGGACCTCTTCTTTAGTTGAATTTCTATAGGAGCCAAATTTCTTTCGGATATCTCCTTTAGTCAAATTTCTACATGAGCCAAACTCCTTTCGAACGTCTCCTTCAGTCGGATTCCTCTAGAAGCCAAACTTCTTTCGAACTTCTTCTTCAGTCAAAGTTTATCTGGATTTCTCCAACAGATTACTTTCAGATTTCAAATAGTATTTTTCTTAGATGATCCCCTCTGACCGTTTTTTCTTTAGGAGTTTGAACTCCTCTGAAATTGATATATGTCAAAGTTCTTCACCAACCAATGCCTACTTCCTCCGGACTTCGACTATTAAATCTCAACGAATAGACGATCCCACTATCGGATGGTTACGACTGTCATTTATCATGATGGTTACGACGGTCATTTATCAGTCTACTATAAGCGACTCCACTATCGAATGGTTATGACAGGCTCCATCTATAAAAAAATCCTTCAGATATGTTTTCTCTAAGCTCTCTTCTCCTTCCCAAAATTCTGCTAAGTTCTTTCCTAAGCATTCCATTTCTGTTGGCCAAAAGAGCTGACTTGATCATCAGAGAGTCCTGCTGAAGTCACCACCACCGACTCCGGATGGAATTTTATTTTGCAAGTCACCGACGGTGACCTCTTCTTCCTAAACTCCAGCTCGATCCGACATCGACTAAATTCTGCACCAACAAGATTGGTGCTAAAGGAAGGATCTTCTATTCATGAGATATTTTTGTTCTTAAAGGAGTGCTCAGTCGATCTTGTAGATCTTTTTCTTCAAGATCCATCTCCATCCTCTCCCTCGATCCCAAAAAATGCTTTCAAAGAAGGCGACTATCTGAAGATCTATCGCTTCTGCCATCAGATCTGAGCCAGATCCATCCATTCTTGCTCCAGCACCGATGCTTCAACCTTCTCCTCCACCGACGGCCATGGTAGATTCGGAGCAGTTTAACTTGCTGATGCAGCGGATTTAGGACCTCACCGAGATGGTGCAGACTATGCGGTAACCTCCGATGGTGATTCCATCAAGAAACCCACCATCGGTATATCCAAAATTGATCCCGAGGAAGAGCACTTAGGCTAGCATACCCGTCGCCCCTAGGAAGAAGAAATAGAGAGTAGAGGATCCTTGTTCGGATTATGATTCTTCTCTGGAAGAAATTTTTTCCATCTACGATCGAAAGCCTTCCAAGATCTGTGATCAAGATGACGTCCTCGATCAAAAACTATAGAAGATGGACCGATGGATTGAGAAACTCCGTCACGTTGCTCTGGCTCGTCATGATGACGTCTGCATCGATCCTCCTTTCTCTCTCCGAATTATGTAAAAGCTTATTCCACCAAACTTAAAACTCCTCCAATTTGAAAGCTACGATGGAACCTCTGATTCGATCGATCATCTGAAGGCCTTTCAAACTATGATGCTGCTCCATGGTGCACCAGATGCCATCTTATGCTGAGCTTTTCCGTCTATCTTAAAGGAAGCAGCAAGAAACTGATACTCGATGTTGAAGTTGAGTACGATCTTCTTCTTTGATCAGATGAGCCATCAGTTTGTAGCTCACTTCGTCAGTAGCTGACGTCCGCATCAAGATTCGAATTTTCTGATGAATATCAAGCACAAGAAGGGAGAATCGATCCAAGCTTATGTTACCCAGTTTAATACTATAGCATTGAAGGTCCAAAATCTGGATCAGTCTATTGCAATGGCCGCACTAAAGGATGGCCTTTAGAAGAATAATTTATTGTTCTCCCTAAAGAAGAAGTACCTCAGAAATTTTGTCGATCTGCTAGCTCAGGCTGAAGGATATGCCCAAGCAAAAGAAGCCTTCAAGTTGAAGGATGAAGAAGCCACAGGAGAGCGGCGGGCAGGCGAGTCCAATAGACCTATCATTGATAGAGGGCTAAATGAAGTTCGACCATGCTTACGGACTCCCTTCGAGCACAAACAAGCCCGAACTCCTCTTCGAGCTCATCATCAAAGAAGCCCCAATAGAAGGACGCGAAGAAGTTCTTTCCTCATAAGGTTTCACAACTATGTCCCTCTTAATGCTCCTAAAACTCAAGTTTATAAAAATTAAGAATCAACTACCAAGATTAAAAGAATTATGATCTCTCCCAAATAAGTGCAATCGAAGCAAGTACTATTTGTATCATCATGATCACGGCCATGATACTGAAGAATGCATTCAGCTCCAAGACGAGATCGAGGAGCTCATCAGGAGAGGTCGATTGGGTCGATTTCTCAGACGCTGGCTTGAAGCAAGAGAAGATCAGTCAAGGGCACTACTGCAGCTAGAACCACCAATGAGAAAGAAATAATAAGAAAATCGGCCGCCTTCCGACATCATCAATGCTATCTCTAGGAGGTTTAGTACTTCGATGAGCCACCATCTCTCAACCTCGAAGTCAGAAGAGGCTTATCCCAAATTGAAAAGGTCCGTATGAAATAGAGGAGGTCGTCCAGTCTAAAACTTATCACTTGAAGGAGCTCGAAGGAACAACGCTCCTATGATCTTGAAACTCAAAGAGTCTGAGAATGTACTGTCGGTAATTTTTTTCTTCAATAAAACTTCTCTATTTCAACATTATTATTTCTTGATGCAAAAACTATGTGACAACAGGAAAGAAATAATCAAAAGTGACCATGTTAGGAACAGAAGGAGAACCTCATCCTAACATGGGCAAGTCAAAAACCTTCGATTATTTAAGACAAGGTGAGAGGAGAGGTCCTAACAACGGTCCTAATATGCCCCTATAATTCGATTAAGAATAGAAGAAGAATCTCATCCTAATATGAGCAAAGTTAGAGACCTCGTTCATTTTATATGAGGTGAGAAGAGAGACCCAGATAATGGCCCTAATGTGCCCCTGCCGCCTGTTAGGAACGGAAAAAGAACCTTATCCTAACATGAGCAAAAGTCAGAACCTTGTAGACCAAAGATATGGAGAAGAAAGAAGCTCGATGGAGAATCCTAACACGTATTTTTTTACAACAATCTAATTACACCAAATGTAAAAGATAGAATCTTATCTTGATTTGCAGAAAAGATCCTGGTTCGACATCCATAACAGGTCCGACGTCCACAACGAGCTCAACGTCTGCAACAAGCAACAAGCATGGAAACCCGAAATCGAAACTCTTCCCCGAGCTTCAACTTCAACCTCAATAGAAGATAAGATCTTCTTCAACCTCAGCTAAGATAAGATCTTTTTCGAGCTCCAACCCTTCAATAGGAGATAAGATCTTCAAACTCAGCTGAAGATAAGATCTCCTTCGAGCTCCAACCCTTCAATAGGAGATAAGATCTCCTTCAACCTCGGCTAGAGATAAGATCTCCCCCGAGCTTCAATTTTAACATCAATAGGAGATAAGATCAACTTCAACCTTGATTGGAGATATGATCTCTTCCGAGCTTCAACTTCAACCTCAACAAGAGATAAGATCTTCTTCAATCTCGATTGAAGATAAGATCTCCCCGAGCTCCAACTCTTCAATAGAGATAAGATTTTCTTCAATTTTGGCTGGAGATAAGATCTTTTCTGAGCTTCAACTTCAACCTTAATAAGAGATAAGATCTTCTTCAATCTTGGCTGGAGATAAGATCTCCTCTCGAGCTTCAACTTCAACCTCAATAGGAGATAAGATCTCCTTCAACCTCGACTGGAGATAAGATCTCCCTCAAGCTCCAATCCTTCAACAGGAGATAAGATCTCCTTCAACCTCGACTGAGATAGGATCTCCCCCGAGCTTCAACGCCAACATCAACAGGAGATAAGATCTCCTTCAATCTCGACTGAAGATAAGATCTCTTCCGAGCTTTAACATCAACCTCAATAGGAGATAAGATCTCCTTCAACCTCAGCTAGAGATAAGATCTCCTCCGAGCTTCAACATCAACCTCAACAGGAGATAAGATCTCTTTCAATCCCGATAGAAGATAAGATCTTCCCCGAGCTTCAACCTCAATGGATGTAGAGTCCGAAAAAGAACTTCGACAGTCATCTTTTTATACTTTCTTCTTTTGAATTTTGAACTCGAAAGTGGAGAAACTATTATTGGGGATAAACCCCGCTCTCACTGAAGTTCAGTCTGATGCTTAGCCAAATGCGACTGATAATCATGGAAGAACTTCGATTGAAAATTCTTCCTCCAGCAGTCGAACCCTAGTCGAACTTCTTTAGCAGTCGAACTCCTCCAGCGATCAAACTCCTTCTGGACTCCTTCCAACGATCAAACCCCAACCGAACTCCTTCAAGCACTTGAACTTCTTCCAACGGTCGAACCCCTCTCAGACCTCTCATTCAATCGAATTTCTACAGAAGCCAAACTCCTTCCGGACGTCTCCTTCAATCGAATTCCTTTAGGAGTCGAACTCCTTTCGAACGTCTCCTACAGTCGAATTCCTCTAGGAGCCAAACTTCTTTCAGACCTCTCCTTCAGTTAGATTTTTATAAGAGATGAACTCCTTCCAGACATCTTCTTCAGTCAGATTTCTCTAGGAGCCAAACTCCTTTCGAACCTCTCCTTCAGTCGGATTCCTCTAGAGACCAAACTCCTTCCAGACCTCTCCTTCAGTCGAATTTCTACAGAAGCCAAACTTCTTCCGGATGTCTCTTTCAGTCGAATTTCTATAAGAATCAAACTCCGTCCGAACGTCTCCTTCAGTCGGATTTCTCCAGAAGTCGAACTCCTTTTGGACTTTTTCTTCAGTCAAACTTCATCTGAATTCCTCCAGTGGATTACTTTCAAATTTCAAGTAGTATTCCTCTCAGATAATCTCCTCTAGTCGTATTTTCTTTAGGAGTCCGAAATTCTCTGAAATTGATATATGTCAAAGTTCTTCACCAACCAATTTCTGCTTTCTTCGGACTTCAACTATTAAATCTCAACGAACAAGCGATCTCACTATCGGACAGTTATAACTGTCATTTATCAGGACAGTTACGACTGTCATTTATCAGTCTGCTACAGGCGACTCCACTACCGAATGATTACAATAGGCTCCATCTATAAAAAGGGATCCTTTAGATATATTTTCTCTAAGCTGTCTTCTTCTTTCCGAAACTCTGCTGAGTTCTTTCTTGAGCACTTAATTTCTTTTGGTCAAAAGAGCTGACTTGATCGTCGGAGGATCCTATCGGAGCCACCACCACTGACTCCAGGTGAAACTTTATTTTGCAGGTTACCGACAGCGACCTCTTCTTTCTAAATTTTAGCTCGATCTAGTGTCGATTAGATTCTGCACCAACATGTACTATCCCCTATTCTATTCCTCCCCCTTTCTCGTAGGTTCGAGCGTCTCCCCACTCCCAACCCCCTCTTTTTTTTTCCTTCCATCCTCAACCATCTATTCACTTTCTCCTAACTACCATCCCAGATCCACAGTTGAACCATCCGGAAACTATAGGTGCTTTCCTATTTTTTCTAATCCAACCTTTGTCGAACCTCCTCTTCGCCAACAGCCAGACCTTTCTTCCCCTCAAAACCTAGCTACCAGTTATCCCAACCCTGAAAAATAATAATAATAAAAAATCTAGCTAATATATTCCATATTGTTGGTCCAACCCAAGCTCACCATTTTAGACCCAATCATGAGCCTTAGCTCAAGTTTGGCCCAATGCACGACCCAGTCCATTTTTGGCTTAGCCCGAATTATTGGGCCCTGCGCTACCCTTGGGCCTCAGCCCATCTATCCCAACCTTAGACCAGTTCAATGGGGCCATCCCACTCTTGGGCCCTAATCCATGCCTGGCCTAGATCTAGTCCAAAAACTAGACCAGATATCGGCCTATGAACAAATCATTCACTGCACCCAATAACCGGTCCTTCCGAATTTGGATCTGGTCCTTTCCTCGACCTGTTAAACCATTAACAATTTTTTTTTCGTTCACCCTATTGCCACTCTGCAGCGACCATTTTTTTCTCTCAATCGGATAGTGAGGAAGGCTACCACTGCATGGCAGTAACCCTCTATCCATACCTTTCTTCATTCACGAGAAGGCTACGGATCGCCAACAGCAATCATGATCTTTTTTCATCTCTCTTTTTTATCCGAACATTGAGCAGGGCTGCTACAATATGGCAGTAAGCTTCTGTCTCTTTCCTTCCTCACATGATGTTTTAAATGAAGGAGTGGAAGGCTACCCAAATGCAGGCAACAACCCTCCTGCATCCTTCATAAAAAACACAATCATGTTTCTTAATAAGGAACACAATGCTGATGCTACAATGAAAAAGCTTTAAAGTAAACTAATGAGGGAACTAAAACCCCCCCCCCCTCCCACCTAAAAAAAAAATCCAACAAATCCTTACCTTCTCTACTCAGTCGTCCTCGATGATTGAATTGACATCTGAACCTTTCCATGTATATATAGCCTTCAGTAGGTAAATGGGCGATATGACAATCCATGCTTGCCATCGATGTCTTCTGGTTTGTTTGCCCAAAAAAACTTCTCCCTCTAATTAAAGCCTCTGCGATTTATTTTCTTAACCCTCAATATCCTAATCAAAATCTAAGGCATGTCGATGCTACATCTCTTCGAAATCCATGTATCCTTCCTTTTTTTTTCTCTGTGATAAATCGGCTACAAATCTGGTTTGGGCATACATTCAAAGAAAAAGATGCAAAAACCTTGTTGGGGATAAATTCCGCTCCCATCGAAGTCCAGTCTGATGCTTACATAATGTAACTGGCAATCATGGAGGAGCTCCGATCAAAAATTCTTCCTCCAGCGGCCGAACCCCTTCAGCGAACGAACTTCTTTCGGACTTCAGCCGAACTACTCCCAGACTTCTTCTTCAATTGGATTTCTCCATCAACCGAACTTCTTCTGAACTTTTTCTTTAGTTGGATTTCTCCATCAACCCAACTTCTTCCAAATTTTTTCTTCAGTCGGATTCCTCCAGAAGCCGAACTCCTTCCTAATTTTTTCTTCAGTCAGATTCTTCCAGGAGCCGAACTCCTTTCGGACTTCTCTTTCAGTCGAATTTCTCCATTAGCCGAACTACTTACTGATTTTTTTCTTCAGTCAAATTTCTCCAGGAGCCAAACTCCTTCCAGATTTCTTCTTCTTCAGTCATATTCCTCCAGGAGCTGAACTCCTTCCGAATTTTTTCTTTAATCAAATTCCTCAAGGAGCCGAATTCCTTTCAAATTTTTTCTTCAGTCGAATTTCTCCATCAGCCGAACTTCTTTCAAACTTCTCCTTCAGTCAAAATTTTTTATCAACCAAACTCCTTCCGAATTTTTTCTTCAGTCGGATTCCTCTAGAAGCCGAACTTCTTTCGGACTTCTTCTTCAGTCGGATTTCTCCATCAGTTGAACTCTTTCTAGATTTCTCCTTCAGTCGGATTCCTCCAGGAGCCGAACTCCTTCCAGATTTCTCTTTCAGTCAAGTTCCTCTAGGAGCTGAACTTCTTTTGAATTTCTCCTTAAGTGAGATTCCTCTAGGAGCCGAACTCCTTCCAAATTTCTTCTTCAGTCAAGTTCCTCCAGGAGCCAAACTTCTTACAATCGAATTTCTCTAGAAGCCGAACTCCTTCCAAATTTCTTCTTCAGTCAAGTTTTCTTTAGGAGTCCGAACTCCTTTGGAATTGATGTATATCGCTCTTCATCAACCAACGTCTGCTTCCTCCGAACTTCGACTATTAAATCTTAACGAACGGCCACATCACGACATCGGACACTTCTCTTCGTAACAAACTCCACGTGGTTCCGAGCGACCCACTATCAGACGATTACGATCATCACTATTAATCTGCTCCAGACTCCGTCTATAAAAGAGACCCTCCAGATACGTTTTCTCTAAGCTCTCTTCTTCTTCCCAAAATTTTGTTGAATCCTTGTCTGAGCACTCCATTTCTATTGGTCAGAAGTGCTGACTTGATCGTCGGCGGATTCTGTCGGAGCCACCACCACCGACTCCGGATGAAATTTTATTTTGCAGGTTATCGACGGCGATCTCTCCTTCCTGAACTCCAACTTAATCCGGCATTAATCAGATTCTACACCAACAAACCTGCTCCCTCTCTCAACAATAAAGGATCGTACGTTCTTCTCTTCCGTAAGGTTTCTATTTGATCTCGCCACCTTCTTTCCTCCCTCTCTCCTGATTTCTCTATAGAATGCTTTGTCAAGCTGAATAAATAAGGTACATCATAAAAAGAGCCCAGAAGCTAGGGCGCTAATGCGTGTATCCTCTAAAAGGCTATATGTTGCACGTTTGGGAAGCTATGAACTTTTCTTTCATATATTTTATAAATATCAAGAATATGTACTGATATTTTAATATGAAATTGGCTGGGATATTAAGAATATCTCCATTATTTTGATATATATTTTTTTTAATAAACTTTTGGAACCATCAGAAATCCATCACCATGCGGCTGAGACATGATGTTACAAAAAAATTTTACTAAACAAGGAATTTGCTGGCCGAGTCTCATCATCATGGTACGGAAACTATCAAACTATCCCATCTATGCTACAATGAGCCAAGCATCCAATGAGTATAAAATTTTCCTATCCAAAACTATGCAAAACATAAGAGAACTCTAACTACAGGAAGACCTCCAAAACCCAAGACAATGTAAGACTTTCTTTGAGAGGAGAGCATTTTTTTACCTATTTACCCGTCCCTTCTTACCTTTCTTCATAGCCATCTTATTCACTTTTTAAAGATTTATTATTGATTTTTTCTCAAGAAGAAAAGATTTTTAGCCCTACCTAATTTATTAAGACAATAAATTTGAATTAACGCATACAGAAGTCAAATAATTGATCATATCCAATTCCAAATTTTTTTATAAGCTAAACCATTCCGCATTCTATGCATAAAAAAAAATGTCTTACACTGCGTACATCATTGCTACGGTACACCGCACCGTTCCCATTTTGAGATATCTCGAGATTAAAAAATGGACGGACTATTTCTAAAATTTTTTTTCACCGAAAGGCCTGAACTTTCTCAAAATGGGATCGATGCAGTACATCACTAACGTGGTGCACATGGTATGGAGAACAGTTTCTACCATTCACACCGTAGGGACACTTTTTGTGATTGGTTGTATAAAGCAACGCTGTGCATGGCCTTGTAACATCCATACCTGTTAAACTATCTGACCTTTTTCATACGCCTAGATTCATCACCTCGTGTCATCGACTGTCGCATTCTGCTGCACCCTTTTCAATATTTCCAATACATCATCATGCAAATTTGCATTAAGGAAGCTCCAACTCGCAACAACAAGAGGATCCAATTGAAAGGAATCACGTGTAAACCAACTTCAACCACAACAGTTTGATCTTGTTATTGATGGCGAGGTTGCCCTTTTAGTAATGCCATCTCCCAAGCATCAGACCACCACAACAAACAGCCTACTCTCCCTCTCTCACACCCTCCTCCTTTCTCTCTCACAAAAAGGGAAGCTGTTGGCGGGTAAAAGCAACGAGGAGAGGAGACCACCCTCCCAACGTCCGTTCACCATCCCAACAACGAAACAATGCAGGACTGTTTGTAGTGTTCGTGTTGCCCCCACCAAAAATGAGCCCTTTGTTCCCTCTTTACTCCATCTCATTCCTCCCCATCTAATCACATCACCACCTCATCCGTCGTCTTCCAAATGATCCTATCGCTCTTCCTTTCTCCCCTCCTTTATCAACCATAAACACATACCCACATGGCATGCATAACATTTTTCCTCCGCCATACGGCGTTTGACATCCGAGATCTTATTAGATCCACCATTTATTGGTTAAAATAAATTAAGCCAGGCATCGAGACCAACTAGTAATTAATGTGCCGCATTTTATCTCTTCTTGGACGTGGAATATCCAACCTAATGGCTTGCTATTAAAATAGGCAGCGTTGTCGGGAACATCCCACGTTTTAAGGCACCACAATGGACGTACACGTGACGTGCGTGCCTAAGCCCATACATTGACTTATTTTAGTATATAAGCATTCAATTAGGATGATAATTATAATTTATTCATTGAATATCCAATCCGGTACCAATGGAATGAATTTTATCTGATCTATTTAAATTTTAGAATCAATATAAATTCTGAATAAAATATCAAAAATAGATCTAAATTAAATATAAATAATGATATACTAAATCATGAATCCTATTTGATATAATTTTAATCTAAATTTTTTTATATAAAATTATAATTATATTAGAATATTTAGATAATTAATTTTTTATATTTAATTCGATTCATAACATATATTTTATTCAAATATAAAATAGATATGAATATTATTGGGGATAAACCCCACTCCTATCGAAGTCCAGTTCGATGCTCAGCTTAACGCAACCGATAGCCACGGAAGAGTCTCAGCAGCCGAGCTCCTTCGGACTCCCAGCGGTCGGGTCTTAGCCGAACTCCTTCAGCCAACCGAACTACTCAGCGGTCGAGCTCCTTCAGACTCCCAGCGGTCGGACCTTAGTCGAACCCCTTCAGCCGGCCGAACTACTCAGCGACCGAGCTTCTTCGGACTCTCAGCGGTCGGACCTTAGCCAAACTCCTTCAGTCGATCGAATTACTCAGCAGCCGAGCTCCTTCGGACTCCCAGCGGTCGGGCCTTAGCCGAACCCCTTCAGCCGATCGAACTACTCAACGGTCGAGCTCCTTCGGACTTTCAACGGTCGGGCCTTAGCCGAACCCCTTCAGCTGACCGAACTACTCAGCGGTCGAGCTCCTTCGGACTTTCAGTGGTCGGGCCTTAGCCATACTCCTTCAGCCAGCCGAACTCAGTGGCCGAACTCCCAACGGTCGAGCCTTAGCAGAACTCCTTCAGCCGGCCGAACTCCTCAGCGGCCAAGCTTCGGTCGAACCCATGAGAGCCCGAACTCTCTCCAAGCTCCTCCTTCGGTCGAACTCCTCAGTGGCCGAGCTTCAGTCGGACTCCCGCGAGATCCGAACTCCCTCCATGCTCTTTCAGGCAGACGCCTGCGGAAGCCAAACTTCCTCCAAGCCTCCCTTTCGGTCGGACTTCTTCAGGAGCCGGACTCCTCCCAGACGTCCCCTCGGCCAGACTTCCTCAAGAGCCGGACTCCTCAGCGACCGAACTCCTCAACAGCCGAACTCCAGTCGGACTCTCCGCAGATACCTCCTCCGGTCGAATTTTTGGATCCCTCCTTCAGACGGACACCTACGGAAGCTGAGCTCCTTCCGGGCTCATTCAGCTATTGTTCCTCCTGGACGACCCTCTTCGGCCATATTTTCTTCGGGAGTCCGAACTCCTTCGAAATGGATACACGTCAAAGCTCTTCAACCCTCCATTCGGCCCCGAGTGGCTCAGTATCAAGATGGCTGCAGCCATCACCATCAATCCGCTATAGGCGATAGCGATCCGCTACTGTCACCATCAATCTGTTGCAGGTGGTGCTGCAGACGGCGCCTTCCCTCGAGACTGACTCTGTCGGACCTCGAGCGACCCGCTACCTAGCAGCTGCAGTTGTCACCATCAAGCCTTGCCTATAAAAAGGACCCTCCAGATACGCTAACTCTAAGCTTTAAACTCTAAGCTCTTCTCTCCTTCTCTAAGCTCTGCGGAACTCATTCCCGAGCACTCCATTTCTGTTGGCCAGAGCTGACTTGATCGTTGAAAGATCCTGCCGGAGCCACCCCCCATCGACTCTGGATGGAACTTTGTTTTGCAGATCCCCGGTGGCGACCTCATCTACCTCCACTCTAGCTGATTCCGATGATGACCAGATTCTGCGTCAACAGATTGACACTAAAGGAAGGGCCCGAACCATCGAGATTTCCTTATTCTTAAAGGAGTGCTCGACGATGATTTCTCTCTTCCCTCTCCGGAGATCTCTCTTCTTTCTCTCTAGAGTTCTTTTTCGAGAGAAAATGCCTCATAGGAGAGCTTCGACTCGGTGATCGACGACCTCCGTGCCAGGTCCATCTGCTCTCGTTTCAGCTCCGACAGCCTAGGTTCCGTCTGAAGCCACCATAGATGTGGAGCAGTTCAACCTACTGGTCCAGCAAATTCGTGCCCCTCGTCGAGATGATGCAGGTCGTGCGACAGCTTCTAGCGGAGACTTTGCCAGCAAACCCACTATGAGGATGCCAGAAATTGGCCTTAGAGGAAAAGCATTTGGCCTAGCATACCAATCGCCCTTAAGGAGGAGAAACAGAGAGCAGAAGTTCTCCCTGATGAAGGTTTCATGAGAGGGCGGAATGAAGTTCGGCGTGAGCAAGGCAGTCGAACTCTCCCTTGAGCTCATCATCAAGGAAGCCCCAACTAAGGGACATGAAGTTCTTCCGTAGAAGATTTTACGGGAGGGCGGAATAAAGTTCGGTGTGAGCAAGGCAGCCGAACTCTCCCTCGAGCTTGCCATCAAGAAAGCCCCGACGAAGGTTTTATAGGAGAGCGGAATGAAGTTCGACGTGAGCAAAGCAGTCGAACTCCCCCTCGAGCTCGCTATCAAGAAAGCTCCAACAAAGGGACATGAAGTTCTCCCGCAGAAGGTTTCATGGGAGGGCGGAATGAAGTTCGGCATGAGCAAGGCAGCCGAACTCCCCCTTGAGCTCGCCATCAAGGAAGCCCCGACAAAGATTTTACAGGAGGGTGAAATAAAGTTTGGCGTGAGCAAGGCCGTGCTTACGACCTCTCCAATGCAAGTAAGGCCCGAACTCCTCGAGCTTGCCACCAAGAAAGTCTCGATAGAAGGGTGCGAAGAAGTCCTCCTTTCGAAAGATTTCGTGATTATGCCCCCCGCAACGCTTCTTGAACTCAAATTCTGAACTCAAATTCTTACGAAAGTTAAGAATCAGCTACCAAGACCAGAAAAATTACGGTCTCTCCCAAATAAGCATGATCAAAGAAAGTACTGTCTCTACCATCGCGACTATGGCCACGACATTGAGGAATGCATTCGGCTCCGAGACGAAATTGAGGAGCTCATCAGAAAGGGACGGCTAGGTAAATTTCTTTAACGCCAGTCTGAAGCAGGAGAAGATCGGCCAAGGGCGCTGCTGTAATCAGAAATGACAAGGAGCTCGACCGCATGAAAAAAGGTTGGCTGCCTCACGGCGTCATCAACATTACCCCTGGAAGAAGCTTGGTACTTCAGCAATTCATCATCTCCCAGCGTCAAAGCCAAGAGAAGCTTGCTTCAAATTAAGAAGGCCAGCATTAGATAAAAGAGGTCGTCCGGCCCAGGACTTACTGTCCGAGGAAATCGGAAGGAACAACACCCCCACGACCCTAAAATGGGGATGTGCCGCCAGTAACTTCCCATCGGTAAAATTTTTTCCTTTCAATAACATTGTTTCTGGGTGCAAAAACTATATGATGACAGGAAAGAAGCAGTCAATAGTTACCGTATTAGGAAAAGGAGGAGAACCTCATCTTAACATGAGTAGGTCAAAGACCTCTAACCTCGGCTGTAGGAGATAAGATCTCCCCCGAGCGTCTGCATCAATCTTGACCGCAGGAGATAAGATTTCCCCCGAGACAACCTCGGCTGCAGGAGATAAGATCTTCCCCGAGGCAAACTCGGCTGCAGGAGATAAGTTCTCCCCCGAGCATCCGCATCAATCTCGACCGTAGGAGATAAGATCTTTTCTGAGGCAATCTCGGCCATAGGAGATAAGATCTTCCCTGACACAAACTCAGTTGCAGGAGATAAGATCTCCCCCGAGCGCCCGCATCAACCTCGGTCGCAGGAGATAAGATCTCCTCCGAGGCAACCTCGGTCGTAGGAGATAAGATCTTCCCTGAGGGTCCGGGCCAACCTCGACTGTAGGAGATAAGATCTTCCCCGAGGCAAACTCGGCTGTAGGAGATAAGATCTCCCCGAGCATCCGCATCAATCTCGGCTACAGGAGATAAGATCTCTCCCGAGGCAACCTCGGCTGTAGGAGATAAGATCTCCTCCGAGGCAAACTCGACTGCAGGAGATAAGATCTCCCCTGAGCACCTACATCAACCTCAGCTGCAGGAGATAAGATCTCCCCCGAGGCAACCTCAGCTGCAGGAGATAAGATCTCTCCCGAGGCAAACTCGGTTGTAAGAGATAAGATCTCCCCGAGGCAAATTCGGCTGTAAGAGATAAGATCTCTCCCGAGCACCTGCATCAACCTCAGCTGCAGGAGATAAGATCTTCCTTGAGGCAAACTCGGTTGCAGAAGATAAGATTTCCTCCCGAGCGTCCGCATCAACCTCGGCCATAGGAGATAAGATCTCCTCCGAGGGTCCGGACCAACCTCGGCTGCAGGAGATAAGATCTCCCCTCCTGAGGTTCAAATTTCGATTGTAGGAGATAAGATCTCTCCCGAGCATCTGCATCAACCTCGACCGCAGGAGATAAGATCTCCCCTGAGGGTCCAGGCCAACCTCGGCTGCAGGAAGATAAGATCTCCCCTGAGGCAAACTCGACTGCAGGAGATAAGATCTCCCCCGAGCATCCTGCATCAATCTCGACCGTAGGAGATAAGATCTCCTCCGAAGCAACCTCGGCTACAGGAGATAAGATCTCCCCCGAGCACCTGCATCAACCTCGGCTACAGGAGATAAGATCTCCCCCGAGGCAACCTCGGTTACAGGAGATAAGATCTCTCCCGAGTTAGCCTCGGTCATTGGTGGCAATATCGCCCCCGAGGAGCTCAACCTTCGACCTCGATTGCAGGAGGCGAGATCTACTTCAACCTCGACGGGAGATGGGATCTCCTCCGAACTTCAACTTCAACATCAACTTCGACTGGAGATGAGATCTCCCCCGAGCTTCAACTTAAACTAGCACGGAGCCCAGAAGAGGACTTTGGCAGTCGCCTTTTCTGCACTCCCTTCCTTCGAGTTTCGAACTCGAAAGTGGGGGGGACTATTGTTGGGGATAAACCCGCTCCTACCGAAGTCCAGTTCGATGCTCAACTTAACACAACCGGTAGCCACGGAAGAGCCTCAGCGGCCGAGCTCCTTCGGACTTCCAGCGGCCAAGCCTTAGTCGAACCCCTTCAGCCGGCCAAACTACTCAGCGATCGAGCTCCTTCGGACTTCCAGCGGTCGGGCCTTAGTAGAACCCCTTCAGTCGGCTGAACTACTCAGCGGTCGAACTCCTTCGGACTCCCAACGGCCGGGCCTTAGCCGAACTCCTTCAGCCGGTCGAACTACTCAGTGGTCGAGCTCCTTCGGACTCCCAACAGTCGGATCTTAGCCGTACTCCTTCAACCGGCCGAATTCAGTGGCCGAACTTCCAGCGGCCGGGCCTTAGCCGAACTCCTTCAACCGGCCGAACTCCTCAGCGGTCGAGCTTCGATCGGACCCGCGAGAGCCCGAACTCCCTCCAAGCTTCTCCTTCGGTCGGACTCAGCGGTCGAGCTTCAGTCGGACTCCCGTGAGATCCAAACTTCCTCCGCGCTCTTCCAGCCAGACGCCTGCGAGAGCCGAACTCCCTCCAAGCCTCCCCTTCGGTCGAACTTCTTCAGGAGCCAGACTCCTCCCAGATATCCCCTTGGCCAGACTTTCTCAAGAGCCGGACTCCTCAACGGTCGAACTTCTTAGCGGTCGAACTCCTCGGCAACCGAACTCCAGTCAGACTCCCCCCAGACACCTCCTCCGGTCGGATTCCTGGATCCTTCCTTCAGACGGATGCTTACGGGAGCTGAGCTCCTTCCGGGCTCCTTCAGCTATTGTTCCTCCCGGGCGATCCTTTCCGGCCATATTTCCTTCAGGAGTCTGAACTTCTTCGAAATGGGTATACGTCAAAGCTCTTCAACCCTCCATTCGATTTCGAGTGGCTCAATATCAAGATGGCTGCAACCATCACCATCAATCCGCTGCAGGCGACTGCGATCCGCTACCAGGCGGCGATGGCTGTCACCATCAATCCATTGCAGGCAGTGCTGCAGACGGCGCCTTCCCCCGGAACTGACTCCGTCGGACCTCGAGCGATCCGCTACCTAGCAGCTGCAGCACCTTCCCCTGGGACTGACTCTGTCGGACCTTGAGCAACCTGCTACCTAGCAGCTGCAGCTGTCACCATCAAGCTCCGCCTATAAAAAGGACTCTCCAGATATACTAACTCTAAGCTTTCTAAGCTCTCCTCTCCTTCTCTAAGTTCTGTGGAACTCATTTCCGAACATTCTATTTCTTTTGGTCAGAGCTGA
The DNA here is from genome assembly GCA_006176705.1 of Cocos nucifera. Taxonomy (NCBI): domain Eukaryota; kingdom Viridiplantae; phylum Streptophyta; class Magnoliopsida; order Arecales; family Arecaceae; genus Cocos; species Cocos nucifera. The sequence goes on along the minus strand of QRFJ01000070.1, from coordinate 781,543 downwards.
CTTAATCGTTGAAGGATCCTGCCGGAGCCATGCCCCACCAACTTCGGATGGAACTTTATTTTGTAGGTCTCCGATGGTGATCTTGTCCATCTTCATTCCAACTAATTTCGATAATGATCAGATTCTGCATTAATAAATATAAAATTTTTAATTATAATATTAATATAAATATTAATTGATTAGATTCATATCTAATCTATTGCCGTCCACGGTCATATCTTTATTTTTATTTTAATGTTATGTCATCTTTTTAGTATCTGATGACTGAAACGTGGAGTGTGGAACGCGGCCGGGAAAGGGAAGGTGGAGGTCGGTTTTCCCTCGTGATGCGAATTAAGAAAGGAATTGGAAGCATCCAACACGGGACCTTGCTTGACTAAAATCAATGAGAAGTGGTTTTTAATTATAAGGTAGGAAAAGGTACAATAAGCATGTCCCCTTGCACGTTCCACATAACCATTATCTCGAGTTGAGCGGTGGAGTCATAGTTTAAAAAGCCTCGGTCCAGTTTTTCTGGACCGTGACACCAAACATTACCACATGATTCTCCATCCCTAATTTATTTCAGATAATGATGCTTAGCACTCGAGAAGGTCTAATTCTGGAGGATACCAATTTGCCAACATCCGGACCCAATTCTTGTTTTCACTCTGTTTCATGATTTTGATGAAGGACCCAGATGATGGATTTGGGGCTCGCACAATCATGATATAGACAATTAGATTCAAATATAGTACTTGTGACTTCGAGTTTTATCAGCACCAGTCTACTAAATGGAACCATGAGATGGGCTTTTTTTTTTTTTTTTTTAATGAGATCAAAGCCATTCATCTTTCTCTAACTTTGCATCTTCCTTCAATGGATTCGGTGTGTATCTTATGCACGAAAAAATTCTTGATCTTTTCTCGCAACATCGACCTAGCATCTTATACGGATTTTAAAGTATTTTAATTATATTTTTAAATGAGATCAAAGTCATTCACCTTTGTCTAACTTTGCATCTTCCTCCAATGGATTCGGGGTGTATCTTTTGCACTAAAAAATTCTTGATCTTTTTTTTGCAATATCAACCTGCATCTTATACGGATTTTAAAGTATTTTAATTATTTTTTAAAAATACCTGTCTGGATAAATCTGAAAGTAGATATTATGTAATCCAATAGAAAATTATTCTTTAATGCAAATGATACAACCCGGACCCTCCTACTTTCCATCAGATTCTTAAGCAAAGTCCTCATCCTTTCCATTTTGCTTTTTGACCCATCAGTCTCTTAATCTGTCAAAGATAAACATTTAACGGCATTTTTGGTGCTTAGAACCGGTCAAAACACCCGCCTCCGAGACAGCTCAAAAAAAAGAGAGAAAAAAGAAACACCAACACACGCACGACCCCACTTCCCGAGCACCAGGGCTTGTTTCTGGTATCAAGAGAGTGCGAAGCATCAGCAAATTTGCTCACCATGACGACCTTCTCCATTGACACCTCGTCACGCCTTCAAAATATCTTCATAAATGTAAATACAAAAATGCGTTACAAAGAAACAAAATATATATTTTTTGTTTTGTCTAAGCCTACTGCCTTGCTTCCAATTTTACTGCTAAAACTTTGGGAGCCAAGAAAGTAGGAAAGGCTTCCAATTTCCTCCTTCCAAATGTTAGGGATGATAGGTAACGTCGGAGGAAGAATCGGAAGCTGAGAAAGAGGGGAAAATTAAATAATAGAAAAAAAAGACCTTGGTTAAGTAAATTCTTTTTATAAATAAATAAATAAATAAATATTTAAAAAAAAATTTTTTTTTTTTGCTCACCTCGCCGGAAAAGGCACAAAAACAAGAAAAAAAGACACCCAAAAAAGAAACAAAGACAGTCTTGCTCCAATACAATTTGGCTTTATTTCCTCGCCACGCCCCCAAAAATTAGAAACACCAACAGCCCACCCCCCCACCACCTCTCCTTCCCCCCTTCGTTTCCAAGTCCCGATTTCTCCATGAAAGAGGAGAAGGGAGAGCGAGAGGTAGAGAAAGTTTCAGAGAGAAAAAGAGTTGGAGAGTGAGAGAGAGAGAGAGAGAGGGGAGAGGGAGTGATCACAGAGAGAGAATGTTTAAAGAACGACTCCGGCTGAAGGCGTGGGAGTCGAAGGTGCGGAAGGCGCAGCAGCAGCACCAGTCCGGGCGGCGCCGAGGGTGCATCTTCTCGCCGATGTCCGTCGCCCCCGCCGACGACGCGGACAGCCCCCCCGCCGCCGGCGACGACGACGAGGACGACGCCCCGCCGTCGGAGGAGCCCTATGACGTCGAGCGCCTCCTCCCCAACGGCGACTTCTACACCGGCCAGTGGTCCGGCGGCCTCCCCCAGGGCACCGGAAAATACCTCTGGACCGACGGCTGCATGTACGAGGGCGAGTGGTGCGACGGCAAAACCACTGGCGAGGGCAAATTTTCCTGGCCCTCCGGCGCCACGTACGAAGGAGGGTTCAAGGCCGGGTTCATGGACGGCGTCGGCACCTACATCGGTTCCTCCGGCGACACCTACCACGGTGCCTGGTCCATGAACCTCAAGCACGGCCATGGCAAGAAGTCCTACACCAACGGCGACTGCTACGATGGCGAGTGGCGCTCCGACGCCCAGGACGGCCATGGCCGCTATATTTGGCGCAGCGGCGCCGAGTACACCGGCCAGTTGAGCGGTGGACTCCTCCACGGCGAGGGCTCCCTCGTGTTCGCCAATGGGAATAGGTACGACGGCGCGTGGGAGGACGGCGTCCCCAACGGCAACGGCAGATTCCGCTGGGCCGACGGCAGCCTCTACGTCGGCGTCTGGATCAAGGGCGGCGCCCAGCAGGAAGGGGTATACTTCCCGTCGCCGGCGGCGACGTCGCCCACCGCGCGGGACCCGCAGGAGTCCTTAGCCGCCGAGATGCCAGGGTGCAAGATCTGCCCCGGCGAGACCGTTTACCTTCCCCCGTCCCAGAAGACCGTCAGCTGGTCCGGCCTTGAGAAGCCCCCGCTCCGCCCCCGGATGCGGACCTCGGTCGATGCCGCGGCCGGCGCCGGCGCCCCGGCGCCGAGGCGGCCCGGTGGGCGGACCAAGACCATCACTGAGCTGAACAGCAATGGCGAAGGGAAGAGAGGGTTCGAGAAGATTTGCATCTGGGAGTCGAATGGGGACATTACCTGCGACATTGTGGATGGGAGCTCGGTCGTGGGTGGCGGAGGGAGGATGGTGGGGTGTCGATCGGCGGACGTGGACACGAGGGTGTTCAGGACGCCGCCGCAGGTCCACTGGCTACCGAAGACACCAAGGACGCAAGGGGAGACCATCTCCAAGGGTCATAAGAATTACGAGCTCATGCTCAATCTCCAGCTTGGGATCAGGTAACAATTCCTCCTCGGCTAGGGGGTATTTAGTTGCTTTGATTGCATTTCTATATATTAAAATTGCATTGTGAAATGTTGAGAGTGTTTAGTCATGCAGATTGTTTACTCTCTGATGCAATTTTATTTTGTTGCCAAACATTCAAATCCTTGTTGCTCTAATTCGGAATCTAATTTACTATTCTATTGGAATTTTGTTTAAAGATTTTAATGCTAATTTCCAAATTTAAGTTTATGTGGGGATATAAGTGTCGTAGTCATGAAGAGAGATATAGTGAAAAGAAAGAAGAAAAACAACTTGTTTGCCAAACTAATGCTTCTATTTCCCTGGCATATCTCTGCACAAAGAAGCTCTTGTTGATAGAAGAAGAGAAACCGATTCAAAAAAAAAAAAGAAAAAAAGAAAAAAAAAGGAAAACCTATGTGATGTAGTTCTTCCATGATTGCACAGAACTAAGGTTGTGAGTGTTGAAGAGATTACTTCATTCTGCACTTTAAGATTCTTAAATGGATTTCTTTCTTCTTGATATTGATTTTCAAATATGACATCTAGTTCCTCACTGATTTCTTGTTTGAGTAGTGTAGAGTTTATGCTTTTCCTCATGTTCTCAGTAGTAAGCAGTTGCAAAAGAAGAAATCAATTAGTTTTGGTTTAAGATGAGTTGCCATGGGATGCATTCCCATGCCATTATGCCAGGCTTCATTTTAGTTATACATGAGGATCACAAAATATAACAGCTATTGTTGATATTAATTTTTTCTTAATGCATCTTCCTTATTTTCACAAATAATTGCAGGCTGCATTAATTTTTCTGTCTTGGTAATAAAAAGAGGAAATTATTCTGTCTCAAGTAGCTTCCTCTATTTAATTTGCATTAAAATTCTCAACCTTGATCATCTTAAGACCAAATAAAATGCACATTTTTCTGTATGAATTTGTTCTTGGAATCTGTGAAGAATGCTTTGCACTTTTGTTAAAACATAAGATGCCATTTATTAATTTTTATCAAAAGACTTAGTTTCATGGCCACTTGTCAAATGACTTTCCAATGTGATTATATTTTTTTTTTATTGAGCTCAATAAAATCATCAACTCATTTCTTGGTTTGGTGGCACAGGCATGCTGTAGGAAAACAGAGTATGGCTCCACTTAATCTGAAACCGTCAGCCTTTGATCCAAAAGCAAAGGTATGGACAAAGTTTCCTCCTCAAGGATCAAAACGTACACCTCCTCACCAATCCAGTGATTTCAGATGGAAGGATTACTGCCCATTGGTTTTCAGGTTGGCCAAGAAATGGGTCTCTTCACCTTGTATATGCTATTCCTAATTGTGTTCAGGATTGCTAATACATCACATTTGAAATGAATGTCCAGGACACTCCGCAAGTTGTTCAAGGTCGATGCAGCTGATTATATGCTCTCTATTTGTGGAAATGATGCCCTTCGAGAACTTTCATCTCCTGGAAAGAGTGGAAGCTTCTTTTATCTGACCAATGATGGCCGCTACATGATAAAGACAATGAAGAAATCTGAAGTTAAAGTGAGTTCTCAAGTTCTCCATCAATGCATGTTTCCAAATTGAAAGAAGGTTACTTTTTCCTTATTTGACCTCATGAACCAAAATCATTGTGCAGGTGCTCCTAAGGATGCTTCCAGCCTATTATAACCATGTCCGTAATTTTGAGAATACTTTGGTCACCAGGTTTTTTGGTCTGCACTGTGTCAAGTTAACTGGAGCTGCCCAAAAGAAGGTTAGGATAGGGTGTGAGACTAGTGCCTGTAAAAATATATTTATTATTCCTAAACATGGTGTTTGCTTTAATGGTTTTGGAGCCGTTTGTTTTCTCTTGTTGTAGGTCCGCTTTGTTATAATGGGAAATCTCTTCTGTACTGAGTTTGCTGTTCATAGGCGGTTCGACCTGAAAGGGTCTTCCCATGGTCGTACAACCAGTAAGCCAGAGTCAGAGATTGATGAATACACTACTTTAAAGGACCTTGATCTTAATTTTATATTTCGATTGCAAGCATCTTGGTTCCAAGAATTTCAAAGGTAACTTAATTTTGATTTGCTTTTACTCCCTCCTCACAAAACATATTTGACCTATCCAGCATCCTGGATCCTCTGAATTCCCTGAAGTTAATTTAGAGGTTATATGTGTGCTTTTTGCAGGCAATTAGAGAAGGACTGTGAATTTCTTGAGGCAGAGAGGATCATGGATTACAGTCTTTTGGTGGGCATCCATTTTAGGGGCCCCAAAGAGACGCCTCAGTCTGAAGGTTGTTTATAGAGACCAGAAAGTTAGCACTATTAATTTTCTTTTCTTCCTCATTATGCAGCTGATAAAAATTCCATGTCTTTTAGTTGAAGGTAATAACAGAAAAGAAGCTACTTGCCTTTCGAAAGCAGATATGGATCAATTTCTCTATGATCCAGCAAGGTACAATTCAAAAAACATGGAATTTTCTCTATTCTTTATTTTTTACTATCCAGTGTTTCTGATTGAATATTATTGAATATTCATATGGTAAAATATATTAATATCCATATGTATATTACAAGATCACAGGGAGTGTATTATGTGTTAACTTTTGAGGGTTTGAAGCTAGTACTATGTAGATTGTGAGCAAATGAATGGCATCTTTGGTGACATAATGAAATTTGACGAGTGCTAAGTGTCAAATGTTCTACATTGATCATAATGCTAGCTGACTGACATAGCTCATCTACACATGAATTAACTGGTCTACATTCTCTGCATGCTTCCCTACAGCAATAAATGCATATAATTTGGCTAGGCTTTTGCGTAGGATGGTGGCATGGAATTTTTTCCTCTTAAAGATGATCGATATGACAATTTTTCGGATGGTTAACTTAACATGCGATATTTTCTAATTTTTTGAATATCGTATCTTGATTCAGGTCCTTATTATGACATATATATCTTACATCTGATATTTGGAGTTCTTAACAAACTGGTCTATTGGCCTTGTTTTTCACATTCCAATCGAATGCTTCTTATAGGTTGCCTACGAGCAGGCTCGGCGTGAACATGCCTGCTAGGGCTGAGCTGACGGTTAGAAAGAATGACTATGAACCCCAGCTGATCGGAGAACCCACCGGAGAGTTTTATGATGTAGTCTTGATCTTTGGCATAATAGACATACTCCAAGACTACGATATCAGCAAAAAACTCGAGCATGCATACAAGGCTATTCATTATGACCCGACTTCGATATCAGCTGTTGATCCAAAACAGTATGCAAAGCGCTTCCATGATTTCATATTCAAAGCTTTTACGGCAGAAACCTAGAACTTCTTAGCAGGAAGTGCCACCATCAACACGTCAAGCTGAACCCAAGTTGCTTGGCTTCTCCGAATGTGTATATTATTTCAGCAACCGCATTCAGAAAGATCAGTGTTTCAGGAGTCATCGCTCGAGATTGGCTCGTGGCTTGGGGGAGTTGGATTGCTGTTAGCATGGCTCTCTCCCTATGTGAATACAAGCAGAGATGTATACATTCACTACATATTTGTTACTACAGGCAACTCTTAAGTGTTTATTGAAGGTATAGATAGAGATTGTAATGAGGAGAGCACAAGCCAATTAGGTACCGTAAATGATTTTACCTGAGGTAACATGTATCAGATATCATTCTTTTTTTGTAATCAGTTTTGTTTTCTCAGAATCACTAGAGGAATTTCTAGGATTTTTAATATACTTGTACAGGTGGACTCATATTGAAATGACTGTGTGTCGCATAACTTGTAATGTGCACTTACGAGATAATACAAAATATTGACGTCAATGGCAGGGTTCTTAAATATCACTGTCAGAATGTCATAATTGAGTTTTTATTGGACTTATAATGTTGCACTTAGAATGCCGTAAAGGAGATGTTATTGGATGCTTCATTCCTTCAATATCTCTTTTAACTTGGGTGGGGACTCCTAAGCTTTCCATGACGCTAGCTAGTAGTTGGCGGATGGCAAATTTGTGATGAGGACAGTTTTGTGGAAATAATACGGAGAGCTGGTGCCTTGGTGTTGGAGACTTTTGTCTACAATGAAACAGACGTGGGAAGCTGACAAAATTTGTAATTTGTGCAGAACCCAGCTGATGTGGACGAATGAACAACGTAACATGTGATTTAATTTTTGCATTGGCTTAGAACCCAGAGTGCCAACTGGTTGGCATTTGACAACCACTTAGCGGGTCAATGAGGCCCTTGCAGTTGTTCTCTCTTTTTTTCGATGAAACCGTTGGATTAAACCATTCAAATATAGATATATCCGTGCGAATCAAAAAATAAAATATTTAATAATTGAATAGGAAGATTTGTCAGAGTATCTATAGGATACCATCCAATCAATTATACTATTATTTGTATATATATAATTTTAATATAGAGTAACGTGCGCACCAATCGCCAACGATCCTATCTGGTATGTGGATCTAAAAGCTATGCTATTTGATAACTGTCAAAGAGTCTCCCTTTGAATAAATATGGAAAGCTTTCAATGTGTGCATGGCATAAATTAACCTTTCTTTGGAATTGTCCCCAGATGCTTCCCAACTAAAAGTTTTGGCTCACTCTAGCTTGTGATTGATCAATTCCGGTATGAATGATAGGGACATCATCGCTTCTTGAGGAATATGTTGGACGTAGTGGCCTACAGAGAATTCCCAAGCCTGCACTCCCTCTGGATGATCCCGAACTTTGTTAAGAAAGCATTGCAAATCTTTACTATATTGTAAACCAAAATCTCAAACGGATGTTCGTGACATTAAACTATATCCAACTTCTTTGTTATACTTCTAAATGACCCCACCTTGGTTAAATTATTTAATCGAGAAAAAAAAAGTAGTGAATCAACACAGAGCACGAATGCACACCATGGGCCTAGGGAAAAAAAAAATGGAGTTGAGAAAAAGAATTCTTAATCAAAAGGAGAACAATTATCCATGCTTCTTATCATGTCCATATAAATATTACGTCATTCATGATGTAAAATTTATACAGTTACAAAATTCGATTGTTGACATATTAGCTACGTTTCCTAGCCTATCATAACCATTATGTTGTCTTCTATAAAGGAAAAATGTCCAACAAACGAAGTTAGATTTATAATTTCTTATCAACGATGCTTTAGGTCAGAAGATGTAGCTAGTTCTATTAGCAAAATCTCCAGTGCGAGAACAAGAAACCTAGGATCAAATTGGGATTAAAGGGATTTTAGACAACCATCCAAATTGTGTATATAATTAAGCCCTGTAAATTTTCTCCCAGAAACTAGTCCTAGATAAGTTAAGTGCAGTGAGGGCAGGGATAATCATGTCTCAACACGTGATTTATAGAGACTACAAGCATGATTTCAAAGGATTATTGCACGATGTAGGAAGCTAATTGTGGAACGATGGTGAAGTGCAATGGAATAAACTTTATAATTGATGGCATCTTAAAAGATTTGGATGTCATATCACAAATGATCATATTGCTTCCAGATTCTATTAATTTCTTGATTTTGTTCGGATCTTTCACCTCTAGACATTCTTTACCGGAGACATGATCGAAGCCTTTGGATAACCCATTGGTCTCCCTTCTTTTGGTGGTATGATCAAAGAAGACAAACAAAGAATGGGGTGGGGAATTGTCTCGGATGCTCACCACCACCACTTGTTATCCTTGTTTGATTGATATGATGACGCTTGGATTTTTACCAACTCTGTCATTTTTCTTATGGCTTTATTTGCATCCACCGATGAGGTATGTAAGGAAAATATATGATAAGTTCGATCATATTTTGCCATTAGAACTCACGTCTTTTTAGAGAAAAAGACAGCCATCCAACCATCACAATGAATTGATGCGTCATATTTTAAAACAAAACATTATTATTTTCCTTTATTATTTTGAAAATATATATCCGAAATTGCATGACATGTGAATAGGCCCAGCTGAATGCTTTTGCTTACGATTAAAGGTAAGTGTCACATTGTTGCCAATATGCAATTCATAAAAGTTCTGTCAAACTTATAGGTATATATAAGCTAAAGAGCATGCAACTAAAAGTGTTGCAAAATCCTCCATACCTGAGGTTAATTAGCTAATCAGAAAATTATATTGAAGAATGGAAAAGACATAAAGGTTGGTAAGTCTGTAAGCTATCCAAACTTCTGTATGCATGGAATTAGCTCTATTATTCATGCTCCTCTCAGAAAATGAAAAGAAAAGAAAAGAAAAAAAAGGAAAAAATAATTTTTTTTCATGAATCCTAATGCAGATTTGAGATTGATACCACATTACACTGCTGGGTCCAATGCAAGGTCTTTGATGATTTGTAATGCAAATTTTCAAAACCTAAGATAAAACATTTGACTCGTGCAAATCCGTTCGTGCGGGATACCTTTTTTTTTTTTTTTTTTTTTTTTTGTTCAATTCGGTTGTTATGATGGATTAGGGTTTTACAACCTTTTTTTTTTCATGGCCACGGCAACCAACATAGACGAAACCTCCTCTACCATTTCTCATTGCATTTGTTGCCATTGTTGTTGTACCTTGCAGCTTTTGTCTGGTCTTTCAATGACAAGGATCTGAAAGTACAATCTATCAGATTGCACATGGATGGAATGCATTCTAAATTTCAGCTGCCCTAGTTACAATTCTTCTAGATTAGTAGGGTTGCGTTAGGTTCATACATTTGTAGCTTTGTTGACCCTACGTGCAAGGGTATTGACCTGACATCTTGTGTATGACCCATCTGTGGAAGCAATTGTTGAAACCAATCTTTTAAGTTTGTAATATGCCATATGGGATGGTATTAGCAGCTTATGCAAGCTAAAAGTCGACGATGCGGGCTGCAAATCATTCAAATCGAGCTCGGTCTTTGTTTGATCTTTTAGATCAAGGTTGCTGTTATTTGTCCTTATTTCTTTTTATATTCACTTTTAGTTTGTCTAGAGTTTGTAGTGCCATGATCCAAAGATTGAAAAATCATGTTAGAAGTTAGATAGGCTAATGATGTACCATCACCTGAATTAAAAGGCTAATATTTGATTTTATTTGTCATCCTATTTAAATTTATATAGCACTTATGAATTTTTAAGAAAAATAAATAATTATATTAATATATTATTAACTTGATTTATCATCCATCGAACGATATCTTTAATTTTGTGGTCATATAATTTAATTATCTAACTTATATCCATATTTATATTACGTATTTATTTAAAATAAATATGGATATAAATTTTTGCATCCAACTAATATCTATGTACCTGTCTATATTCATCAAATAAAATAAACATGGATATGGTTGTTCTAATATTTGATTCGATTTCAACCCTATTTTTTGGAGTCATGCTGTAACCATGGATACATGCAAAGTACTTGCTAGCGAGCTTACATTCACTTTTCCCTAATCTCCCTCTCTACCTTACATGCTTGCATTCTCTTTTCCTTCTTATATCTCTTCTCCCTTAAATCTTTGGACCTTCCCTACCACCATTGGCAGGAGACATTGTACGATATTCCCCATACATATATACTTCTATTGTATCCCCTCTCATTTCCCTCCAATCCATTCCTGTTAGAAGAGATACTTCCCAGCACCCACTCTCTTTCCTTGTCTCCATAAAGCATTAGATTCCGGTATTTAGGATATTATAGTTTTCGATCTCAACCCAAGCCTAGGTTTTTGTCAATCTGATCATCAATCAACCAGGGTGAGAGGAAGGCTTGCAGTGAGACATGGGTCTGGGCCAAGATGCTTTAGAGGCCTTTCCGAAACTCATGCATAAGTATAGAATCTTCCTCTCTCCCAACCGGCAAATTCTATTCTACATCACCATGGCCTCGCATCATGCCGATCACATCGTCTCATTCTCATGGAGCAATCTTAAGATGAGCATATGATGAATGGAGCTCGTAGAAATGAGAATATCTGATAGATATAGGACACAACCCTATGGTGCCTGCTGTGCATGATATAATCTCTTTTTTAGGCCAAGGTTTGTGCTCCCTAAGTGGAATGCTTCCCTCTCTTCCCCGGTCTCAAGTCCTCCCCTCTTTTACTCTTTCTATAGCTACGACCTTTCTTATTCTATTGTTCAATTTGTTACGCTCTATTTGAAATATATATCATAACTGTTATTCTTCATTTATCAAGCAATTAATTGGCTAGCTTTTCCATCCCAATCAAGCTATTTGCTGGTTATATGCTATTAGAGCCTTATTGTTCCATAGTTGCAAACTTATTCACCAGCCTTAGGCCCGAGATCATCATTAGCTGTGCTGCAACACCATAAGGAAGAAAGGAAGAGTAGCAAAATTGTTCTCCAACCTCCCATTGGATCCTCGTTCCTAAAGAAAGAATTTAACAAAACGGCGTGAAACAAAGATTGGCGGCACTCGTTAGCTTCACCTTTCCACATAAAAACATGATCTCTTGGTGACAAGTCATGCCCTTAAGAAATTTATACGTTGTGGACTAAACTTGACTCTAAGCATGGATGGTCCGTGAGCAAGGCTTGAGCAACCTATATGTCTTCGAGCAAAGCTTGCACCTCATTAGGATTTCTCATCCATCACCACAAGAATTAGTTGTTGACTTAATGTGCCAAGGAAGAAAATTTTATTTCTCGTATTATTTCATGGTTCGTGAAATGTGTGGCTCTGTCAAGCTAAACAATGCATGAGATTTGATGGTTCTTTACTAAAGAATTATTTGAACTGCAACCGAAGCAAGCTTCAGATCAATATGGCTTTTCAAATTCCAAAACTACAACCTATATTTTATTAATGGCTTTAATGTAAGAATAAAAATAGCATGTCAATGATCAAGAAATAACTTAGGAACCAAAGTGATCTACAAGTTCTTTTCTATTAAACTTCAGAATATATGAGAGGTAGTTTTCAATCACTTATGTGGTCATATTTTGTTGTTTCTCTGTGGAGATGAGAGAATATGCTTGCATGTAATTTTTGGAAATGTATGGATGAACAAGATCATAAAATTCATCATGTTGTAACTTCTCTGAGCCTCCCCGAAGTTGTATATTTTGGCTGGTTTTGTATATAAATTTATACCTTTTTTTTTTTTTTTTTGGTAGAGAGCTGTTTTTGGATGGTATCACTTGAAACAAAATTTGGTATTAACCACGTGATCCTCTCATATGGATGCTTACGCATGGCATACTGCACAGGAATGTGTTCTTTTCTCCCCCTCCCCTTATAAATATCGTGTTATGGAAGATACTTGGGCCCTCTGATTCTTTTGGAGCCCAACTTTCCCCCGGCGAGTTTGGGTAGCTTGTGAATTTTCTATTCTCCACCTCCTTCTGCGTTCCTTTCTTTCAATTCAAACATTTAAGCAATGAATTTAAATGAAGAATGTAAAGATCTATGCAAGTATGTATTTAGTTTCAAATTGGTTATTCGCCAGAAAGATTTTAGGTACTTATACAAAGTCAGAAAATCCAAATAATGTCTTACTAATCTTTTCAGTAAAGTTCTGAGTTGTTACTAATGATATCAAAACCAATCCAGCTCATAACCATATAGACTAGAAAATACTGCAGCACGGGTTCATTGGGCTTACCACGGACCGATCATGTTATTTGTGAATAAAAGTATGGATTTGGATCCTTAGCCTGATGAGGATGTCAGGGCTTAAAGAGTAGAATATTTAAGGATCCATTCGTGCATGTATTTAGTTATACATCGATTATTCGTTGGAAAGATCTTGGATATTTATATAAGATCAGAAAATACAAATAATATCTTCTGGCTAGTTTTTTTGGATGAGATCTTGGATTGTTATAAATATATGTGAGGATCCGTGTAAGCGTGTATGTAGTCCCATATTGTTTATTTGCTGAAAAGATCTTAGGTACTTATATAGGATTAAGAAATTCAAATAATATCTTTTGGTTAGCTTATTTAGATGAGATTCTAAATTATTAAAAAAAAAAAAAAATTAGCAAAGTTGGATATACTGTATAGAATTTTGGTTAAATCTTTTTGCACAATTTAGCTTTGGAATTTACCTTCTGCCTATCAAAATCTCCGCTCTGGGCTTTGAAGCTAATAGCCTTCTTCTTCGGTGAAAGTGAGCTCGGAAAACTCCACTACCCACGAAATTAATTGCAAAAACATTCTTTGTGATGGAAGTTAAATTCGAATGGGAAAGTAAGGCCATTAAGGCCTGCAATAAGCCATATTCCTATCCCTTCTCATAAAATTATTTATCCATTAAGAGTGTGCTTTGGGGCAACAGTTACGTTACCACATTTTCGAAGTGACTCTTCTCAGATCTTGCAATAGAAGAAGCATCATACATTAAAATGTCCTTCTATAGTTTGACACAATTTTTTTGTTTAAAAGAATGTTTCATTCACATTATTTATCCTATCATGGATAATTCATCATGGCACGAATTCCACTCCCCATATTTGTTGAAGATCCAAGTGAATTGTCGGTAGCTTTGATTATCTGAAATAAGGGCATGGTGAATCTAAAATGATTTTTTTCCAAAGGAAAAGGATGCAAGGTTGAGTTGCTTTATTTGCTAGCAGACTTATTGGATAGATATAAAACACTTCAATTTGGAGAAAGAACAATGCAATATACTTCACAGTCGACAATAGGTTGTTATGCTTAAAAAAAATGTGTAGAACCGTCATTGGCAAAATGGTTTCTCCAATTATGCTTAGGTTATATAAATGGTGTAATCAAAATTAGTTGATTGTTTACAAGATCATGATTTGTTTATAGTTCACTCATGACCTGTTCAAGAAGCATGTTAGCTTTAAGCTTGGAGAAATCGAACATAGATGTCAACAGGCCAGTCCACTAGGCCCTAAGTTTCTTGCTTTGGGTTGGGCCTCTGTTCAAATATATGTACTGTTGCTGCATACCCAAACTCGGCCCATTGGCATCCATTGACAATTTGTGAGCGATAGATTTGTAAATAATGTAGGTAGGTTTTGAACCAACCTAACCGGGGGAAATTATATCTTGCATCAAATGCATCATTACCGATTAGGTTGTCTAATTCCTATAGGCCTCGTTCATCTTATGCTCATCTCAATGATTGGTTCACAGAAATGGCAAGATTTGATTATATAATTTAACTTTACCCTGACCGAAGGTGGAAAACCTGGGCTTTATAAACATGCTAAACCAAAATGATCAACTAAACTAATTAGAGAATATGAGATGGTCCTCTCATCTTCACTAACTAATGAATTGTTATATTATAATCAACGTCTGTTTATCTTAAATTTTTATATAAAATAAAGATTAGATTGTCCTGGTCGTAGCTTGAGGTTCTAATATATTTATATCCCAAAATTTCGGTCAGAAAAAAAAAAAAAAAAGGTCAATGAAAAGAGTGAACCTTGCCGTGAACGAGGATAACAAATTACTGCCAGTATTAAAATAGTTATAATTGCAGCGGTAGAAAGATGCCTGGCACCGTATCAAACTGCTCTTTTTCATATATATACTTCATGATCTTCTAGGTTTTTGGGCCAAATGCCTAACAATGGCAATGATCTCTCCCCGTCACGACGACGAGTTGGACATTTTGTCTATTAATAATGTTTCATGGCTTCGGACGGGAAAAACCTCGCCCCCTTCTCGGAGCTTTCAGAGGCATCTCCAGAGACTAATTAACCCCAGTTTTTGGTCAGAAAGTCTGTGCGGTTGCGTAAAAAGCATCATATGGAAATAATTGGCTGCATCTCAAGGGCCTATACACCCAAAAGTTAGCCACCTTCCCTAACGATGATATGTTAACCCACCAAGATATAGAGTTTATAATTTTTTTTATCAAATCAGATTATTGTACTAATTAATTGTAAATATATTCACAAAAATTAAAAAAAAAAACAAAGTGTCTGACAAATTAAAAGTGATATCTGATATAATTCTCATGTGAGTAGCCATATAAATATATATATATATATATATCATCATCATCCAATCTACTGCACTGCACTGCACCGTTAGCTTCTCTATAAATATATGTTACCTCATAAGTCAGTAAATTAGATATAAAATTAAAGTGAAAAAAATCCTCCTATTTAAGTCCTTTCGTATTCCATGTTAGATAAGAAACTTTGAGTTAAAATTAAATTCTCACCATGCCATCTGCTAAGAATACTTGAGAGGAGAAATTGAGGTCCCACCCTGTAGATTGGCTGTCATTTTACCTTGTTGCTGACTAGGCATTATAACTTGGCCCTCTGTTTAGATGGTCGTTTTAGTCCAGTTCATGGTTTGGCCAAGTTTGGGTTTCTTTACTTGGAATTGCTTGGTAGCCCTTGTCCGTTCCTCATTTGAGTTGAAATTTGCACTTTATAAGAAAAGTACAAGTTAGGCTCCGGCAAATTTCTTCTCCATCGTCATTGCATTTAATAAAATAATTTTTAAAGCTGATTTGTATTTTTTACAATAACACATGCTCATTGCTTCCCTTGCCAGAAGTTTCATCTATTTTTACCATAAGATTAATTACTCAGAAAAAAGAGAAAATTGCACCGACTCCCATTGATGTTTGGGATAATTGTAGATTCCCACTCAATATTTTGGAAATATATTGCATAACACTTAATCCAATATGGTTATCTTTCTTGTTAAATAAGCTAACGTACCCTACTAATATCATCGCTCTCTAATCTCTTTGAGTTTTAAAATATCTTAGCTAATTTATGACAAGTTTAAAAAGATTAGCTTAGTCTTAAAAAGACCATGATTAAGTTAGTTGATTTTGGATATTTTAATCATTTTTAACCATGCCGAATATTTTAGGACTTAAATAAGTTAGAGAGTGACAATGCTAACCTATTTAATGCAAAGATAAGGATGGGAGGTTCTATGTTATAGTCATGATAAAAGTCAGGTAGCGGAATATACATTTCTCAAATGTTGGGTGAAAATTTGTAATAACCCCAAACCTAGAGGGGGAATTCACTGTAATTTACTTAAAAGTAAAAAAAAAAAAAAAGTATTGGTCACAGGATTAGTTGCATCAGCTTCTACCAAAAAATAAAAAAATGGATCGAAGGAAAAGGGATGATTACAAGGAAAGAGATGCCGTCAGCTTCTTGTGGTAGTCCGGAACAAAAAGTCGTGTATTGGGGTCCATCATATCGACTATTTTGCGTTCACGGACTTACAATTAGGAAACTTAAGCACATGTTTATGCTCTCTTTATTAAGAAAGCTTTCCAAAACCCCATCTAATGGAGATAGCGATTGGACTTGGATTATTGGAGCCACATGAGCAAAATGCCCAATTCCCGCTTCAGCAAGTAATCAGATCCTTTTTCCTTATTACCAGTTGGCAATAGGAACTATTGGTGACTTGAGTCGATGGGAACTTGGCAGTAAGATAAAATATTAGTCATTGAGATGTAAAAAGGCATAGCTTAATTTAAATTATTTTAGTTTAAAATTATTAATTTGAGTTGGGCTAAAACTAGATGCATAGAGGTCTCGCGAAGCTCTGATGTACTCTTAAAACAGATCTCCTTTTCTTTTTCTTTTTTTTGTTGAAATTTTTTAAATAAATTATGAAAATAGTTGGTTCATTAGATTTACTTGATACTCATTGCCTTAACATATCGAAAATTTAAAAGCTCTCATCCGTAAGGATTCATATGAATATATATTTAGTTCTATATTAGCTATGCAATAAATTCTAATTATTTATATTGCACCGAAGAATCTAAATAATACTTTTCATCTTGTCCGTTTAAACAAGATTTTAATCTTTTTAGAAAATTTCATGCAGAAGATTGCTGACTTGGTCACGATAGCTTCCCAATATGGATTTTTATTAAAATTTTGTGACTTCTCAAACAAGAGACCATGATTCCCATGGTGATATGGTTCAATTATGCTCGACGACGCATGTCATTATAGCTAAAAGCTTTGAGAATGGTGTAATTGGACATATGTTATATACTTATACTCATCAAAAAATGAAGAACAACAAAATAAAAGATAATACTAGATTTGTTCTATAGTCACATCAAAATCGTAGGTGTCATTATTGCAAAAAGCTTTGAGATTAGTGCAATTGAACATAATGTCACACTCGCTAGAAAATGAAGAACGCCGAAGTATCTTTCCGCATGCTTGCCTTAACAAACCAATGAGCAATGCTAGATTTGTTCTAAAGTCGCATCAAAATCGTAGATGTCATTATAGCTAAATCCTTTGAGATCAATATAATTGAACATGATGGCATTATTCACCGAAAACTGAAGGACACCAAAGTATCTTTCGGCATACTTGACTTAACAAACTAATGAGTAACGCTAGATTGGTTCTCGGGTCACATCAAAATTGTAGACGCCATTATAACTAAATGCTTTGAGATCAATGTAATTGAACATAATGCCATGTTCACCGAAAAAATGAAGAACACCAAAGTATCTTTTGGCATTACTTAACAAACTAATGAGTAATGCTGGATTTGTTCTCGAGTCACATCAAATTGTGGATGCCATCACAGCTAAAAGCTTTGAGATCAGTGTCATCGAACCTGATGTCATATCCATTGAAATAGGAACACCAAAGTATCTTTTGGCATGCTTGACCTAACAAACTAATGAGTCATGCTAGATTTGTTGTAGAGTCACATCAAAGTTGTAGAAAGTGACCCACTTCTGCTGCTCTACAGTTACCTCTCTAGCTTGATAAGTACAGGCCATCATTTTGTAACCAATAAAAATGCATTGCATCCTAAGAAGATCGGACGTCCATGTCCAACCGGTGGCGTTCTCCTCACGATACATCAAAACGGAAAAGGATGCTTCAGAGTCCTGCACTTCTTCTGGCTTTTGAGAGAAGGATTTGGAGTCCGCACCGAGATGGGTTCGCTAATCCAACACGGAGAGATATGGACTTGACTTCTGCCATTATTCTATAATAACAAGCTAGAAAAAAAAGGACAATTTTGCTTGGACAAACTCCAACATTTAGCTGACCAATGGTGATAGAAAATATGTTATCTTAATTTTAATGCGGACATAAACCACTGTATATATATATATATATATCCTGAGTGCTTTTGTAAGATAATTATTAGATAGATTTATTTTATTCATTAATTTTTTATTAATTATTCAATCAATCTTGATTGATCGCTATGAGATGGAAACAAGTCAACCAAAATCTGTAAAATATTTTACCTCTAGCTAATAATCTTTAAAAAAATATGGTGCAAATATTGAGTTTGACACGCATCTTTTCATTATAGTGTTCAAGAACCGATCCGTCATCTTCGAAGGTATACAACTTAGATTTTCTAGTTTGCCGGCTAAACTCCAAGATCTTTGACGATATGGCACCATAGATTAATCAAATCTCCTTAGAAAGGAGTCTGCGAGCAGCTTACCATTGCAATGTGTCGATAAATTTGATTGGAAGGAAATGGTCGAATCTTTTCTGATAAAAATTGTTCTTTCTCTAGGATCCTCCATGAATCAATCCTTGCTCTCCAACTTTGAGAAAACCTTTGCATGTAATGGCCGAGCAAAAGAGAGTCACGATCAGCTTATGAGTTCCCTCGCCCCGTTATCCTCACGCTCATCTCGACACCCCATAACATCTGCTCTTTTCCTATCGTACGGTCTCTTATTCTTTTCTTAATAAAATTTGACAGGAACCATTTCGCTTCCCTTCTTTACCCTCCAAAAAAAAAAAAAAAAAAAAAAAACGAGAGAGAAAAGTGGAATGCATTCGTAATAAGAAAGCCAGCAGGGAAAGTTGAAGTACCTTGAAGTCATAAAAATTTCTTGTTGCTCCATAGCATGCATGACTTGATGTAAGGTTTCAATATAATTGAAAAAGGTGCAACGAGAAAAGCAAACATCCGCTGTTGAAGTTTTTGTTTTTAGTGTCAAATTTCCATGGTGCAGCAGTACTGTTGTTTAAGATGGAAGCACCGCCCTTCCAAAATGCAAGACTGCAAGCCAAAATTGATGGCCACCATTCATCCTCTAGCCTTTTGTTATTATTGTCTTCACTGTTGTTCGTCTGCGAATGAGCGGGCGACAACGATGGTTGACAGAATGGATACTGACCCTTGATCTGATGTGGCGTTTGTTCCACGATCCGGAAAATAGCATTGCCGGCCACAATAATATACCGCACCTACATGAAGCCAACCAACATGCGATAGCAATATATATACAATTAGCTCAAGAAATGTTGCGTTCAAATATAATTTGTCCAACTTTAAACAATGCTTCTCATTTTATTAGTAAAATTCTGGAACATATTAACGAGTTTTCTATTTCGTCGATTACAAGGTGGTGAGAGGCTTGGAGAGAGTATAGAATTGTGCAAGGTCTTCGGTTTTTTGAAGTTGAATTGATTAATCATAATTGTGCCATGGTTAAGTCAAAATTTGTGAACCAGCCAATCTAGTGGCTCGACTCTAGTTTAGAATCTTGGCAGGGTTGATGGTGACGATGGACATAAATAGAGTCCGGTTCTCTCTCTCTCTCTTTCTTTCTTTTATTTTCAAAAAAAAATGAAAAACCACTTTAGATTTAAATAATGGTGTATAAATATTAATATATCATTGCTGTAATAATCTCCACGTGATCCGAATCAAATATATATTTTTATTGAAACTCGAATACAACCCAATCGATTAGTGGAGTGAGTATAAAACAAAAGCGAGGTGTATAACCTCAATAAGTATGGGGATTTGGATTTAAGTGAAACTCAGGACTTGACTTGGTAACACACCTGTTATAGTATTATGCCATCTTCGCCATTATCCTTGGGGCTCATCCTTCGACATCGACTATAATCATCCACGGCATTGATGTCTTCGACATACGACCAACAACTATCGAACGAGTCTAGATGAAGTGGTTTTATCAGCTTCGCTCCGACTATTGGCTCGGATAATGATCAACCTCTAGATCTAAATCATGCCGATGATAGGGGTAAAACCTTACAAGGCAAATGCCAATGTAGGCACATTCAAGATGACTCCGTGACTGCAAATTAACCTTAGTCCAATCTATGTTGTCACAGAAATAGTTACCAAAATCCTCCAACAAACTCAAGAATGGGTGTTATAGTAGCTTTGGTACCTACAGGCCAGCTCAGGAGATGGCCCCCAAACCCGAACATCGACCGCCGACCCTAATATCGACTACCAATCTCAATCCCTGACATCTTTTCAAATCAAGCTATTAAATCGAAATTACATCAATCATCAAATTCCAAGGGATCATATCGAAATTATTAATAAAGACGATCGGCTATACATTAATTGTAGTCACATCAATCAGATTGAGATGAAATTATTAATGAAAATAGTTGATCGTCCGTTGGATAAGAAGGCATCGGCCATCAAGCTCCAAAAAATTAAGATCAAACTTTCGAAAAGATGTGATCGAGAGATAGAAAGACCTCTTGCCGCTCTTCTTCCAACCTTGACCTTTAAATAGAGAAAATCATGAGACCCCAAGGAAGAGGCGACCAATCCATCTTATACTTTTTCTCTCACTTGTTAAACAGATTTTTGATTTGAATATCAAAAGATTTTCATCGAAGCCAATCCCGACGAAAAACTTATTTTGCAAGTTCGATCGTAGCCATCCATCACGTATCTCCAACTATTTCGATCCAAATTAGAAATCTACAGCACAATATCCATGTTACATAAAACATATTAGCTACTATAACATATTCTTTACCATCATAATAAGGTGCTAATATAAATAATAGTTATTATTTTTATTAATATTTTTTTTTAAAAAATTATAACTTAAATTTTTATATTAAATTTTTTTTATAAATCATCTAATAATTTAATATATATATATATATATATTATACATAATTGAAAGTAAAGGAAAAGGTAGCGCGGCTTTTTTTTCAAAATAACCGTCTCAATTATGACTATTTAAATACCAAACTTTGAAATGCTTCTTCGTCATCCCTGTAATTGCCGTTGCAATCACCATAACAGGGAGCGCGCGCGAGGGCCAGCCTGAGATCCGAAACAACTCATTCGTTGGATCCTGCGATGTCTGACCGCGGAAAAGTTGGTCAGTTCCGAGCCATCGAGCTTCCTTAGCCGAGGTGTCTTCTCACAAGCTTCCATTTTGCTACAAAATCTTTTGGAAGCAACTCTCTATAATATATATTATTTGGTTTCCGGTTAAAGGGGTGGACTGATCGTGTGGAAAGCAGCAAAAGTACGAGATCGTGGATTTCTTTTGATTTTTGTTGCTTTTAAAGGACAGGACCCTCGGTCCATTACCCCAAACGGCCTGCTGGCCAGCGCTTGGGTCCTCTGAAGCGGTTCGGTCCCATTCGTTTCCCTGCCGTTGCTGGGCTCGAGAACGCCACCATTTCTGACTCCCCCAGCATTCACCGTTGGATCGCCGCCACGAACACCGCGGTCTTTTGTTTCTTTTTGTCTTTTTATTTATTTTTGGATCCCCTCCCGGCCGATTCCCCCATTTGAGATATATTTTATTGTAGGTACGTGACATGATATGATAAGCGCCGCGCTCTTTTTCCGGCCCAGCACCCAAGAACCTTTTCTATTTTCCCCTCCGCAGTCTTCTTACGTCCCCTAGTCTTTATCTCCTCCTTTACCTTGCCGTTACTTATTTTTTTTTCTTTTAATTTTATTTTTTCTTAATTTTGATCAAAATTTATAAATATAATTTTATTATAATAATTTTTTTTTAATTACTATATTTATCTGATTTAAAATCTAATTTATCTCAGTTCAGGACCATCTTGGATTAGGCTTGCGAGCAGAGTTGGACATCGAGTTGAACCATCCATAGATCGGCTCGATCCGATACGAACTGAGCCATACTTAGCATGGCCAACCAAACCCTATATTGGATCGTATCATGGCCCGACTCAATACAAATGATAAATATAATTTTATTATAATAATTTTTTATTAATTATTATAGTTATCTGAATCAAAACCTAATTTATCTCAGTTCAGAATGATCTTGGATTAAGCTTGTGAGTAGAGTTGGAGATCGGATTGGACTGCCCATGGATTGGCCAGACTCGACACAAATCGAGCCATACCTAACACGGCCTACCAAGCATTGTATTGGATCGTGTTATGGCCTGACTCGACTCGAATCGAGCCATACCTAACACGGCCTACCAAGCACTGTATTGGATCGTGTTATGGCCTGACTTGACACGAACTAGGTCATACTTGGCATGGCTCGCCAAGCACTCTAGCAGGCCATGCCTAGGAGCCGAGTTGGATTGGAGGTTTGATGGCCCGCGGTCCAGGCCTGACATGGCTCTTCAGTGTTTGGGTTGGCACAGCACGACATGTGCCAAGATTTGGCACGGCTTGCGTGCCAGCCCATTTGGGTCTTGGCACGATCCATTTAGCATGACACATTTTTAAAATTTTTATTTTAAAAAATAAATTTTATAAAATAAAATAAGTTAAAGGATAAATAAAAAAAAGGAGATATCGAATTTTTTTCAATAAAAGTAAAAGCTATCTTATAATGGTAGAGAGTTTAGCATGGACCCCTACCAGTTGATTAATATAAATCAAAATTGTATAAAAGAGGAAGGGAGGCTAGGCTTGATCTCCAAAATACAAAAAAGAAAAGAGAAGAAAATAAAGATAACTCATCTCAATAAATAAAAAATAAAAATATATAATTTAAAAAAATTAAGAATTAAAAATAAATCTTACTAATTATCTATTGTATTTGTGTCGTCCTCATCATCAGATCCAGTATTATGACCTCTTTTATCCTGAAGTTTTGCCTCCGTATCCAACCAATCTTTGAAGTAGAGCAGCATCTCAATTATTTCATCGATCATCTTGCTCTTCTTTTCATCCAGAATGCGCCGACCTGCACTAAAAACTGATTTCGATGCTAGCTACTGTAGATATCGATACAGCTAAAATATCACGTGCAATTACAGACATAACAGAATATTGATTTTTCACATTCTTCCATCAGATAAATACATCAAGATTTTTTATTTAATTTTTATCTAATGTAGAAAAATTTTTATTTCATAAATAAAATTATAATTCATTACTTAAAGATGAAAAAGATGTACGATGCATGTGAATATCTCCTGTTGGTGATAAACCCTACTCTTGTCGAAGTCCAGTTCGATGCTCTGCCTAATGCCATCAGTAGCCGCGGCCGAGCTCCTTGGACTCCTAACGGCCGAGCTCCTTGGACTCCTAGTGGTCGAGCTTCTTGGACCCCCCAACGGCCCGGCCGAACCCCTTCAGCCAGTCAATCTCCTCAGCGGCTGGACTTTAGCGAAACTGCTCAGCGGTCCGACCGAACTGTTTAGCGGTCGAGCTCCTTGGACTCCCAGCGGTCGAGCTTCAATCGGACTCCCGCGAGAGCTAAACTCTCTCCGCACCCTTCCAGCCAGACGCCTGCAAGAGCCAAACCCCCTCCGAGCTTTTTCTTCGATCGAACTTCTTCAGAAGCCAGACTCCTCCCAGACATTCCTTTCGATTGGTCGAGCTCCTACCGAACTCTCCAGCGATCGAGCCTTAGCCGAGCGCCTCCAGCCAGACACCTATGGGAGTCAAACTTCTTCCGAGCTTCCTCTTCAGGAGTCCGAACTCCTCCAAAATTGGTACACATCAAAGCCCTTCAACCCTTCATTCGACCCCGAGCGATTCAATATCAAGACAGCTGCAGCCATCACCATCAGTCTGCCGTAAGCGACAGCGACCCGCTATCGAATAGCGATGGCTGTCACCATCAATCCGCTGCAGACAGTGCCTTCCCCTAGAACTGACTCCGTCGGACCTCGAGCGGCCCACCAGCATGCGGCTACAGCTGTCACCATCAAGCTCTACCTATAAAAAGAACCCTCCTGATACGCTAACTCTAATCTCTAATCTCTAAGCTCCAAGCTCTCCTCTTCTTCTCTAAGCTCCGTGGAACTCATTCCCGAGCACTCCATTTCTGTTGGCCGAAGCTGACTTGATCGTCGGAGGGTCCTATCGGAGCCACCCCCACCGGCTCCGGATGGGACTTTATTTTGTAGATCCCCGACGGTGACCTCATCCACCACCGCTCCAGTTGATTTCGATGACGATCAGATTCTGCGTCAACAGATTGACGCTAGAAGGAGGGCCGAACCACCGAGGTTCTCTTATTCTTAAAGGAGTGCTCGGTGATGATTTCTCTCTTTCCACTCCAAAGATCTCTCTTCTTCCTCTCTAGAATTTCTTTTCAAAAAAAAAATGCCCCCCAGGAGAGCCTCGATCCGACAATCGACGGCCTCCACGGCCCAATCCCATTCGGATCCATTCGCTCCCGTTCCAGCCCCGACGACCCAGATTCCCTCTATAGCCACGGTGGATGCGGAGCAGTTTAACCTACTCGTTCAGTAGGTTCACGATCTCACAGAGGCAGTGTAGGTGGTGCAAGCCATGCACCAGCAAACCCCAGTACCAGCTCAACCGACGTGGGATTCTCCAGAGCCATGTGGTCCAGTCCAAGGGCGACCGACATGGACTACCCGACCTCCAATCTCCGGAAGAGGAAGGCAACGGAGGGAGAGCCCTTGCTCGGACCGCGGCTCGACCCAGGGTGAAGCTTCGCACCCATTCTGTAAGAAAATCTTGGAGATCAGAGACCGCGAAGATCTTTTGGATCAAAGGCTCTTAGAAATGAACCGACGAATCAAAGAACTTCATCACACTCTCTCCTCACATGGTAATGATATCTGTACTGACCCTCCTTTTTTGTAGAAAATTATGCAAGAATCGATCCCACCGAACTTCAAGCTCTCGCAGTTCGAGAGCTACGATGGGACCACCAATCCGGTCGACCACTTGAAAGCCTTTCGGACAACGATGTTGCTCCATGGCGCGCCAGATGCTATCCTGTGCCGAGCTTTTTCCTTCATCCTTAAGGGGGCCGCCAGAAATTGGTACTCGGTGCTCAAGTCGAGTACCATCTTATCATTTGATCAGATGAGTCAATAGTTCGCGGCCCACTTCGTCAGTAGTCGGCATCCACGTCGAGGTTCAAATTTTTTGATGGCCATCAGACAGAATGAGGGGGAATCCATTCGGGCTTACGTCATTCGGTTTAATACTGCTGCATTGAAGGTCCGGGATCTGAACCAGTCAGTCGCCATGGCCGCTCTCAAGGGCGGCCTTCAGAAGAATGACTTACTATTCTCCTTGGAAAAGAAGTATCCCAGAGATTTTGCCAACATGCTAGCTTGGGCCGAAAGTTATGCCCGAACAGAGGAGGCCTTCGAGGCTAAGGATGATGAAGCCAACGGCAAGTGGTAAATCGATGGGCCAGGCAGGCCCATCGAAGAAAGGAAGCAAACTGAAGCTCGACCGCATTCCCAGACTCTCCCTGGTCGTGGGCGAGCCCGAACTCTCCCTCAAGTTCGGAGGCAGAGAAGCTCCGATGGAAGGGCACGCCGAGGTTCTCCTCAGCACCGAAGTTCTCCCCGACGACGATGATTTCACAACTACGCCCTCCTTAACATCCCGAAGACCCAAGCACTGATGGAGATCCGAGAACGACTTTCAAGATCGGAGAGAATGCATTCTCATCCTAGCAAGCGCAATTCCAATAAGTTCTATCTTTACCATCGCGACCACGGTCATAACATCGAGGAGTGCATCCAACTCTAGGGTGAGATTGAAGAGCTCGTCAAGCGAGGCAGACTTAGACAATTTCTGCGAAGACAGCCTGAGGAGCAGGAAGATCGGCTGAGAGCGTTACTGCTAAGTGGAGAAAACCAGCAAGAAGATCGGCTGCCCCTTGGCGTCATCAACACTATCTCGAGGGGACTTCAACAAGGAGAGGCCAGCGGACCCGAGGGATCGATGAAGAGGCAGAGGACCATGGAACCCATGACCTTTATCGAGACGGACGGCCAGGGGATCTAATTCCCATACAATGATGTGGTTGTAATTTCTTTGAACATTACTGACTATGATGTACGCCGCATTTTGGTGGATAATGGAAGCTCGATCGACGTGTTGTTTTACGATGCCTTCTCAAAAATGTCTCTATCCGATGATCGCTTGGGGCCTATGAATTCTCCGCTGATAGGATTCGCTGGCAACATCATACCAGTCGAAGGCATAATAACTTTGGCCATAGCGGTAGGGCAACACCTGAAACTGGCCAAAGCACGAGTCGACTTCCTAGTCGTAAGGACTCCGTCCGCCTATAACACGATTCTCACTGAGGAGTAGGGCAAGCCTGCAGAGGACCTCATCTCTGTGCCCTTGAATGATGGAAACTCGGAGCACGTGGTGCAGATCCACTCCAACCTGGCGAACGAGGTTTGGGAGTAGCTCATCGCTTTTCTCAGAAGAAATACGGACGTCTTCGCTTGGACCCCAGCGGACATGCCGGGGATCGACGCCGAGGTCATGAAACATCGGTTGGCCATCGATCTGAGGCACTGACCGATAAGAGAAAAGATGCGCCACCATATCCCGAAGAGGCAAAAAGTGATCGCCGAAGAAGTAGACAAGCTCCTCAAAGCCAGACTCATCCGGAAGGTTAACTATCTGACCTGGGTCTCGAACATGGTTCTCGTCAAGAAAGCGAATAACAAGTGAAGGATGTGCGTCGACTTCAAGAAGCTGAACAAGGTCTGCCCAAAAGACAGCTACCTCCTACCCAGGATCGACCAGTTGGTGGACGCAATCTCGGGCCATGAGCTCCTCACCTTCATGGATGCCTTTTCTGATTATAACCAGATACGCATGGCACCCGAGGACGAAGAGAAGACCGCTTTCATTACTGATCGTGGTCTTTATTGCTACAAGGTCATACCTTTTGGACTCAAAAATACAGAGGCAACATACCAACATTTAGTTAATAAGATCTTCAAGGAGCAGATCGGCCGCAACATTGAGGTGTACGTAGATGATATGCTCATCAAAAGCTGAGCTTCAATAGACCATCTGGCCGACCTTGAAGAGACCTTCGGTGCACTCAAGAAGCACAAGATGAAGTTGAACCCGACCAAGTGCACCTTTGGTGTGACCTCCAAAAAATTTCTGGGGTTCATGGTATCGAGATGCAAAATCGAGGCAAACCCCTAGAAAATTCAAGCCATTCGGAAGATGACTGTTCCAAAGATGATCAAGAAAGTTCAACGCCTGGTCGGAAAGGTGGCATCCCTAAATCACTTCGTCTCTAGGTCGGTCGAACGATGCATGCCCTTCTTCCAGGTTTTTAGACGACCGAAGGACTTCTGCTGGATGACGGAGTGCCAACAGGTATTCGAGGAGCTTAAAAACTACCTCGGCACACCCCACTGCTGGCAAAGCTCGAATCCAGAGAAGAATTATTCCTATATCTAGCTATCTCCCCGGTGGCCCTGGCGGTAGTCTTGATCAGGGAAGAAGCAAAGACGCAGCGATCAGTCTACTACGTGAGCCGAGTCCCGAGGGATGCGGAGATCAGATACTCTAGATCAGAAAAACTAACTTACTCTCTTCTAATTGCTGTCAGGAGGCTCCAACCTTACTTTCAGGAGCATACCATAATAGTCCTCACGGACCAATCAATAAAAGCAGTCCTCCACCAAGCAGATGCTTCCGAAAAAATCATAAAATAGGCAATCGAGCTCATAGAGTTCGACATCAACTATCGGCCCAGGCCATCGATCAAGGCCCAGATACTGACGAATTTTGTGCTAGAATGCACCATTCCAATCGAAGCCGAGCTTAAATCGAGCGGGACCGGCACCAGAGCGAGGTCGAGCTTCGACGAAGTCGAGCTGTCATAGCTGAACCTCTCCGAAGAAAGCGCCGACCTCCTTGAAGGTTTCTGGGCTCTGCACGTGGATGGTTCATCCAACTCCACTGAAGCTGGTGTGGAGCTAGTCTTGGTTAGTCCCGAGGGAGTCGTCGCCAAGTACGCGCTGCTTCTCGAGTTTTCCACGATCAATAATGGGGCCGAATATGAAGTGCTGATCGTCGGATTAAAGATAGCAAGAAAATTAAAAGTAGATCAACTTCAAGTCTACAGTGATTTTCAGCTGATGGTCGGTCAAGTTAGCGGCAGCTACGAGGCACAGAAGGAAAGCATGGTGAGGTACCTCGAGAAAGTGAAGAATTTGATCCCGACCTTCGACAGTTTTGGCATTCAGCACATCCCGAGGGCAGAAAATGCAAGAGCCGATCTTCTCTCCAAGTTGGCCGCTTCAGCCCCGGCCGAGCTGCTCAAAGAAGTATTTTTGGAAACTTTGAAGTGCCCAACCATAGAGGAATCTCAGGCCATCCTGCAGACGAAATTCAAGTCCAGCTGGATCGACCCATTGATCGCCTATCTTGAAGAGGGGGTCCTTCCTCATGATCGAAAAGAAGCTCGGAAGCTCAAGAATCAGGCCTCCCGCTATGTCTTATACGAAGGCAGGTTGTATAAGAGGTCTACTCCCTCCCATTGCTGAGATGTCTCCAACCTTCAGAGGCCGACCTCGCGCTATGGGATGTGCACGAAGGATTCTGTAAAAGTCACGTAGGAGTCAGATCCCTATCGCAAAAACTACTCTGGCAGGGGTACTACTGGTCGATCTTGTTTTGCGATTTCGTGGAATACGTAAAGAGGTGCGACCACTGTCAGAAGAACGCCAGCATGCAGAGGCAGCCGACATCCAAACTTGCTTCGCTCAGGGCACCTTGGCCATTTGCGCAGTGGAAAATGGATATACTCGGCCCCTTCCCAATGGCGTCTGGGCAACGGAAGTTCCTCCTGATCGCGATCGACTATTTCACCAAGTGGGTCGAAGCTGAATCACTAGCGAAGATTACCGAGGCCAAGGTGCAGGACTTCATCTGAAAGTCACTAGTCTGTCGGATCGGCCTATCCCGAACTCTCATAACCGATAATGGGCGATAGTTCGCTGGGGCAAGGTTCGTCGAGTTCTGCGAAGGACTAAACATCTTCCACCACTTCACATCGGTGGCTCATCCGCAGGCCAATGGGGAAGCTGAGGTAACCAACCGGATCCTGCTGCAAGAAATCAAAGCGAGGCTTGATAGGACAAAGGGGGCTTAGGTGGACGAACTCTACTATATCCTCTGGACATATCAAACTACTCAGACGGTGCCGACCGGAGAAATATCCTTCGCCTTGGCCTTCGACACTAAGGCAGTTATCTCGATCGAGCTCAAGCTCTCGTCTGCATGAGTCATGGGCTTCAACGAGCGGCATAACCCCCAGGACCTCAGAGTCAACCTCGACCTTCTGGAAGAAAAAAGGAAGGAAGCTCGCATCCGAATGGTAGCCTACAGACGGAAGGTGGCTCGGTACTACAACTCCAGAGTTAAAAATAAGACGTTCAGAGTCGAAAACTTAGTGCTCCGGTGAGCCGCTATCGCTCAACCTCAATATCAAGGGAAGCTCGCCCCAAATTGGAAAGGTCCGTATGAAGTGGTGGAGGTCATCTGGTCCGAAACTTATCGTCTGAAGGAGCTCGGAGGGATAGTGCTTCCCCGATCTTGGAACTTAGAAAACTTAAGGATGTATTATCAATAGACTTCCTTTAAAACTTCTTCGCTCAGCATTATTATTTTTTGGTATAAGGATTATGTGATGGCAGGAAAAAAATGAGCGAAAGTGGCCCATTAGAAATAAGAGGAGAACCTCGTCCTAACGCGAGCAGGTCAAAGACCTCTAACCTCGGTTGCAGGAGATAAGATCTTCCCCAGGACAACCTCAGCTGTCGGAGATAAGATCTCCTCCGAGTCAACCTCGGCTGCAGGAAATAAGACCTTTCCAAAGTCGAAGGCCTCGTTCACCTTAGATGAGATGGGAGGAGAGGCACGGACGATGGTTCGCACATGCCCCCACTGCCCATTAGGAACAGGAGGAGAACCTCGTCCTAACGCGAGCAAAGTCAAAGACCTCGTTCACCTTAGACGAGATGGAGGGAGAGGCTCGAACGATGGTCCGCATGTGCCCCCATAGCCCATTAGGAATAGGAGGAGAACCTCGTCTTAACACGAGCAAAATCGAAGACCTCGTTCACCTTAGATGAGATGGGGGGAGAGGCATGGACGACGGTCCGCATGTGCCCCCACAGTCTGTTAGGAATAGGAGGAGAACCTCGTCCTAACGCGAGCAAAGTCGAAGGCCTCGTTCATCTTAGACGAGATGGGGGAAGAGGCTCGGACGATGGTCCGCATGTGCCCTCACAGCCCATTAGAAATAGGAGGAGGATCTCGTCCTAATGCGAGCAAAGTCTAAATCCAAGCTCCGAAGTCTATGAAAGATAGGATCTCCATCAGCCTCGGTCAGAGCACCCAAGCCAACCTCGGTCAGGTCGCTCGAGCCAACCTTGGCCAGAGATAAAATCAAAAGATCACCTCGACTAGAGCACCCGGGATGACCTCGGACAGAGGTAAGATCTCTTCCGAGCGACCGCATCAACCCCAGCCGCAGATCAGATCTCCTTCGAACTTCAGTCTGAACTAGAACGAAGCTCGAAAGAGAACTTCGGCAGTCGCCTTTTCCACACTCTCTTTCTTCGAGTTTCAAACTCGAAAGTGGAAAGACTATTATTGGAGATAAATCCCACTCTTATCGAAGTCTAGTTTGATGCTCTGCCTAATGCTATCAGTAGCTGCGACCGAGCTCCTTGGACTCCTAGCGGTCGAGCTCCTTGAACCCCCTAGCGGTCCGATCGAACTCCTTCAGCCAGTCGAACTTCTCAACAGTCGGACTTTAGCGGAACTCCTCAACAGTCGAACTTCTTTGGACTCCCAGCGGCCCGATCGAACTGCTTAGCGGCCGAGCTCCTTGGACTCCCAGCGACCGAGCTTCTAAGACTCCCAGCGGTCGGGCTTTAGCGAAACTCCTCAGCGGTCGAGCTTCAGTCAGACTTCCATAAGAGCCGAACTCTCTCTGCGCCCTTCCAACCAGACACCTGCAAGAGCCAAACCCCCTCCGAGCTTTTTCTTCGATCGAACTTCTTCAAAAGTCAGACTCCTTCCAAACATTCCTTTCGATCGATCGAGCTCCTACCGAACACCCCAGCGATCTAGCCTTAGCCGAGCACCTCCAGCTAGAGGCCTATGGGAGTCGAACTTCTTTCGAGCTTCCTTTTCAGGAGTCCGAATTTCTCTAAAATAAGTACACATCAAAGTCCTTCAACCCTTTATTCGGCTCCGAGCGGCTCAGTATCAAGATAGCTAAAGTCATCACTATCAGTCCACCGTAAGCGACAGCGATCCGCTATCGGACGGCGATGGCTGTCACCATCAATCTGCTGCAGATGGTGCCTTCCCCTGAAACTGACTCCGCTGGACCTCGAGCGATCCGCCAGCACGTGGCTACAGCTGTCACCATCAAGCTCTATCTGTAAAAAGGACCCTCCTGATATGCTAACTCTAATCTCTAATCTCTAAGCTCCAAGCTCTCCTCTTCTTCTCTAAGCTCTGTGGAACTCATTTTCGAGCACTCCATTCCTATTGGTCGGAGCTGACTTGATCGTCGGAGGGTCCTACCGGAGCCACCCCCCACCGACTCCGGACGAAACTTTATTTTGCAGGTTTTCAACGGCGACCTCGTCCACCACCACTTCAGCTGATTCCAGCGATGATTAGATTCTACGTCAACATCTCCTATATACAAGAAATCAAAAAATAGATGATGAACAAGATGTACTAGAAGTAGGTTGTGAAGATGATATGGATTGTCTAGATCTATGAATCTTTTTATCATATAATACAAAAATATCATAAAGTAGCTGAGTTGCCTCAGCTTTAGATGCTTTAAAATTATGATTCATATATTTACTAATTTTATCAAGTAAAATATATTCGCCACTTAATTTAATCATGGATCAAATATAATAGCTAAATTATACATAGGATATACCATATCCCAATATTGATTCTATTTTTTTTATTTCATAAATAATAGGCATTAAAATATGGTTGTATCTATATTATGCAAATTGACCATAAATTATATATGCTCATTGTAAAAATGCACAAGAGGTTAGAAAATAAATATAAAAAAGAGTATTGTAGCATTATTGGTGCAGAATCTGATCGACGTCGGGCCGAGCTAGAGTAGAGGAGGATGAGGTCGCTGTCGGTGATCTGCAAAATAAAATTTCATTCAGAGTCGATGGTGGTGGCTCCGATAAGATCCTCCGACGATCAAGTCAGCTCTTTTGGTCAACAGAAATAAAGTGCTTAGATAAGAGTTCTACAGAGTTTCGAAAAGAAGAAGAGAGTTTAGAGAAAATATATCTGGAGGATCTCTTTTTATAGATGGAGCTTGATTGATGGTGATAGCTACAGCCGTCTGGCAAAGGACCGCTCGAGATCTGGTGGAGTTTGGTGCGGAGAGGAAGGTATCGTCAAGCTGATACTGACAGCCATACCATCCAGTAGTGGACTGCTCAAGGTCTGATGGAATCTATCATGGAGGGGGATGCCGTCTGTAGCGTTGCCTGTAGCAGACTGATGGTGACTATTTGTTGAGATTTAATGGCCCTAGTTCGGAGGAAGCAGGCATTGGTTGGTGAAGAACTCTGATATATATCAATTTCAAAAAAGTTCGGACTCTCAAAAAGAATACGACTAGAGAAAATCATCCAGAAAGAATACTAGCTGAAGGAGAGATCCAAAAGAAGTTTGGCTCCTGGATGAGTTCGATCGAAAGAGAAGTCCATAAGGAGTTCGACTCCTATAGAAATTTGATTGAAGGAGAGATTCGAAAGAAGTCTGGATCCTGGGAAAGTTTGGCTCCTAAGAAGTTTGATAGAAATTCGAACGTTGGGGGAGTTTGACTGGGGCTTGACCGTTGAGAAGTTCGATCGGCTGAAGGGGTTCGATTGGAACTCGACCACTGAGAAGTTCAGTCGATTGAAGAGATTCGACTAGGGCTCGATCATTGAAGATCTTCCATGATTATCGATTGCATTGGGCTAAGCATCAGGCTGGACTTCGATGGGAGCGAGGTTTATCCCAACAATAGTCTCCTCACTTTTGAGTTCGAAATTCGAAGGAAGGGAGTATAAAAATATGACTACTGAAGTCTTTTTTCGGGCTCTGCACCCATTGAAGTTGAAGCTTGAGAGAGATCTTATCTTCAACAAAGGTTGAAGTTCAAGTCGAGGCTCGGAGAAGATCTTGTCTCCAGCCGAGGTTGAAGTTAAAGTTGAGGCTCGGAGGAGATCTCATCTCCAACCGAGGTTGAAGGAGATCTCATCTTCTATTGACGCAGTCGTTGAAGCTCAGGAAAGATCCTATCTCCAGTCGAGATTGAAGGAGATCTCATCTCCAGTTGATATCGACGTTGAAGCTCGGGGGAGATTCTATTTCTAGCCGAGGTTGAAGGAGATCTTATCTTCTGTTGACGTAGAAGCTTGGAAGAGATCTCATCTCTAGCGAAGGTTGAAAGAGATCTTACCTTATGTTGATGTAAACTTTGAAGCTCGAGAGAGATCTTATCTCTAGCCGAGGTTGAAGAAGATCTTATCTTCTGTTGATGTAGAAGCTCGGGAGAGATCCTATCTCTAGCCGAGGTTGAAGAAAATCTTATCTTCTATTGACGTAGATTTTGAAGCTCGAGAGAGATCTTATCTTTAGCCGAGGTTGAAGGAGATCTTATCTCCAATTGACATAGACGTTGAAGTTCGAAGAAGATCCTATCTCCAACTGAGGTTGAAGAAAATCTTATCTCCTATTGACATAAACTTTGAAGCTCGGAAGAGATCTTATCTCTAGTCGAGGTTGAAAGAGATCTTATCTTCTGTTGACGTAAAAGCTCAGGAAAGATCTTATCTCTAGCCAAGGTTGAAGGAGATCTTATCTCCTATTGATGTAAACTCTGAAGCTCGTGAGAGATCTTATCTCTAGCCGAGATTAAAGAAGATTTTATCTTCTATTGATGTAGACTTTGAAGCTAGGAAAAGATCTTATCTCTAGTCGAGGTTGAAGGAGATCTTATCTCCTATTGATGTAGACTCTAAAGCTCGGAAGAGATCTTATCTCTAGCTGAGGTTGAAGGAGATCTTATCACCTATTGACGTAGAAGCTCGAAAGAGATCTTATCTCTAGCTGAGGTTGAAGGAGATCTTATCTCCTATTGACGTAGACTCTGAAGCTCGACAGAGATCTTATCTCTAGTCGAGGTTGAAGGAGATCTTATCTCCTATTGATGTAGACTCTGAAGCTTGGTTGAGATCTTATCTCTAGCTGAGGTTGGAGGAGATCTTATCTCATGTTGACTTAGACTTTGAAGCTCGGAAGAGATCTTATCTCTAGTCGAGATTGAAGAAAATCTTATCTCCTATTGATATAGACTCCGAAGCTCGAAAGAGATCTAATCTTCAGCCGAGGTTGAAGGAGATCTTATCTCCTATTGACGTAGAAGCTCGAAAGAGATCTTATCTCTAGCCGAGATTGAAGGAGACCTTATCTCCTATTGACGTAGACTCTAAAGCTCGAAAGAGATCTTATCTCTAGCCGAGGTTGAAGGAGATCTTATCTCCTATTGACGTAGACTCTGAAGCTCGAGAGAGATCTTATTTCTAGCCAAGATTGAAGGACTTCGACTTACTTATGTTAAGACGAGGTTCTCCTCGTGTTCCTAACATGACTACTATTGACTGCTTTTTTTCTGTCATCATATAGTTTTGGCACTAAGAAACAATAATATTAAAATGGATGAATTTTATTGAAGAAAAATTACTGATAGCACATCCTCAGATTCTCTATGATTTAGGGTCGTGGGAGTGTTATTCCTTCAAGTTCCTTCAGACGATAAGTTCTGCATTGGACGACCTCCTCTATCTCATACTGGTTTTCTCAATTTGGAGCAAGCTTCTCTTGGCTTTGAGGCTGGGAGATGATGGCTCATCGAAGTACCAAGCCCCTCCCAAAGGTAGATTTGATGATGCTGGGAGGCGACCGACCTCTTTGTTGTTCCTTTGTCATTGATGGTTCTGGCTATGGCAGCCCCCTTGGCTGATCTTCTCTTGCTTCAGGCTGCTGTCTAAGAAATCGATCCAACCGCTTCCTCCTGATGAGCTCCTCGATTTCGTCTCAGAATTGAATGCATTCTTCAGTATCGTGGCCGTAGTCACGATGGTAAAGGTAGTACTTGCATCGATCGTACTTATTTAGGGAAGATCGTAATTCTTCTAATCTTGGTAGTTGATTCTTAATTTTTATCAGAACTTAATTTTAGGAGCATTAAGGGGGGCGTAGTTATGAAACTTTCCAGAGGGAGGACTTCTTCGCGCCCTACTATCGAGGCTTCCTTGATGATGAGCTTGAGAAGGAGTTCAGGCTCGCTTGTGCTCGGGGGGAGTCCGTGAGTGCGGCCGAACTTCACTCAATCCTCCATCGATGGTGGGTCTATTAGACTCATCCATCCATCGCTCTCCTGTAGTTTCTTCATCCTTCAACTTGAAAGCTTCTTTTGCATGGGCATATCTCTCGGTCCGGGCTAGTAGATCGATAAAATTTTTGGGATACTTCTTCTTCAGAAAAAATAATAAATCATTCTTCTGAAGGCCGCTCTTGAGTGCGGCTATTACAATAGACTGATTCAGATCCCGGACCTCCAATGCCGCAGCATTAAATCAGATGACATAAGCTCGGATAGATTTCTTTTCCTGCTGCTTAACATTCATCAGAGAATCCGAACCTCGACACGGACATCGGTTGCTGATGAAGTGAGCCATGAACTGATGGCTCATCTGATCTAAAGAGAAGATCGTACCTGACTTCAACATCGAGTATCAGTTTCTTGCTACTTTCTTTAAGATAGATGGGAAAGCTCGGCATAATATGACGTCTGGTGCGCCATGGAGTAGCATCATGGTCAAAAGGCTTTCAGATAATCAACCGAATCAGAGGTTCCATCGTAGCTTTCAAATTGAGAAAGCTTAAAGTTTGGTGGAACAAACTCTTGCATAATTCAAAGAGAGAAAGAAGGATCGGTGCAGACGTCGACACAGCGAGCCGAGGTGACATGGCGGAGTTTCTCAATCCATCGATCCATCTTCCGTAGTTTGTGATCGAGGACGTCATCTCGATCATAAACCTTGGAGGGCTTCCGACTACAGATATGAAAGGTCTCCTCCAAAGGAGAACTATGATCCGAACATGGATCCTCTACTCTCCATTTCTTCTTCCTAGGGGCGACGAGCATGCTAGCCCAAGGGCTTTTTCTTATCCTAATTTTCGACATTCTGATGGTGGATTTTCTGATGGAGTCATTGTCGGAGGCTGCCGCATGGCCTGCACCATCTCGATGAGGCCCTAAATTCGCTGCATCAGCAGGTTAAACTGCTTAGAATCTACCATGATCGTCGGTGGAGGTGGAGGTTGAAGTACCGATGATGGAGTAAGAATGGATGGATCTGGCTCAGATCTAACGGTAGAAGCGGTAGATCTCCGAGTAGTCACCTTCTTTTGAGGCATTTCTTGGAATTGAGGAAGAGAATGGAGATAAACCTTAGAGAAGAAGGTCGGCAGGATCGACTAAGTACTTTTTTAAGAATGAGGGCACCTCAGAGACAGAGGTCCTTCTTGTAGCACTAATTCTGTTGGTGTAGAATCTGGTCGACGTCAGAACGAGCTGGAGTGGAAGAGGATAAGGTCGCCGCTGGTGACCAATAAAATAAAGTTTCATTCGAAGTTGGTGGTGGTGGCTCTGACAGGATCCTCCGATGATCAAGTCAGCTCTTCTAGCCAACAGAAATGGAGTGCTCAGACAAGAGTTCGGCAAAGTTTCGGAAAGAAGAAGAGAGCTTAGAGAAAATGTATCTGGAGGATCCCTTTTTATAGATGGAGCTTGATTGATGGTGACAACTGCAGCCATCTGACAGCAACCGCTCGAGGTTCGGTGGAGTTTGGTACAGAAAAAAAAGATATCGTCAGACTGATATTGACAGCCATACCGTCCAGTAGTGGATCGCTCAAGGTCTGATGGAATTTATCATGGAGGGGGATGCCGCCTGTAGCGTCGCCTGTAGCATACTGATGCCGACCATTCGTTGAGATTTAATGGCCGTAGTTCGAAGGAAGCAAGCATTGGTTGGTGAAGAACTCCGACATATATCAATTTCAGAGGAGTTCAGACTCCCAAAGAAAATACGGCTAGAGGGGATCATCCAAAAGGAATGCTAGCTGAAGAAGAAATTTGGAAAGAGTTCGGCTCTTGGATGAGTTCGACCAAAAGAGAAGTCCGGAATGAGTTCAGCTCCTATAGAAATTTTACTAAAGGAGAGATCCAAGAGGAGTTCGGATCCTGCGAAAGTCCGACTCTTGAAAAGTTTGGAAGGAATTTAGCCATTAGGGAGAGACTGGAGCTCGACTGCTGAGAAGTTCGATCGGCTGAAGGGATTCGGCTGGGGCTCGACCATTGAGAAGTTCAGTCGGCTGAAGGGGTTCGACTGGAGCTCAATCGCTGAAGCTCTTTCATGATTATCGATTGCATTGGGCTAAGCATCAGGCTGGACTTCGGTGGAAGCAGAATTTATCTCCAATAATAGAGGGGGGCGCCGTCTGTAGCAGACTGATGGCGATCGTTCGTCGAGATTTAATGGTCGTAATTCGAAGGAAGCAGACGTTGGTTGGTGAAGAACTCCGACATATATCAATTTCAGAGGAGTTCGGACTTTCAAAGAGAATACGGCTAGAGAGGATCATCCGAAAGAAATGCTAGCTGAAGGAGAGATCCGAAAAAAGTTCGGCTCCTGGATGAGTTCGACTGAAAGAAAAATCCATAAGGAGTTCGGCTCCTGTAAAAATCCGACTGAAGAAGAGATTCGGAAGGAGTTCGGATCCTGGAGAAGTCCAGCTCCTGGGAAGTTCGGTAGGAATTCGACCATTGGAGGAGTTCAACTGGGGCTCGACCGTTGAGAAGTTCAGCCGACTGAAGGGATTCGGCTGGGGCTCGACCGTTGAAGCTCTTCCGTGATTACCAATTGCATTGGGCTAAGCATCAGGCTGCACTCCGACGGGAGTGGGGTTTATAGAAGTAGAGATATTAGAGA
Organism: Cocos nucifera; assembly: GCA_006176705.1. Classification (NCBI taxonomy): domain Eukaryota; kingdom Viridiplantae; phylum Streptophyta; class Magnoliopsida; order Arecales; family Arecaceae; genus Cocos; species Cocos nucifera. The sequence continues at coordinate 743,123 of QRFJ01000070.1, read as the reverse complement.
GGAAAAGAATTGGTTTGATGAATTAGTATGGTGAGAATGAAAGAGGATGATCCTATTTATAGAAGTCTTAAAAGTTTTATTTTTTCAAAATATCCTTCAATTTAACCATTTTTTGATTGTTGGGAGGAACAAAATGATAAAAATAAAAAATAACTATTAGGACCTCTTAAAAAATAAAAAAAATCTAAATTAATCATTACGGATCATGTCTGGCCCGTTTGGACCTGTTATGGACTGTGCTAGGCATGATCCATTTGAGGCCATTATGGACCGTGCCAAGCATGGCCCATTTGAGCTGAAAAAGAGAATAGGTCGGATAAGCCAACGAGCCATGCCTGGCACGGCCTATCAATCCTCGAGCCTAGGATCGTGCTAAGTGGAGGGTTTAGATTTTTCGTGCCATGCCGGCATGGCTTATCAAGCGGAGAGTTTAGGCTTTTCGTGCCATGCCAGCACGACTTGTTTAGCAAATGGACCATGCCTAGCACGGCCCACTACAATATCTGCTCGATGGGCCTGGGTCGGATCATGCCAGGCATGGTCCGCTACAGTATCTACCCTGATAGGCTTAGGTTGGGCTAGTTATGGCTCGATGCTTAAGTCTATTTGCAAGAGGCCATCCCAATGTCTATTGTTGGTTTCGAATAGGATCAACGGGCTGACCCAGTCAAGTCTAGCATATAGTTTAAATTAAGAATCACCATCCCTTTAATTAAAATCTTATTAAAAAAAAATTAATTGACCCACTTGAAACTTTAAATGATGGAATTTGAGCCCAATTACTAAAAATGCCATCTCTTAAAAAATGCACCATCATATCATAAATCTCAAAAAATTATTTAATTAAAAAAATCTTAATTAAGCACCATACGATCAAATTATGGCTTTTAGAAGTTTAACTTATAATCCAATTTTTTGATATAACAATTTTTACTTTTGGAGCCTATCCAACCTTATTTATAGTAATTAAAATGGTACATATCAAATCTAAAGATCCTCCTATATTATAATCATCATATCAATATTAGATCACAAGACAACAAATAAAAATAAAAAATATTATATTCATTATTTAAAGAAGATTAGACTAAGCAAAAATTATTTTAAAGTGATTCAATTTTTTAGAAAAAATATTTAAAATTTGGATTAATTATACTTTTAGTCCATGAAATTTAGTGCCTTTTTTAAAATAATTCTTAAAGTTCAAAAATCTAAAATTTTATCTCTCTACTAATTTTTAAACTATTTTAATATGATAATTTCTTCATATTCCAACCATTTTCTCTCGTTGGAAGTCCTAACTGACGATGATCAGTGTGATGAAAGTAGGTGCTTATGTGGCAAGAATAGCCTAAATAGAGATGATTTGGCATTTTTTGAGGTAACATGGTGTAAATGATGAGTATTTCGATGATGGTGTGGCATAGAGGATAAAAAATTTTATTTTGATGACGTGATGTATAAATGATGATATGGTATCTAGATGATAATATGATATATAAGTGATTATATAGCATATTAATGATGATGTTGCATATACTATAGAATTTTCTATTCAAAAAGATCAAATCATGGAGTCCAACATTATCACCTATTTACTATAAATTATGTTTTTGATCCCTTAAGTTTTACAAATATTTTTATATGATCTTTATAGTTAAAAAAAATCTCTAATTCAATTTTTTAATTTTTAAATATGATTTAATTAAAACTAAGATGAAGAGAATAATTAGAACTAATATAAAAAATAATATATATAATAAAAAAATTATATAAATATTATATTATTATATTGCTGATGTACTCCATCTTCAATCATACCAATAACACAATCCGCCTTTTTTCCTACCTTTACCACAATATATATAAATATGTATAAAAAAAAAAATTATATCATCATAACTTATATATAACATCCCATCACATATTTTTCATCTAATATTTCATTCTATTTCTTAATCCCATTTTTTTCTAAATTATAAACATAAAGAGTTCAAACCAAATCTTAAGAAAATGAAAAAAAAAAAGGATAAATAAAAAAAAATAAAATAATTTCTACTTTTGTTGACTCGCACTCTTAACCTATCGAGTAAACACTTGAGATTCTGTTGCATAATTCATGATTGCCAATATTTTTTTTTTCAAAGAAAAACGCGGCAATGGCAGCAAGCTTGGTGAAACTAAGAACATCATATAACAATCTATAGATCCCAAATCTTTGTTTTGGGATCATCTCCAAGTCAGGTTCCAACCTCCCAATTTCAAATACTATCACCATTTTTTGACTTTTTAAATGCATCTAGTGACCCATCTTACATCAAAATTAGCCCTGCGGTGCCATCCGACTAAAAATATTGAGTTAAATCATACTTGAAAATCAAATAATCTAATTAAATTTTTTTTTAAACAACAAGAATTATTTATAAATATTTATAAAACTTAAAAAATTATAATTATAATTTATTATAAATAAATGATGACATAATACATAAATAATGACATGATATATAAATAATGATATAATACTAATGATTATATATTTTTTATAAAAAGTTTTATAATACATACTATGCATCATCTATATTTCATCCATTATACTATATTATCGGTATACCATATCATCATATTAGTATTTATTTTTGTCACGTAAGCATCGATCTATTTTCAGTTAGAGAAAATGATCGGATTATATTAAAATAATTTAAAAATTAGACAGGCTGCTAAATTTCATGTTTTTGAATTTCAGAGATTCCTAGTTTAGAACCCCGTGCTACGCACGGGATGCTGCTGGCAAACACGCGGTGGCCTCTTAATTTGTTTTTTTGGACGTGAGAGGGGAGCACCTGGAGGAACCGGTGCCGGCGAGCACCTCGTGACCGTAATCGATGCATCAGCAACCATATCATCTCTTCCCCCAAATCAATCGGCCGTTCCTCTCCATATCCCTCTTCTTCTTCTTCTTTGGTACGAGCGGGGTTTTCGCGGCGGTGTTCTGGGGCACCCCTGTGGAGGAACCGGTGCCGGCGAGGACGATCAATCGGCCGTTCCTCTCCGTATCCCTCTTCTTCTTCTTTGGGATGCGCGGGTGTTTCGTGGCGGCGTTCTAGGGTGCCCCTGTGGAGGAACCAGTGCCGGAGAGGACCTCGTGGCCATAATCGATGCAGCTGGTGGTCGGTGGAGGAGATTCATGGAGGGGGGTAGAGGGCGGCATGCAGACGGCGTGAGACTGAGGGCGGTCGAAAGAAATGGGCGGATTTCTAGCAAAGGGCGGCAGTGCGGACGGCGTGGGGAAAAAAAAAAAAAGCGGAGTGACGCAAAAGATGCCACGTGTCAAACCATCATTTACGTTATTTTTTTTTTTGCGCGCGGAGGAGGACGCCATGCGAATGGTAGCATCGCATCTGAATATCTTTATTTTAATATATATATATATATATATATATATATATATATATATATATATATAATAAAATAAATTTTTAAAAATATATTAAATTTTATAAATTAAAAATATAATTAATTTTTAATATTTAAATTTTATAAAAAACATTATTTTTATCTTGGAAAACAATGTGCAAGGCAAATAACATGTTACATGGTGATAATGATCAAACAATGGGGTAGTTATTTAAATACATATTTATTAATACGTGCGAGCTGTTATGCATGTTTTCAAATACATCTTTTAACAAATAGTACACAAAATATATCCCCATTGCTCTATATTAAGGTTTTCTTTAAATATTATTTTTTTAATATTTAATTTTAAAAATATTATTTTTTAAATTTATTTTTAAAATTATTTAAATTAGAATGAGATGTGACATGTTGGACATGCGATTTTGGACTTAAAATTATATATTCAACATGTGATTTTAAGATAACATGATATTTTATATCAAAATAAAATTAAAAAATAAATTCATAGGTGGAAGATGCGATTTCTTTAGAAATCGCATTTTCAACGTACGATTTTTTTTTTCTTCCATTCTTTCGTGCTATTTATTATTATTATTTTTTTACTGAGGGCGAATGAAAGAGAAGGAGACGTCGGCACGATGGAGCAGCGGAGGGTGCAGGGGGTGGGGCCACACGAACGATGGTGAGGCGAGATCGAGGGAAGGAGAGAGGGGGAACGACGGCAGCGTCGAGCCGTGGAGTATATGGGGGGTGATTGCGTGGGATGCGGTGCGGAGGATAGTGGGATGGGGCCATGCGGACGACGAAGGGGGAGGGGTGGACGATAGCAGCACCAAGCAAATGCTATGGGGTGGGTGCGGGGGTCGCACAGGATGCGGTGCAGATGGTAGTGGGGCGGGGCCTGGGGAGGGGAGGGCGGCAGCGTATACGCCGGGAGGGCAGCTGAGGTGCTGCAGAAAGAAGAAAAGAAAAAGGGAAAAAAAATATATTAAAAAAAATTAGAAAGAAGAGAAAAAAAATATTTTTATTATTAATTAAAAGAATATTATTTTTATAATAGTATATTATTTTTAAAAATTATTTTTAAAAAAAAATAATAATATATTATTATTATTAATATAATAAGTATTTTTATTTTTTAATAATATAATATTATTTATTTAAAAATAATATTTTTTAATAATAACATATTTTTAAAATATATGTTAAAATAACATATGTTTTTAAAATATATATTAAAATATATGTTGAAATAACATATTTTATTATTTTTAATAATAATATATATTAAAATAATATTATTTATAAACTATTTATAAACTAACATATTATTTATAAAAGTTTTAAAAACATAATAATAAAATATTATTTTAATAATATTTATTATTAATAATATAATAAATAACATATTTTTATTAATTAAAAATAATATTTTTTATTAATTTTTAAAAGCATAATAATAAATATGTTATTTATTATATTATTAATAATAACATATTATTAAAATAATATTTTATTATTATATTTTAAAAATTAATTTTTTTATTATTAAAATAATTATTATTAATAATTCTTTTTTCCTCTCCCTCCCCAAGTTTTTCTTTTTTTTTGTTTCGTTTCATTTGTCCCCTTTCCCTTTCCTTCCTCTCGCAGCACCTCTCGCCGCCCTCCCACCACCCAACCTCCTCGGCGCATATGCCGCCGCCCTCTCTTCCCCTCCCCTCGTCTCCTCCTCCGATCCTATCCCACTACCGTTCGTGTCGCATCCTACGTGACCCCACCATCCACCCGACACCCTCCGCCCAATGCCGTCATCGTCCACCCCTCCCCCCTCCGTCGTTCGCACGACCTCACCCCATCGCCCTCCGTGCCGCATTCCGCATGATCAGCCCCCACACCCTTCATGGCTCGATGTCGTCGTCGTCCTCTTCTCCCTTCCCCCGACCCCACCTCATCACCATCCATGCGATCCTACCCCACCATCGTTCGCACCGCACTTCATCGCCCCCCACACCCTCCACGGTCCCATCGTACCGGCATCCCCTTTTCTTCTATCCTTCGGTCACCGACGAAAGATAAGTACAGAAGAATGAGAAAAAAAAAAAAAAATTGCATGTTCAAAATCGTATCTTTCACCTACGAATTTATTTTTTTAATTTTATTTTAATATGAGTGGCATGTCATCTTAAAATTTGCACGTTGAACGTACGACTTTAAATCTAAAATCCCATTCTCAATATGTGACTTCATCGCATCACCGCCATCTCATCGGATGATATCAAAAATAGATTTAAAAAATAATATTTTGAAAATTAAATATTAAAATAATAATATTTTTTTAAAAAAACCCTCTATATTATGGTAGCTGTTATAACAATAACCGTTTCTTAAACCATGTCTTTTAAGTTGCTATAAAGTGCGATATAGTGGCCCATAATTATTAAGTCGCTCACAGGTACTTGGGTACCATGGAAAGGGACGGATCATAAACCAATTTATAGAGGGGTCTGGCGTCATGGAGCCAAAATTATGTGGTCTTTGGTCGGGTGTTAAATGTGTCACAAAAACTTGGGAACCTAGAAGCTATATAGCGAGACGTACACTGGTTTCGTCGGGTTGGTTGGGGCATTGTCGAGGTTAAGAATTTTGGCTGGCGTATGACGTAACGCTTGTCTTTGAGAAAAAAGTTAACGACCACACATACTTATTTTTTTGAAGCACACAAAGACGATAATGCAATACTGCCACCACACCTTTCTGCATCCCAGCACATATTGCCCTTCCTCAGAATTTGTTTGATTGAGGTCTGTAATTTTCAAAATTATTTATTTTAAAAAATAATTATAATAAAAGATAAATTTTATCATGTTCTGTAGAATGGTGCCAAGAAAATACGTCAAAAAATAATATAATAAATTAATACTTTTTATTGAAAATAATTTTATATATAAATATTATCAAATTTATAACAATATTTTTGAACATATAATTGAAGTGATGTTTTTCTTTTTCTAGCCCATTTGTTGACTATTCATGGAGACCATTTTGAATATTAAAATATATTTATATATATATTATATTTTTAAATTAATTATACATATGTTATAAAATATATTTTTATTATAAATAAATTTTGGTATACTAAATTCTTTAAATATATTTAGTAATAAATAAATTGATCAATTATTAATAAATCTCATGATAGATTTATTAATAATTGATAGATACTTATTAATTATTTAATTCACATTTATGGATACTATGTAATAGTATATTAATATGTAATAATGATAGTTATTATACTTTATATTAAAATATTATATTATTATTATTAACTAATATTAGCCTTGTTATTATATTATGTTATTACATTATTATATCATATCATATCATATTATATTATTATAGTACACCATATTATTGTATTACATTATAATTATAATAATATTATAATATATAACTTTATTATATATTATAATATTTCATATATTATGTAATATCAGAATAATATTATGCTATGTAATAACATATTACTATATCATATCGTATTATTTCGTATCATATTATGTTACAATATTATGCTATAGTATACAATATTATGTTACACTATATCATAATTATATCATATTATATTACAATATTATATCACATTATATTTCATTATAATAATATTATATTTTATAATAATATTTTAATATCTAATAATATGTAATATTACATTATATTTTATTCTACTAAATTCTTTAATGTCATCTTATCAACTTCAAAGTATTATTTTAGTCTAGTTACCAAAAACATATGGAATAATCATGGAAAAAATATTGAACTATTTATAAATTTTTTATTTCATCCTAAACTTTAATTTAATGCAATCAGGTCATCAAATTTTTTAAAAAATTTAATTTAGACATTGACCATATATTTTTTCTGCTTGTCATTACTAAAAAGTTACGTGGGCTTATATGATAGAGGTATATGACAGAAGGAGCTGATGTGGATGATGTTATTTTTTTATTTTTTTTGGAATTTGGAATCCAATTATTTCTCCTATTTCTAGCAACTCAATTCCGGCAATGCTTGAGAGAGTGGTGGTTTGCCGATGGGTGAGAAGGTAGTGACCAATCCTTCATTTCCACAATGAAGGTAAATTCTTTACCTTACATTAGGGTTTTATGTATTAGGGTTTGACTTAGATTTTTTTTATAATCCATAATTCCTTCAACCTAGAAAAGGCAACAAAGATTTTGCTTAGCATGAAATATTACTATTGATTTTGAATTGAAAATGATCCAAAATGTTTGTTATTGTTGTATCTATATGTGATCCTAAAGCTTTCTCATGTACATAAAATGTTATTTCAAGATATTATCTTTATGTGATCCTAAAGCTTTATTAAAGCTTTCTTATGTACATAAAATGTTATTCCAAGATATTGTCTTTATGTGATCCTAAAGCTTTATTATAGCTTCTTTTCATATAGTATAATAGGTCCTAAGTCGTCCCCATGTGATCTAAAAGCTTTGTTAAACCTTGGGAATTTGATGGAGTGCGGTCCCAAGTTATTCAGCTTTATTTTTTAGTGGTTACCATTATCATCTCTCTGCTACTTTTTTGCTAAGCCAATGCTTTTCCGACAAGAAGGATTTGCCCTACTATAGTACAACAAGATATCTTGCTAAGTATAGTAAGATAGTATGCCATACTATAGCAAAATAGGATATTTTGCTTCATAGACAAACTTTTAATGCTAATAGACTATCTATTAATAGCTTGTTTATTTTAAAAATAGTCTCCGTGACTACTTCATTAATGTTGCTCATAATTTTTTTTTTAATATTATTTATGCATCAATATAATCTTTTTAATATACCATAGAATGTATTCTGTAACCCTTGCTGTGCATTATGGTTGTAAGTTTGTCAACAAGACTAGATGCACTGAATATGTTAGAGGGAATGTGGCTTATTATGACATCCGTGATATAGATAGCTTATGTTATGATAAGTTATAGGATATCGTGGGGAAGCTATGCATGGATAAAGTTGTAAGATTATTTTATAGGATTTTTGTTCCAAATGATAAGTAGGGAATGAGGCTGGTATACGAGGATATAGTTAGCTTCAAGGAATGATCAAGTTTGCATTAGATACAAGAAAGTATCTTTATGTTTATATTGAGCACAAAGAACCAGTTATGAAGAGACCTAGGACTAGAAGTTTTGCTAAAAGATTTTAGAGAAGCAAATCCTAAAACCAATGAGAAGCAAAAAAATTGGTCAGCAGGCAGTAAGGGATAAAGTCAGCAAAGTAAAAATTGAGCAAAGTCAGCAAGTGATGATAAACAAAGAAAAAGAAAAAGTGCATGACAAACCTAAGGGTAAAAGAATTGCTGAGGAGTCTTCAAAAGATGAAGAGTATATTCTATTCATTGATAATGAAGAGGAAGAGAGTGATGATGGCTACTATATAGATGTTAAGCTATTAATTGATGATGAGGAGTGGATAGCTATGAGAGACAAAGTGAAGAAAGTAAGGAACAAGAATAAGAAAAAGAATGATAAGGTGTAGAGAAAGCAACCACCATCTACAGGTGAGATTAATAAATCAAGTATTGTTACTTCATTGGATGAACTTGAAGAGCAGACTGGGTATGATAGTGACTATCATGATTCATTTAAATTTGATAAACCTGAATCAAGTCCTAAGCAAAAGGTTGGGGAGCTTATGAAGAGGAAGAGGTAGGTTTATTGTAATCCTAAAACTGATATATAAGATGTCAAATTTTGTAAAGATATGACATTCAATACCATAGAACATTTTAAAAATGCTATGATATAGTGTAGTACAGAGATATGATGTGAGGTTTGTCAAGAAAGAGGCTAGTAGAGTAGAGATAAAATGTACTTTTAATAGTTGTCTATTCAGAATATGATGTTCATATGAGAAAATAATTGATAAATTTCAAATTAAGATATATGTTGATGACCATAGATGTATAAGAAGCAATAAGAATAGTCAAAGGACAGCTAGACGGATAGTAAAAGAATTTCAAGAAAAACTTAGGATATGTCCTGGTTACATGCCTAAAGAGATGAACTATGATATTAGGATAATATTTGAAGTTGATGTAAGTATAACTAAATATTAGAGGGCAAATTAAATAGCTTTAGAGACTATTAGAGGATCTCATAACAAATATTATGGCTTTAGAGACTATTAGAGGATCTCATAATAAATATTATGGCAAACCGCCTGATTATTATGAAGAGATCGGAAGAAGAAATAAGGGCACAATACTAATCATGAAGACTGAGAGATCTACTGATGGTTTATAGTTCCAGAGATTGTATGTTAGTTTTGAAGCTCTTAGAAGAAGATTTTTGGTAACTTTCAGGCCTATGTTTGGGCTTGATGATTATTTTTTGAAATGGGTTTGTAAGGGTGAGCTTCTAGCTACCATTTATAGAGATGCTATTAATCAAATATTCCCAATTGCATGGGCTGTACTAGAAGTATAATGTAAAGATTCTTAAAGTTGATTTATTAATCTCTTGGCAGAAGATCTAGGGCTTAGAGATGGTCTAGGTTGGATGGTTATTAGTGATCAACAGATGGTAAACTTTAGTCATTGTTTATATATGAACATCATGCTTACCTTTTGATCATTGTACTCATTTTTTGTTGCATGTTATATGTAGGGATTAATTCAATCAATCAGTGATTTGCTACCACGTGCTGCGTATAGGCATTGCGCAACACATGTATATAGAAGTTGGAGGAAGATGCACAAAGGTGGAGTTTTAAAATCCACCATCTTCAAGACTGCAAAGTGTACAATAGAGAAAGACTTTCTAGATATATTGGATAAGCTAAAAGGGTTATCTGAAGTAGCATAGAAAGACTTTATAGATGCAAATCCAAGAAAGTTTGTTAGAGCTTTCTTCAGTCCATTTTCGCACAATGATGTCATTGCAAATAATATGTCCGAGATCTTCAATGGTTGCACACTTCAAGTAAGGGAGAAGCCATTAATTGAGATACTACAAGATATATGAGGGCATTAATAGTCCAATTAGCAAAGAAAATGGAAGATATTGATGAATGGCATGAAAAAATTTGCCATCGAATTCAAGAGAAGATAAGAAGAAATAAGTCAAAGAGAAGATGGTATGAGGCAGTTTATAATGGTGATAGGAAATATAAGATAATATGCTAGGGGCAGTCTTATGAAGTGAGCTTGATTGACAGGAGCTATACATGCAATAAATAGAACCTAATAGGCATACCATATAGTCATGCTATATCTGCTATATTGTATAAGCATGCTATATAGGGATTATGTGGTAGGATGTTATACAAAGAATGGATTAAGAAGTTGTTATGAGTTTGTTCTTCAACCTAACAATGAAAAAAATTATGGCCTAGGACTCAATATAGAGGTGGTGCTACCTCCACCATTAAGAGTAATGCTAGGTAGGCTTAAAAAGAATAGGAGGAAGGACCCACATGAGGAGTGCAAGCATCCTCATAAGCTTACGAGACATGGAAGATAGATGACCTATCATGTATTCTTTCAAAGAGGTCATAACAAGTAGGGATGCCCTAATAGAAATGATTCATCAATAATTGATCCACCACCAAAGAGGCCTAAAGGCAGGCCAAGTGAAAATCAGATTCTCACAACAAAAATATTTGCCTCTCTAACATGCATTAATTATTTTCTTTATTGTATGACAATGTTTACTTTTCTTATGACAAATTATATATCTAGTGGAGTTACCATAAGAAAGTGAGCAAAATTACCAATAAAGAAAAGAGGAGGGCAATTAGTTACTGTTGGAACTCTCGAGCAGCAGCATCTTGAAAGCTCCACTAAAATGAGGAAGAGGCCAAGCTAGGAAATACTACCCAAGTATATATCTCTCAAAATACTGGGGATAGATTTTTATGGTAAAATTTTTATCATATTGAGTTATGTAATGTCACATGGCTGATTTATAGGCAGATTGCATTTATTGGGACCAAGCAGGATGAGGCACGTTAGTGGAAGAAGTGGAACTCGAGTTGCTATAGGTTCACTAAGAGCTCATGCAGATGCTAGAAGCAGAAACTATATCATTGTTTGATCAACCAAGAACTCAGGGTAGCAGCGTCGGCAACATTAGTTGATATAATTGTTAGATGATATTATGGAAGCACTCTAAAAGAGGATTGCTATTTTTGGCTACCTAAATCAATAGTTGTTTTCTAGGTACCTAATATAGATATTAGATTTGGTTAGTTTGTATTAGGAGAACGATGCATTAAGTTTCAATGTTCGGTTGTTATAAAATGGTTTTTTTTTTTTTTGTTAAATGTTAAATGTTCACTCAATGTTAGTTTGGTATATATTGAGATAATGTAAATTTCAATTCTTTGATAAGTTGCAGTTGATCCTTTGGCACAATATTTCAATGATTGAGATGCATTGCTTAGAGATGCTTTAGAGGTTCAACGTGTTTGTAATGATTATGTAAATGTTTGTTATTTGGGACAATGTTTCTGGCATAGATGTTGTCCTCGTTGTGTCCTTGTTTATTGGCTCCACTACTGAAACATTTAGCTAGTTTAGTACTAATATTAACATTCCTTATATCTATTGATTTAGTAGTATTTTATACTAATGTAGCTTGTTCAGTACTAGTGTTAACTTTAAGCTTTGTTTTGTTGTGTCCTTTTTTATGGGCTCCAGCATTGTTAACTCTAATTGTATCTGCTCGTTCAGTAGCAATGTTGCTTCATCGTCTAATGTACTAATATTAATTGTCTCTCTGCTTGTTCCTATAACTCCTCTCTTAGTCATTCTGAATACTTCTTCCATGTCCCCAAACCATCTCTATCTCTCTGCTTGTTGCTGTGATTGATACTTCCTTATGCAATAAAACAAAAAACAAAGATTGTTAATGTCTCAGGGGCACAATCCAAGTTTTATAATGTTTCAGTTGGACTTGTTCATAATGTTTTGTAAGGGTATCACATACTTATCTATGAAAAAGTTGGATGAACTTCTTCAGTGCCTCTTTCAATATATGGTCCAAGAAAAAAGCTCAGCAAGGCATAAGGGTATCACATACTAACAAGGTATCACATACTTGTTCATTTTTGTTTCATGTTCAGTAATAGAAAACTGTTTGTATCTTTCGATATCTTTCAATAAAAGTTCAGCAAGAGTTTTATCCAGGGTCTAGCAGTGGCTTTAGCTTGCTCAATGGCACAGCAAAGGATTCTGAATATCTTATATTTAAATTTTAATTACTGTGACATTAGTAGGGATAATTCAACAAGATGTCGATGAAATTGTCCATAAATAAGCTGGATGAACTTTATCATTACCTCTTTCAATATATAGTCCAAAACCAAAAAGTTTAGCAAGACATAAGCATATCACATACTAGTAGGATGTGAGTATATATATAGAATTATTTTTGTTTCATGTTCATGGACAAGCAGGATGAACTTATTTATTTCTTTCAATATCTTGCGATAGAAGAGGTGCTGAAAGGGTTTTGTCTAGGTACCAAAAGGATATAGAAGTACTAATGTTTCAGCTTCATAACTTTCTCAGTGGCATAATAAAAGATTTAGAATATTTCATTGCTAGCTATCAACTAGTTTAGTAATGCTCACATGATTACAAAATGGATACTTAGTGTACTAATTTAAGATAATGTACAACTTGTTTAGTTTTGTAAGTTGCACTTATGCTAGAGTTACCTATTTCAGATAACTTGTAGTAGTGTATTAGTTATTGGGATAATGGCTTTACAAAATATGTTTAATGTAAGCTCAAATTGTTCAGATAATGCTTTAATTGTTGAGCTTAGTAGAGGCCTTGCCTATTGCTCCATATTTTAACTTTAATAATAGTGACATTAGCAGTGGCTTTTCAACTTTAATCAAGGGCACTAACAATAATTGTAGCATATGCAATTTGAGCTTAGCAATACCATTTCAAGAATAGTAGCATTAAACCTTTTTCAAACCTCAGTGTTCCATATTTCAAAAACATAACTTTAACAGCAAAGTCCATTGCTTAATTAATGGTAGGGGACATTCAGACCTGCTATCCAATATAGGTATCATTTATGAATCAACCTATTTATAAAAGCCACATACAAGGAGTGATGCTAAACACACCTTGACATGTCATCACACTCAAGTTCCATGCATGTGCCATTTCATATTTGCTGGTTCCATACATGTGCCATTTCAACATTACTGGTTTAATGCAATAAGATCATATGCCAAGCATTAAACCTATTTTAAAGCTCATTATTCTTACTTCAAGTTCATGAAAATGAAACAAAAATTTACTAAAGAAGAGATGCAAATAGTTAACAATAAACCATTATATTCGACAACATTGATGCACAACATTCATTACAAAGGTAATTTTCAAAAGCTTTAATACATTGGAGCTTGTCCCCTGTATGATCAATATTATGGGCAAAACCCGCTGATTGGGACCAATCCATCATTAGAGTGCATCCAAGATGACAAGATGGGGCCACACCAGATGTGGGCCAGGACCATTGACTTGATCACTTGCATGGATAAAGCCCTAACATCCACAACTAATAATCTTTGCTTAGAGAAGATGAGAGAGCTCTCTCTCCCTCAGAAAAAGGCTAGACATAGCCTAACGGCCTTGGAGCTAGGCCTAACAAACCCATAGGATCCGACTAATAGCCTACGGGTAGAACCTCTATATAAAAAAGGTATGAAGGGGACCCTCACATAAGGACAGGTAACTCAACAAAAGAGCAAACCCCAAGGGGAGGAGAAAAGACTCTCTCCACTCTCCAGCTCTCACCATCTCTTTTTTCTCTTTACTGTTCCCAAGTCTTTGGCTGACTTAAGCATCAGAGGATCTCTCATCGGAATACCCACCGCAAGTGTGGACTTTTTTTGTAGGTATACTCTGAAATCATGGATAGCGAATGGCGTCCAACTCCAGCAACATCAGCATTTTCATGAAGTTTTATGGCAATAGATTGGCACTAGAGAAGGGTCCTGACCCCTTTGAGAGAAAAAAAGGATGGTGTGAACTAGAGCACAAAATTCTGCTACCTCCCACTGGCAATACATCCATTGCAGCCCGAGCAACGTTACCCATAAACCCATTGTAACGCAACCTTCGGCCATAATAGATCCGTTGCCATTCGATACCCTGGCTTGCTAGATCCAGGTGCTGATTGGTGCTATGTAGTGACTCCAATTAGCGGAGCAGCAACAACAATGTATAGAACCAAACCTCCAAGCGGTTCCCTACCATTCTAGCAGGCGATCTCTCCCAAGAGTTTGAGATTCACCCCTAGTGGCATTCCACTATTCTGCTACCATTCTGATCCAATCCTCTTCCCATTGGAGCTTGAGGGAAGAGGCACATTTGAGAAGCTATTCTCCCACTGGTGATTTGGCCCCTACCTACCCTCCTAGGCCAGGAAGGTCCAAGTGAAAAAAGGAGCTTAAGAAGAGAGTTCAGGACTCGAGCATTGTTTTAGCCAAATTCAGGATAGGCCTCATTGGAGCAATGATGGCCTCGACTTTAACTCTCGACCACCATTCATCCAATTTATTTTGGAGGAACCGATCTCTACTCGGTTCAAAATACCTCAGCTAAAGCCATATGATGGTTCCACAGATCTTCTTGACTATTTGCAAGATTATAAAACTCTTATGATGCTGCAGGGCTCTTTAGATGCTCTCCTTTGCCTCGCTTTCCTAGCTACCTTTAGATTATCGACAAGGGCATGGTATTTTGTACTTTACTCAATGTTTATTCACTTGTTCCAGTAGCTCGATAGATAGTTCATTACTTATTTCAACAGCTACCGACCCAACCAAGAAATTCTAACAGTCTTTTCTCTATCCAGCAGGGAGAGGATAAGCCATTGCACAACTACATCACGCATTTCAATGCTACTGCATTCAATGTGTGAAGCCTTGATGAATCGATGGCGATGTGAGCACTCAAGTGAGGACTACGGAATGAGTGCCTTATTTTCTCCCTCGATAAAAAATTTTTAAGAGACTATGCCGATCTATTGGCCCAGGCCTGAAAGTATGCTTTGGTAGAGGAGGCCCAAGAGATGTGCAAGTAGGTGAAAGAAAAGAAAAGCTCTATCAAAAAGAGAGACTAACAAGATCCCCAAGTGGCCCCAGCTAGAAAGCAATCCTCTCGACAACCAAAGAAGCATAGACTAAAGAGTCTGCCCCAATGGTTTGACAACTACACTCCTTTATCTACCTCTTGATCTTAAATTCTAATAAAGATTGAGGGCTAGAGGTATTTATGGCACCCAGAGCCCTCGAAGGCCCCTCCAGATAGGAGGAACAAGAGGAGATCACTATTATAAGGAAAAGCTATGTTAGCAGTTCGCAACCACTACCGTATATTAAAAAATCACTGCCATAGGCTACCATAGCAGTTTTTCAACTAGTGCCACTGAAGTCTTCATCGTAGACTTATGGCAACGATTATTGCAGTGATTATCATAACTATTGCAGTAGGTCAGTTTTAATAACCACTGCTATAGGTTGAACTATCGTAGTGGTATATAGCAGTGGTTAATCAATTACTATTATAGGATCAATAGTAGCGATTCATTAACTGCTACAATATTTGTCATAGTAGCGGTAATTAAACTATTGCAATAGTTCTATAGCAGTGGTTGCATAATCGTTGTTATAGATCATCTATGGCAGCGGTTATACAACTATTACCATATATCTAATGCAGCGATTTTATAACGATTGTCATAGGTTAGGGTAGCAGTTGATATACGATTTATGACAGTGGTTGCCAACCACTACCGTAGATTTTGAATAAGAAAAAATATAATTTTTTTAATTTTTAATTTTTTTTCCTGATAAATACAGTTCAAAATATAATATAAGAATATATCTAAAACAACATAAGAATAATGCAAGAATATATCTAAAATACTCCTACGTTATTACTAAATAAAATTTATTACAATATTATTGAAAAAAATATATCAAAAATCTGCTAAATCTAAATTTAAGTCATCATCACTAGGAGGAGATAGAACACGAGTTGGAGGAGCTAGAGTGGAAGTGTTGGCTAATATGTCCTGAATATCTATGAAGTCAGCTCCAAAATACATGAAGAGCGTCATCACCATAGCGATCATGATGCTCTGTAGCTGAGATGTGTACTCCTCAGCCTAAGCGGTCCACTCCATAGCCTAAGCAGCCTGCACCAATGTCTCCTCAAGTTGCTTCTGACTAATGACCCTGAAAATATATAAAGAGATGCTCGTCTCAAACCAGTAGTATGTCCGGATCTACATTGGATCCTCTTAAAGTGCTCAAGCCCTAAGATCTGAGATAGATGGTCATGAAGAACAGAGGTATCTGGGCCCTCACTCGTGAGCGCGTCTAACTGCTCCTGTAATTATAAATCTAAATAAAATATCATAAAAAATGCTATAATATTAATCATATAATCAATTTATTACTTATAAAAATCTTTTCGATCATAGCATTCATCGGTCTATCTTTCTTGTCCATATGGTTGAATCGAAAGATGGTGCTATGAGTAGAAATCACCCCCTCTCTCGTTAGCTATAACAATCGATCAGCTATAACATGGAACATAATGGTTAAGAATCCATTAGCATAGTCCAAAATCCACCGACAGAGATTTTGAATCCATCGATGGTCTTTATCTATTAGATCAGCACGTGATCATTCAAGACCAATGAAATCAATTTTTTATCAATCAACATAGTTAGGGCTATCAAATCGAAGTAATCTTTTATGATGATACTTTAATGATAATTATTTAGATAATGAATGATGAATATGGATTTTAAATTTTAAAATTATACTATATTCAGAAAAAAATATGAAAAAATCTATATTATGTATATATAGCGGCTTTTCAATCTAACCGCTACTATAGATTGAGCTGTAGCAATGGTTAGATAAAACCTCTGCCATAGGTCTAATATATGGCAGCAGTTATAGATAACCACTGCTACTGATTTTATATATATCAGAGATTGATTAACCGCTGCAATAAATCAAATCTTTGATAGTGATTAAATGTAATCATTGCAAAATACTTGACCCATGGCAGTAGTTACAACTAACCGTTGCTATTTATTTGACTTATAGTAGCAGTATTTTATAATCGCTGGCATAGATTAATCTATAACAATGGTTATTTATAACCACTGCTATAGATAAAATATATAGTAGTGATTTGGTATAACCACTATCTTATATCCTATGATAGCAGTTTTTGAACTATTGCAACCGTAAGTACTGCCGTAGCCCCATTTTGTAATAGTGGATACTGCTATTTTCACTGCAACCACAGCTAGACACTAAGGAATGCCTCCAGCTCTGAGACAAGATCAAAGCCTTGATTCAGAGAGGCAACCTTGATAAATATGTTCAAGGATAGCGAAATCAAGCACCTAATGAGGAGGACCATGAAAATCGACCAACGGCTAACGTCATCAACACCATCACCACCCCAGCCGGCAATATGGGGGGTAGGCACCTAAGGAAAAGAAGAAGACAATGCTTAGGGGGGCATCATGTAACTCTCCGATCCTTGAGGGAAGTTAATGGAGCAGTTTTTGCATTGCCGATGATAGCCAGACATAATATAAATATGATTTCAGTTTATAATAAAAACTTAACTGATATTTTGATCTACAGTACTCTTTAAAAGGTAAAATTGTGAGCCGACCCAAGAGAGGCAAGGATAAAGCCAAGGTTAAGCTAGACGAGACTTGGTCCCCAATGATGGCATTTTTGAGGCAACCTCAAAAGGCTTACAAGGCTCGGATGACCCAATCGGGGAGCTAGGTCCCTCGACAAACCCATCAAGTAAATGAGGCCTTGAACACTCTGAGGCTCAGGAACTGAAGGTAGCTTGATGTCTCAAAAAGGGTAAAGAACTCTTCGAGGCTTCCTAGAACATGGAGGACTTGTCGATGCAAGGACCTGAGGACACCAATGCTGATGCTTCACTTCGCCAAGCCACACGGTGCTCCCTTGTTGGCAATTGTTCCTGGACCTATGGAGATCCTTGCATAAATAATCAACCTCTAGAACTAGATTGGAGGGAACAGCAAACAAGGATGGAGAGGATGTGTAGACAACAGCTAGGATTTCAAGTAAAAGAGAGAGAAAGAGAGATGAAGCTAGGGTTTCAGTGAGAAAAGAATTTTTGTATTCCCCGTTTATCAAAAAATTAATATATAAAGTATATATAGATGTCCTGAGTCAATATGACTTTGCTCTAAAAAACTTTCCTAGACTAACTTATACATGAAAGCACTCATCCAAGCCTAAGTCTTGCATACTCCCATCCCATGGACTTAATTCTAGTCCAAGTCCTAAGTTAGCCATCTTAAGATCTTTCAAACTAGGCCTTAAGACCCCTAGGATAAAACGTTATCCTAGTCCAAACAGAAATCCCTCTCCAGCTTCTACTCGTAACTTGAGTCAACTTTGGCTGTGATCGAATCGACTCACTTGGACTCGAGTCGACTTGTACTGGACCCAAGTCATCTCCCCTACGTGCCATGCTGAAATATCATTCAGTTGAAGTCGATTCACTTGGACTCGAGTCGACTTGTACTGGACCCAAGTCATCTCCCCTACGTGCCATGCTAAAATATTATTCTCTATCTAGCTGACCTCTGAGACTGAGTCATCTTGCCTCTGAGATTGAGTTGACTCGCTAGGAATCAAGTCATTGTCTTAGAATTGAATTGACCCCACCGAGTGTTGACTCTCCTTTAATCCCATGGATTTTTTTCATCTTTTCTCCAAGGTTTGAGAGCACCACACTCATCCCTTCAATCTCCACCTTGGTGCCCCAAGGTCTCAACCAACTCCATCCTATCCATCAAACATATGAGTATCACACATTTTTGAAAGCTATCCCATGGAAGAACCTTCGTTAGTGCATCCATCGGGTTCTCCTTAGTGTGGACCTTCACCAGCTCTACCTCGTCTTCTTCCACAAGCTCTTTGATCCGATGGTACTTGATGTCAATATGCTTCATCTTCGCATGATAGATAGAGTTTTGAGCAAGTAATAGTATACTTTGACTGTCATAGTGCACCCTAACAGCCTCCTGTGTGAAGCCTATCTCTAACGCCAAATCCTTCAGCCATAGGGTTTGTTTCGCTACCTCCATGATGCCAATGTACTTAACCTCAATGGTAGATAAGGCTATGATGGGTTGCAAGCACGACCTTCGTGAAATGGGACTTCCAAATAGGCTAAATACAAAATCTGTCATTGATCATTTGGTATCCATATCTCCACCAAAATTCGTATCTACGAACCCTCTTATCTACCCGCAAGCCTCCTTAGATGTGTTGGAGAGTCCCTCAGCTCTACCTCGCTGTCTATAGCAAATGCAGACTCCAACAATATCCACTAAGTACTTAAAGGTCTACTTCAATGTTCACTAGTGCTCTTTACCAAGCTGCACCATGAACTTGCTGACTTGGCTTACTACTTGGGTAATATTTGGCCTACAATACATCATGGCATACATAAGGCTCCCTACACCAGAGATATATGGCACACTTTTCATCTCCTGAGCCTCCATCTCAGTCTATGGTGACATCAACTTCGAGAGTCTGAAGTACCCAGCAAGTGGCAACTCCGCTGGTTTTGCTTCCTACATCTCAAATCTCTCCAAGATCTTTTTGATGTAGCCTTTTTAAGATAAATGCAGCACCCCCTTGGCTCGATCTTTGAAGACTTTCATGCCTAAGATCTTCCTTGCAAGCCCTAAATCCTTCATTTCAAACTTTCAAGACAAGGTTGGCTTAAGTTTCTTCACAATCTTTCTACTCTTGCATGCTATAAGCATGTCATCCACATAAAAGAGTAAGAACATCCTAGATCCATCCTCCAAAGATTTAACATAAACACAAGGGTCAAAATCGCATTTGGAAGCCTCGATGCTCCTCACATAGGAATAAAATCGCTTGTACCATTACCTCGGCAACTGCTTCAGCAAGTACAATTATTTTTGCAACAAACAGACCTTTTTTTCTGCTTTTGGCTCTCGAAATCTAGATGGTTGGTCCATAGAGATGCTCTCCTCTAAATGCACATGGAAGAATGCTATCTTGACATCCATCTACTCCAGCTTCGGGTTTTGATATGCTATGATGCTCAATAGCATCCTGAGAGAAGTATGTTTGATGATGAGAGACAAAACCTCGCTAAAGTCGATGCCTTTCTTCTGAGAGTATTCCTTGGGCACTAGCCTTGCCTTGTACCTGATACCTCCTTGCTCCGAAGGCTCCTCCTTATGTTGGTAAATTCACTTGCAATCAATGAATTTCTTTTCTTATGGCAACTGCATTAATCACCACGTCTTGTTTTATAAAGAGACTGCATCTCCTTGGATATTGCTTGGACTCATCTCTCTCTATCCTGGATCTCCATAGGCTTCTCATAAGTGTAGGGATCTCCATTCACTATTATCAGGGCATATGACACTGTCTCCTCGAAGACGTATCATTTTGATTGTCGGACATTTCTTTTAGGCTTGTGCAGTGCAACCCCATTTTCTATCCTAGGTCCAGCTTGCTCCTACTGGACCTCCTAGCTTCTTTCACCCATTTAAGCTCTCTCCATTGGTGGAGACATCTATGGGAAGTGCTCCACCTCAATACCAAGTACTTCTGATGCACCTGCAAGTGGCAAAATAGAATAGGATATTAATTGTCCATCACTACCCTACTGAATCTCTTGCTGCTCCTCCATGCCATCTCGTCTTCGAAGAATTGAATTTTCATCGAAGGTGATATTCCTACTGATGGCAACTTTCTTCTCTAAGGGATTCCATAATCAATATCTCTTAACTCCTCATGAATATCCTAAGAATACCATCTTTCATGATCTAGCATCCAACTTGCTCCGCTCACCAGCATCGATATGCAAATATGCCATGCACCCAAATACCCTTAGATGGCATAGCCCAATCCTCCTTCCAAACCATTTCACCTATAGAATACCACCATCTAATCTTATATGAGGCGACCGGTTCACTAGATAATAGGTTGCATCTACTGTATTAATCCAGAACACCTTAGAAAGTCCTGCCTATAGTCTCATGCACTATGCCTTTTTCAGAAGGATTCTATTGATCCTTTCGGCCACCCCATTTTGCCGAGTAGTCCTTCTCACCGAGAAATATCTTTTGATGCCACACTACTCACAAAAAACTTGAACTTCTTGCTGATGTATTCTCTGCCATTGTCTGACCGTAGATACTTCAAGCTTCGACTTGTCTCCTTCTCCACCTCGACTTTTTATACCTTAAATTTGATGAAGACTTCTGATTTTTTCTTTATGAAGTAAATCCATACCTTGCTCGAGAAATCATCTATGAGGATCAGGAAGTATCTCATCTCATTTCTAGCTGAAATCGGGGCCAGTCTCCACATGTCAATGTAACCTGGATCCAATGAGGCTGCACTGTGGGCCGAATTACTGGCAAACTGCACTCTCCTCTATTTTTTCATCTGACATGGCTTACATACCTCTGTAATACCTTCATCCAAATCTAGAATCAGACCATGCTTGCTTAGCTCCTTCATCCCATAATCTTTCAAATGGCCTAGGTGGTAGTGCCACAATCGATGAGCCTCCTGCTGGTCCTATGCTGCTGCTGTTGTATCATATTTTTCAATCACCATAGATCCTTCCAACATGTAGAGGTTGTTTTCTATCCTTCTACCTCTCATCACCATCATGGCTCTATTAGAGATATTTAAAATTTTACTCTTGGCATGATTGCCAAAGCTACAATTGCTTCACTCTAAATAGCCTAGTGACACTAGATTTTTCTTCAGACCAGAGACGTGCTTTACATTAGAGAGAGTCTACACCATCCCATTAAACATCCTCATCCAAATGCATTCAATACCAATGATCTTGCATGGATGATCATCTTCGAGTATCATGCTCTCCTCATCAATCTTGGTGTATGTCCCAAACCAAGACCGATTTATGGTATAGTGATGGGAACAGGCTGAATCTAGGATCCAAATATCTGTGTATTGTCTGTGACCATCAGATACAACCAAGAGATCATCCTCCATCTTACTATTAGCCACCATACTCAGCACATCAGATCCTTCTTTATCTCCTTTCTTGCTCTTCCACTACGAGCAATCTCATTTGAAATGCCCGAACTTGTTACACTTGTAGCACCTAGCTTCTTTTCTGTTATTACTCTTTCAGAACTTTGATCATCTCCCTAACTTACCTCTTTTCTTTTCTCTTCCTAATCTCTCCTCCACAACAAAACCTTTCTAGGGAGTACCTTCCTTGGTCAACTTCTTTCGCTATTCATTGGACCGCAGCATCGAGACCATATCTTCATACTTCAGGATCTCCTGGCCATAGAGCAGCATTGTCACCAATGGATCATACGAAGGAGGCAGCAAGCATAATAGTAGCAACGACTTATCTTTCTGCTCCATCTTCATATTGATGTTCAACAACTTATTGCACATTTGGTCAAATTTTTAGATATAACCTAAGACATCTCTGCCTTCCTGCATTCAAAGGCTGTACAGTCTCTTCTTCAACATCAGCTTGTTGAATATATTTTTTTTCATATACATGGTATGCAACTTCGATCACAAACCTTTCGGGATCCTCTTCTCTAATACCAAATAGAGCGCCATATCTGCCAAACATCCTCTAATCATGGAACAAGCCTTCCTCTTCAGGAACATCTACTAACGATCTGACATCTATTCAAACTTCTCCCCCAATGCTTGATCTAAATCTGCTTGAACCAGAAGATCTTCTAACTGAACTTTCCATATGAAAAATTTTCTTTCCGATCAAACTTCTCGAAATCAACCTTCATATTGCTTCCCATGGCCGGATCTAAACCAAAATACAATACAAACTCCAAGTGATTTGAGAAGTACCTTAATAGAGTCCTTGCTGAAATTTCAGCATCTGAAGATCTTCAACTTCTGACGTCTGCTTCTTCCTCCATGCAACACAGGCTTTGATACCAACTATTGAAAATTATTCTCGGAGTTGTGGAGATCCTTGCACTAGCAATCAACCTCTAGAACTAGGTTGCAAGTGGTAGCAAACAAGGATGGAGAGGATGTGTAGACAATGGCTAGGGTTTCAAGTAAAAGAGAGAGAAAGAGAGATGAAGCTAGGGTTTTCAGGAGAAAAGGGTTTCTATATTTCTTATTTATCAAGAAATTACATATACAAAGTATATATAGATGTTCTGAGTCAATGTAACTCAGCCTTAAAAAACTCTCATAGGCTAACTCATATATGAAAGCACTCATCCAAGCCTAAGTCTTGCATGCTCTCATTCCATGGACTTAATCCCAGTCCAAGTTTTAAGTTAGCCACTTTAAAACCTATTAAACTAGGTCTTAAGACCCTCAGGATAAAATATTATCCTAGTCTAAATAAAAATTCCGCTCTAGCTTCTACCCACAACTCGAGTCGACCCCTGCTGTGATCGAGTCAACTCACCTAGACTTGAGTCGACTCGTATTGGACTTGAGTCATCTCCCTTGTGTGCCATGCCAAAATGCCATTTTCTATCTGGCTGTCCTCTAAGACTGAGTCATCTTGCCTCTAAGATCAAGTCAACTCATCAAGAATCGAGTCATCTCATCTCAAAATCGAGTCGACTCGACTAAGTGCTGACTCCCCTTTAACCCCTTGGATTATCTTTTTTCTATGGCTTGGGAGCACCAAACTCATCCCTTCATCCTTGTCCATGAGCAAGTCAAAGTAGAGGCTATAGCGACGAACAGATATGGGGTAACCCTCCGAGGACCTTGCATGGTCTACTATAGCCACTATGGCCCACATAGCTATTCAGCCTACTATAGCTGATCCTTGTGGCCCATTGTAGCTGATTCTTGTGGCCCACTGTAGCCACTACAACCAACTATAGTCGCTTGGCCCGCTGTAGTCGAGCCTTGTGAACCACAGTAGCTGATCCTTATGGCCTAATATAGCCACCACAGCCCACTATAGTTGACCCTCTTAGCCTACTGTAGCCGCTCGATCTACTGTAGCCGATCCTCGTGGCCTACTATAGCCATCACAATCCACTATAGTCGATAAGGAAAACCATTCGGGGATCCGCCATGGTCCATTATAGCCATGTGACACGTCGATCACTAATAGCCTACTATAGCCATTCGGGCCACCACAATCGATAGGGATAACCCTCTAGAAACCCTGCACCGCTAGCAGAAGCCAACGGTGACAATAGGGAGAGGGCTAACTCACCCCGAAGATTCCACCAAAAATAAAAAAGAAGTGCTGAACAACATACAAAAAAGGATGATAAACACTTAAATTAAGTTACTAGAGACAAATTTAATTTAATTGCTCCTTATTTATTAAGAATTTGATACTTTCTAATCTACTTTATAGATAATTAAGAGTTTGGACTCATACAATTCAAATTAAACTTAAATTGGCTCAAATTCAAGCAAACTAAGTAACCAACTCTCATTTAAGTATGAACGCAACTTACTCATGAAGGGATGAGAAGTAATCTCCTCCTGATCAAGGGTCCAGAATTAAAGAAGATCTTTCACATAGATGCAAATATAAACACGACTTAAAAATCAAGAGCCTCGATTAGAAGATAACCTTTCACATTGATTCAAGTGTGAAGGCAACTTAAAGATCAATAGATGAGAAGCAAGCTCCCTAATCCAATGGCACATTTCTTATTGCCTCTTCTTTTAGTTAGTTCTACATGAAAAAAAATACAAAATCTTTCTTTCTTCTACATCTATAAATAAAATCCAATGTCTCGACCAAGAGACATATCTCTCTCTCCACATCATAACTCTTGTAGGGGCTCATGTGATAGATGAAAATACCTACCTTTTAAATTTTTTATCTATCTTATTTTCACTTTCTTGCATCCTTCTAATAGCACAAGAAGAAGAGTTAGCTAGGAGAAGATCGGCCAGAAGAAGTTGTATATTTTTTTTATTTTCTTATTTTAACTTCAAGCCTTGTTAATGGCTTGAGAGTTAATTTTTATGTCAACTTTTTATTCCAGCAATGAAATTTTATTTTGATTTTTTAATCATTACTTATATAATTTAATTTTTGCAGTTTAATTTTCGCATATAGGATAGTTTAATTTTTTTATTCTTTTTTGTTTATTTAATTTCTGCATCTCTTTTATTTTTTGTAACTTTAAATTTCAACAATTATTATAAGTTTTTTTTCATATTTTTAATTGGCTTTATAGCTTTTTATCAAATTATGTCTAGCTAAGCAATCCTCTAGGTTCGCGATGATGCTAGAATCCTTTTTTATTTTAGTATTTATATGGATGATTTTTATTGCTTAAAGAAATCTTATCTTCCATGAATCTCAATTTTTTTCTTTCTTGATCCATCTGATGGCTTATCATTGGTTCAAAATCCCTTCATAGTCCATGCTTAAATTAATCAATGATGAAAGATAGGTGGCTAAAGTAGAGATTCATCATCATCATCCTTTTTTTTTGTGCAACAAGGATTTGATAGATCATAGTTAGGTTAAGTTCTTTTATGATCTATGCTTATTCTAGTATAAGAAAGGATTAGTGATTTAATTAGTACATGGAAACAAACTTGATAGGTTATTCTTTCCTAGCTATTTATAGCCTATGCTACGTTGTATCATATACAAAAAAGGGAGGTTGAGTACAAAAAGGAAAACCAACCAAGTAAATAGCTAAATCAAGGGTCTAGTAGATTCAAAAATCATAGTTTTCTAGATATTACATTTCTACATTTATTTTTTTTTTGCATCTTTTGTTTTTAATATAAATCATCATCTTCTTGTTAAAGCTTGCCTGAGTAATAGTCTGATATAAACACAAAAGCACTCAATTTCTCGTGGAATCAATCCGTACTCATCGAATATGCTATATTGCACACCATGTGCTTGCGGTTACTTTTAAGATACATTAAGTTTTTGGCGTTGTTGCTGAAAAATTGGCATGTTTTTGATTTATATTTATTTTTTTTCTTTTCGTGCTTCTTAGTTTTTTTCTTATCTATTTTTTTTTTATCTTGCTTTACTTTAAGTTGGTGAGTGCTGGAAGCCAGGTACGTCGTCTAACCTATTCTTTTCTTTTTGTATATTGCTTAGATCTTAATTATTATTAGTGTTTAATTAAAACTTATTTGTTCTTATTGGTTTGTGCATAAGCATATTTAAACTACTTTAAAGGTACAAAACTAAATAAGAAAAGATGAGAATTTCATCATCCTTCTTTTATCTACAAACAACTCTAGGAACATCCGAGCTTATTAGGACAAGAAAACCCGAGAGTTAGATCGGGTTCAAGTTGGTTGGCTTGTCGGTGTCTAGAAAAATGGTTTGTAGGACGATTGGGTTCGAAGAAAGATAGTTTATAATTAGCTTCATTTGCTGATCTGGCTAATTTTATTGATGTCTAAAAAAAGTAATAAGAGGACTCCCATCAACCTTATACTTACCTCATTGATTCGGTTAGTCGATTTCGAACTTAGAGTGCTTGAAGGCAACCTTGGCAGTTAGGAGCTATCTAAAATTAGAATAATATAGGACATATATTTGCTTGATAAGTGATTAAATTTTTTTTTAAAAAAATCTTAACTAATTTTTCTCACTCTTCTCTTTCATCTCTAGATTTAGGGCTCCTTAGGATCCATCTTTAGAACTCTTTTCTTATCTATCTTGCTTTTTTTTAATAAAAATAAAAAATAAAATGAATTCTCTACTTTTCTCGTAGAGAAGGATATCGAGTTGACTTATTAGAATTGATTCAATTTCTATGTCAAACCCTAAAGTTACTAAAATGAAAAAAATCAATCAACCGTAAAGCCTTAAGAATTTATGTTATCCTGTTGGATCCATCTAGGCTTCTTGCATCAGATTGCCCCAGCCTATTGTAAATTACTTCAAAATTAAACCTCAAATTATTAATATGCTTCCAAAGTTTACTAGAATAAAGGATGGATATGTATTTATTAGAAAATTTGAAAAAATTTATGTAACCATGAGGCTGCAACAACTTTCTGAGGATGAGATCAAATTAAGACTAATCAATTTCTTTCTTAAGAATAATGCTAAAAAGTGGCTATACAACCTACCAAATCAATCTATCATGATCTAAGAGAATTTTATTTGAGTGTTTCTAAAAAAGTATTTTTTTCATAATAAAATAACTAGAATTAAGAATGAGATAAACCAATTTTACCAACTAGCTGATGAATCATTTTGGAAGTATTTTGATCATTTTAAGAACCTCTTGACCCAATACCCATAGTATGGAATAGAGACGTGGAGGTTGTGCCAAATAGTTTATGAGGGGTTAGACTTAAATTTGAAAATTATGCTAGAGTCTAAGTGTTAAGGTCAATTTATGTATAAAGAACCCAATGAGGCCTGGCAATTTCTAGAAGACCTAGTTGAGAAGAGTCCATAATGAGAAATGATTAGAAAACTAGAAAAATCTATACTCTCGAGAGGTGGAATGCATTAGATGCTGACCTTTCTACTCATAGAGGCTAAAATCGCAATCCTAACACGTAGATTGGAGGCCTTAGAACTACAAAGATCAACTAGTGTAAACCATGTATCTGCATCTATGTGCAGTGCACTAAACCATGTCCTTGAGGACTGTCCTCTCTTGATAAACCCAACAGAGAATGAGTGTGCACAGGTAAATGTTGCATACCATAGATCAATGAACAATCCTTATGCACCTATATATAACCTAAGATGGAGGAATCATCTAAACTTTTTATGATCACAAGGCTCAAACTCAGACAGTCCTAGCTTTAACCAGTCTAACATAAGGCCTAATCCAATACTCAACAACACACCAGGATTTAACAATGATGAACAAAGGCTTAGTGCGCTAGAAAAGAGACTAGAAGTTCTGACAAAATCAATTGTTGACACCAATACCATCCTGAATAACTTTATGCAGATCACGGGCCAATTTTTAAATGTCAAGTAGGTCAGCTAGCCTCTACCATTAGTGAAAGAGAGAGAGGTAGGTTGCCTTGTCAACCTAAACCCAATCCAAGAGCCCAGAATGGTTCACAACCCCAACATGAAAATCAAGTCAACTAAGTAAATACAATTCATACCCTAAGATCGGATAAATAAGCAGATAATAAGGTAGGTATGCCTATGAGTCAAGAAAACTCATCATCTAAGCCATCTTCTAAACAATGAAGGAAATCGTGCAGGATTTAAGCATGCATTTTCAAAACTTTTTCAAATAAAATAGCAGCGAAAGTAAATATTAATCTAAAATTAATACTATGCATGCATTGATCATATCAAATAAATTCTACTCAGGATCTAAATATGCTAATACGTGATAGAAAAATAAAATTCATTCAATCAGCAAATCAAATCTGCTGACGATATGAGTTTAGAACTCGATACCTTTTTATGGTTAGCTGATCTCAGCGATCTGAATCCACCAAAAGAAGATGTGGTATTACATTATAGCTGCACACTCATCCGACCTCTAAGGATGGTCCACATGGAGCTTCTGATCTCGACCAGCTCCATCGGAGTGCTAGCTCCTCACCGGAGTCTTCAATAACTAATCATGATCGATCTGATCGATCATATACTTTTTAATTTTTTAGATATTCTAAAAAATTAGAATATAAATATTGGAGAATGATGAAGAGGTGTTTCAAATTTAGTAGTGATTCGATGCTCACAGTACTCGATCTCTTCATCCGAACCCAGATTCCCAAAATATGGGTTTCACTCGGCCCAAAAAATCTTGATACACTAAAAATCCTATCACGCCCTCTCTATATGGAGTTTTTCCATAAAACAAGCTTTTGTGGAAAGATGACTTTTAGATTTATAAACCCTATTTAGATCATATCTAAAAATTAAGTATCCTTAGAGGTGAAAATCAGAAGAGAAGAGAGGCATGAGGAAAAAATAAAGTGCTATAGGACCTTGCTCACTTTCACTCTAAGATTTTTTTTGCCCAAAACTAATACCTAATCACTTTAAAATTTTTACCACATAATGCAAACCCCTTCTTATGCATGCACAAAAATTATCATAATTTATTGACATGAATACAATGAGAAAAGTGCATATAAAAAGATAAAGGTTGAGTGGTTTGGAGGTTTTAACCACTCACTTGATTTCAAAAATCAAATGAGCCTCTTATCTTTATCCAACGGCTCCTCCTATGTGTTTAACACGTAGAAGGACTCTCCTTCTGCATGTGCATATTTTTATTTCTCCAAAAAAATATTCAACAAATAAAAGGAAGGGTGTGGGAAGCAGATAAGGTTGGATTGGTTCCAGCCTCTAACAAACTGAGTTGAATTGAAGACTCAACATATTTTGAACCGGTCCAACCCTTCGATCAGGTCAAAAGCAGATAAAAGAGGGGGCACAGAAATCTTTTGGATGAGAGAAAAGTTATGTATAAAAATTTTTTGGCATGGAACAAGAGTGGAAAAGTTAAAAATGATGGGCGCATGGGAGAGTTTGAATTCAAACTTCATTTGACTTGGTCCTTATTGGTTTCAACCAAATCAATTAATCTAGACCCAATTAGACTAGGTTAAATCTAATCAAATTAAGCTTAGCCTAATTTAATAAAATTTTAATTAAATTAAAAATTAATTAGATTCAGGTCCTGATCAAATCAGGATCAAAACTTTCATAGTGATTAGGTCATCTCATAACCTGATCGGGTCAAACCCAATTGAATCAAATTCAATCGAACTTGATCAAATCTTCATCGCTCAATCAAATTAAGCTAATCAGCAATTGAATTGCTAATTAATCCTCTAAAAATATCTGAGTCCAAATTGGATGGATTATCGAGCAATAGAGTTCTATCAATATGAAACTCCTGAAGAGTCCCAATCTAGTGGGACTCTTGAATCCAGTGTCCCAAACAAATGAAACTCGTGATCTTAGAGTCCCAGATCAGTGAAACTCCTGATTAGAGAGTCCTAAATGAGTAGGACTCAGAGTTTCAGTCCAGTAGGACTCTTGACCATAGTATCTTAGGTCATCAAGACTTATGATCAGCCATCAGATCAAAAGAAACTTCTTATATGTATGACCCCATAGGATCGAATCCTAAGTCAGTAGCATAGAATCAATTTTCTGTATCAATTGATGTGACCATCTAGTAATGATATCCGATGTTCGGATAGGTCAAAAAGTCGCAATGCAATAATGATGAACATATGGAATATGGTTATTGTATAATTCATCCCCTTGATCATGATGCTCAAAAGAATGATCTAGGATTTACTGTCAATCCTAAAATTCATCTACATTATATTTCAAAATTTAGCAGCTATCATGTAGACCACCCCGATCGAGGATTTGCTAAATTAAAATATAGCGATACACTTGCTCAAACACTTGAAGGGATCAATCCCATTTTGACTCACACACCGACAAGCCAAGTACTTGACTACACCTAATAGCCTTTCGTCACTGAATTAGAAATTAAGATAGTCAGGTACCTAAGTACAGTGAGTTGCTTGCAAGTCACCATGATGGTCTCAGGTCTAAGGGATATTTATACCCAAATTTTTTAGGGCTAATCTTGACAGAAGAAAAGCTACAGAGTTGGTCACGTTCAGTGTGGATGTACCCATATATCTCACTTGCATGCCATGCCAGTTTCTCAACACTCCTTGGTTATGAGGACAACCAATCTATATAGCATACAACGATTTATACTCGATAAATATTATCATTCTAAATAACGTATCTTTTGGTTGTAAATAATTTAAGGACTAAATAATAAATCCTTCTTTGTCAAATCTAAATAGTCCTAAGGACTTCATCACAACATGGAAGTTTATTAAAAGACAATAGAATTTATGATAAAAAATATCAAAATAATTTTTATTATTTGATAATTCATATATAAGTACAACAAGTAGCACAACCATCAATAGATTGATGACTGACTTTGGAACATTTTTCAATAGTCTCCCAACAATCTTCCACTTGGACTAAAGCTAATCGGTGTAGTATCTAATACCTATTTTCGACTTAAAGTCGTTGAACTCCTTCACCGCAATAGCTTTAGTGAATGGATCGGTCAGGTTCTCCTTTTCGTCAATCTTCTGAAGGTCGATATCACCTCGATCCATAATTTCTTGGATAAGATGAAAGCGGCGCAGAATATGTTTTGTCTGCTGATGTGCCTTAGATTTCTTTGCCTAAGTAATGGCTTTAGAGCTATCGTAATTGAGCAAAATTGGACCATCAAAGAAGGATGCTACTTCAAGCTCGGTGATGAATTTTTTCAGCTACACCATTTTTTTGACAGCATCTGATGCAGCGACATACTCTGCCTCACAAACTGAATGAGCTATAGTGTGCTACTTGAAACTCTTCCAATTGATGACTCCACCATTAAGGATAAATATATATCCCGACACACTCTTGCTATCATCATGATCAGACTGAAAATAGGAGTCTATGAACTCCACTAGTTTCAAATCCAATTCATCATATACAAGCTTCTGATCCTTAGTATTTCTTAAATACTTCAGGATGATTTTAACAACCTTCCAGTGGTTCTTTTCTGGATTAGATTGGTATCTACTCACTATCCCTAGTGAGTATGCCATATCTGATCGTGTACATGTCATGATATATATGATAGAACCCATTATCGAAGCATATGGTATTCTACTCATACACTCTCTTTCTAGAGGTGTTGTTGGACAATCCTTTTTTAAAAGAAAAATTTTGTGGCCTATTGATAGATAGCCTTTCTTAGAATTCTTCATACTGAATAATTTTAGCACAATATCAATATATGTAGACTGGGACAATCCAAGTAACCTTTTAGATCTATCTTTATAGATCTTCATCAATAGGATGTAGGAAGCTTCTCCCAGATCTTTCATGGAGAACTATGATGACAGCCAGATCTTTATTCCTTACAATGTAGGGACATTATTTTTGATTAAGAGAATATCATCCATATACAATACTAAGAATACTATTGCTGAACCATTAGCCTACTTGTATATGCAGGACTCCTCTTCATTCTTAATGAAGTCATACATTTTGATTGTTCTATCAAATCGTATGTTCCAACTCTGAGATGCCTGCTTAAGTCCATAAATGAATCTTTGAAGCTTACACACCTTAGACTCATCTATGGATGTGAATTCTTCAGGCTGTATCATATACACCTTTTCATCCAGCTCTCCATTTAGGAAAATCATTTTCACATCTATCTATCAGATTTCATAGTTCAGATGGGCTATAATGGTAATCATAATTTGAATGAATTTGAGCATTACTATAGAAGAGAACATCTCGTCATAGTCAATACCATAATATTGACGATATCTCTTGACAATCAGATAGGCTTTATAGATCTCTATCTTTCCATCTGCGTCCATTTTTCTTTTGAAGATCCACTTACATCCTATAGATTTTATCCTTTTGGGTGGATCAATCAGTATCCATACATCGTCGACCTTCATGGATTCTATTTCGAATTTTATGACCTCAAGCCATTTCTTAGAGTCGGATTTCTGCATTACATCCATATGGATGATTGGATCCTGATCGTTCTCATCGAGTTCAATGAGATCCCCATCCCAGACCAAAAAATCATAGTATTTATCCGATTGACGTGGTACTCTATCAGATCGCCTTAAGAGTGCATCTACAATGGATTTTGGATCTGATCTAATCAGATCTAGCTTAGGTTCAACAACTTATGTTTGTTCTTCGATCTATCGTACTTCATCAAGTTCGATCTTAGAGGCATTAGTTCCTTCACTAAGGAACTTCTTTCCTAAAAAGACTGCCTTAAGGCTAACAAATATTTTTTGCTCATCAGTAAGATAGAAGTAGTACCCTTTGGTTTTTTTTGGGTAACCTATAAAACTATACTTATTAGACTTAGGTTCAAGCTTATCTGTCATTAAACGTTTGACATAAGCCAGACACCCCTAAACCCTATGGTGTGAAAGCATTGGCTTACGCCCTGTCCATATCTCATATGATATTTTATTAACAGATTTACTCGAAATCTAATTTAGAATGTAACAAGCTGACTCGAGCACATATTTTCATAGGAAGATCGGCAAACTAACAAACCCCATTATAGATTGAACCATGTCCAATAGGATCCAATTTCTTCTTTTTGATACACCATTATGTTGTGGTGTTTCAGGAGAGATCCATTGAGAGAAAATTTCATTCTTTCCAAGATATATCAAAAACTCATTGAAAAGGTACTCACCCCCTCAATCAGATTGAAGAGTTTTAATACTCTTCCCAATTTGCTTTTCTACCTCATTTTAAAATAGTTTGAATATTTCAGACAACTCTGACTTATGCTTCATTAAATAGATAAATTCATACCTTGATAGATCATCTGTGAAGATTATAAACTAGAAATATCCACTTCTGGCACTTGAGCTCATGGGTCCACATACATCCGAATATACTAGACTCAAAAGTTCAGTGGCTCGTTCATCTTTTTCAGTAAAAGATGATTTTATCATCTTACCAAGAAGACATGACTCACAGATCAGAAGTGATTCACAATCACTAACCTCAAAATTTTTTTCTTGAGCTAACATGTTAATTCTATTCCTGCTAATATGACCTAGCCTACAGTGCCAAAGGTAGACATCAGACACATCACTAATTCTAGGACATTTATCGGATGATTGAACCACGTTAATAGATATAGAAAGTAAATAAATTTTATTATTTAATTATTCAATCAAAATTATAACACCATTCAAAATGATATTACAAAAAAAAATTTATTGATATTTCAAAATCATTCATGGTCAAAAGCCCTACAAAAATGACATTCAATAAAAAAGTTGGATAATAATGACATTCATTGAGAATAATTTTATTTGAATTGATTACAAGGTTCATGATTTCTAAAGCTAGAATTAAAACTTATCTTCCATCTCCAACGTTCAGGAACCTCTCATCTTGATCAAATCTCCTACCGACCTGCAAGCCCTGCATAGAATTACAAATATGATAAGGGCTTTCAGTATCTAATACCCAGACAGTAGAATCAAATAAGAAAAAATTATAAGGTATTATCATATAATTACCTTGCCCAGCAATCACTTGCTTCTTCCTCGATCTGTTCGGATCCATGGAGGCAATGTACAGAGAATAGTTCCTCTTTCAGTGCCCCTGCTTCTTGCAAAAGAAGCATTCTGCCTGGCTCTGGTCGGGCTTGCACTTCTTGGTCCAATTCTGTGCAGTCATCCTAGTGTTTGGCTGCATCCACTTCTTCTTCTTCTTCCCTTCCTTAAGGAGTCGACGATCAGAAGAAGATCGTTCCACTACATTCACCATCTTCTTATGGAGTTGGTGATCCTTCTCAAAGTTTTACAACAACCCCAACAATCCATGGTAGTTCACTACAGATTTTGTCATTTTGAAATGAGTTAAGAAGGAGAGAAAAGACTTGGACAAGAAATTAAGGATCGCATCCTTACCGAGCTGCTCGTGCAGAGAAAAGCCCAGCTTGCTAAGGCACTCAATTATCTCGATCATGTATAATATATAATCGGTGACTGAGGCTCCGTCCCTCATCCGAGTATTGAAAATAGCATAACTTATTATGTGCCTTTCAACATCGTCAGGCATGCCAAAGGAGTCATTCAACATTTGAAGCATCTCCTATGGCTGGGCATTTTCAAACCTATGGTTGAACTCATCGTTCATTGCCACCAGCATTATACATTGAAAAGTGGTGCGGTCATTGAGCCACTTTTGATAAGTATTTCGGATCGCTCCCTAGCATTTGGGGCTGGCTCCTCAGGTGCAGGATCCGTTACAACATAAAGAATCCGCTCATGCTCAAGGACGATTTTGAACATACGATACCAGCTATCGTAGTTGGATCCCATTAATTTATCATTGTCTAATAATGATCGGAGCGACAGGTTAGTGGCCATTTCTGCATAATAAGAAAAATCAAACCTAATTAGTATATGAATCGATTATCCTAAAGATTTGGACTTTAGTTTAAAGGTTCTTCCACTAATTTATACGAATTGATAGCCTCTACCTCCAATTCGAGAAATTACTTTAATTTTTTAGTGGATACAAGAATCCATATAGACTACACACGAGCTCAACTTTGGTTGGTCAACCCATGTGCTCCTATGGGTAGGTTCAAAATCAATTATTTCTCTAAATAATTTCTAGTAATATCAATTTTGCCTCGAAGATCTGATCAATAGGCTTTGGCCTCCACTGAAAAAGTCTGATTAGGTCCAACCCTTAACATGACCATATTTGGTCTTATCTAACCAATAAATGATCAGGTCCGACTTTGGTTGGCCAATCTAACCACCATCAGAAAGACTTAACCAAATTATCATTTTATGAATAATAATTTCATTAGTCAATAAGCACTAGGCCTTTGGGCCTCCAGTGATTATCAAATTAATGAACCTATTATCACTCAACTTAATGGAAGGCTATGATTTAGTTATCTATATAACTATTTCATTTTTAAGGATCTAATAATTTTAGAGAATTTAGTTAATATATTTAAAAAAAGCATGCCAATTTTGATTCTCCCTCTGACTTCACTAAGTCAGATAAAAAAGGATCTAATCTAAGCTGACATTAGGAGTACCTAAATCAGTTAGACTGATTTACCTAATTGACATGGATGAGTTCGAATCACCAAGTGATCTAATCAAAACCTAAGTCATCAGGATGTCAAGGTAAGTGAGATCAGTGGAAGGAAAATGCCATTAACTCGTCAAAGATCGAATCAGTACGAGTAGCTTTCAATTAAAAATCACTGATCAAACTGCCAAACTTATCTTAGACACCATCCAATTTATTAGTTTTAATTTGACCAACCTAGTAATTTTAGGTTCGACCGCATAGCCATAAATTAAGTCCATTTTGTCCTTGTTAAAGGCATGGAATTGATCAACTACAACTATTATAATTGAATCTATATAATCCTTGATCTAATCTAAATTAATATTTAATTAGATTTGGTTAATTACTCTAATTTAGTTCACTCTTTAACTAACCTTAGATCTAATCCAATTTATGGACCTAATTCAACTAACCCAATAACCCACATTTTATGATTAATGACTTAGAGTCTTAATTCATAATTCTAGACACTAAATCATTATACTTAATATTTAATTAAGTTTATGGGCTATGGGTTAGGGTTCAACATTTTGAAAAATATTTTTTAAATTTTTAAAAGGTTCTTTATAACTTAGTATTATTCACCAATTGAGTCGACTCACTTTAAAATTGAATCAGCTCAATTCATAAATAATACTAGTTATAGGATTTAATATGAAACTATGTACATTACATAATACTAAATCATGAATCAAACTTTATTTAATCATGCATTTATGATTATAAATAAGATTAAAGCCTAATATAATTAGATTATAAAAATATTAGATCAAATCTAAGATTTTATGATTAATGATATAGATCAGCAACGTACCAGAACAACCATTTTACTACAGTCCATGTGATCTAAATTTTAATTTTTAGATCTAATTAATTAGATTATTAGATTAATATTTAGATCAAATCTAAATTATTAATCTAAAATATGCAAGCATATCATGTTTAGCGAACCTGCTCTGATACCATTTGAAGGAAATCATGCAGGGTTTAAGTATGCATTTTCAAAACTTTTTCGAATAAAATAGCAGCAAAAATAAATATTAATCTAAAATTAATACTATGCATGCATTGATCATATCAAATAAATTCTACTTAGGATCTGAATATGCTAATATGTGATAGAAAAATAAAATGTATTCGATCAGCAAATCAAATCTGCTGACGATATGAGTTCAGAACATGATATCTTTTCGCGAATAGCTGATCTCCATGATCTAAATCCACCAAAAGAAGCTATGGTATTATGCTATAGCTGCACACTCATCTGGCCTCTATGGATGGTCCACATGGAGCTTCTGTTCTCGACCAGCTCCATCAGACTGCTAGCTCCTCGTTGGAGCCTTCAACGGTTGATCATGATCGATCTGATCGATCATGTACTTTTTAATTTTTTAAATATTTTAAAAAATTAGAATATAAATATTGGAGGATGATGAAGAGGTGTTTCAAATTTAATAGTGATCCGATGCTCACAGCACTCGATCTCTCCATCCGAACCTAGATTCCTAAAACTAGGGTTTCACTTGGCCCAAAAAATCTTAACACACTAAAAATTCTATCACGCCCTCTCTATGTGGAGTTCTTTTATAAAATAAGTTTTTATGAAAAGATGACTTTTAGATCTATAAACTCTATTTAGATTAAATCTAAAAATTGGATATCTTTAAAGGTGAAAATCAGAAGAGAAGAGAGGCATGAGAAAAAAGTAAAGTGCTATAGGACCCTGCTCACCTTCACTCTAAGATTTTTTTCGCCCAAAACTAATATTCAATCATTCTAAAATTTTTACCACATAATTTTAATCCCTTCTTATACATGTATAAAAATTCTCATAATTTATTGATATAAATACCATAAAAAAATTATATGAAGAATGATAAGAATCGAGTGATTAGGAGATTTTAACCACTCACTTGATTTCAAAAATCAAATGAGCCATTTATCTTTATCCAACGCCTCCACCCATGTGTTTAACACACAGAAAGACTCTCTTTCTATATGTGCATATTTTTATTTCTCCAAAAAATATTTGACAAACAAAAGAAAGGGCATGGGAAGCAGATAAGGTTGGATTGGTTCCAATCTCCAACAAACTGAGTTAAATTCAAAACTCAACATACTTTGAACCGGTCCAACCCTTAGATCGGATCAAAAGCAGATAAGAGAGGGGGTACAAAAACCTTTTGAATAAGAGAAAAGTTATGTATAAAAAATTTTGGGCATGGAACAAGAGTAGAAAAGTCAAAAATGGTGGGCGCATGAGAGAGTTTGAATTCAAACTTTATTTGACTTGGTCCTAATTGATTTCAACCAAACCAATTAATCTAGAATCAATTAGACTAGATTAAATTCAACCAAATTAGGCTTAGTCTAATTCAATATTTTAATTAAATTAAAAATTAATTAGATTCAGATCCTGATCAAATCAGGGTCAAAACTTCCATAGCGATTAGGTAATCTCATGACATGATCGGATCAAATTTAATTGAATCAAATTCAATCTGACTTAATCAAATCCTCATCGCTCAATTAAATTGAGCTAATCAATAATTAAATTATTAATTAATTTTTTAAAAATATCTGAATTTAAATCAGATGGATTACCAGGCAATAGAGTCCCATCAACATGAAACTCCTAAAGAGTCCCAATCATGTTGGACTCTTGAACCTAGTATTTCAAATGAATGTAATTCACGATCTTAGAGTCCCAGACTAGTGAAACTTCTGAGCAGAGAGTTTTAGATGAGTAGGACTCAGAGTCTCAGTCCAGTGAGACTCTTGATCATAGAGTCCCAGTCTAGTGAGATTATTGATCATAGTATCCTAGGTCATCAAGACTCATGATCAGCCATCAGATCAGGTAGGAACTCCTTATGTATATGACCCCATAGATTTAAATCCTAAGTTGGTAGTATAGAAATTAATTTTTTATACCAATCGATGTAACCATCTAGCAATGATATTCGACGTTCAGATAGGTAGAAAAGTCGCAACGCAACAATAATGAACCTATGAAATATGGTTATCGTATAATTTATTCTCTTGATTATGATGCTCAAAAAGATGATCTAGGGTTTACTGTCAATTCTAAAATTCATCCACATTGTATTTCAAAATTTTGCATCCATCATATGGACTACCTTGATCGAGGATTTGCTAAATTAAAATACAGCGATGCACTTGCTCCAACACTTGGAGGGATCAATCCCATCTTGACTCACACACCGATAAGTCAAGTACTTGACTGCATGCAGTAGCCTTCCATTACTAAATTAGAAATTTAGGTAGTCCGATGCTTAAGTACAGTGAGTTGCTTGCAAGTCACCATGGTGGTTTCAGGTCTAAGGGACACTTATACCCATATTCTTCTAGGCTAATCTTGACAGAAGAAAAGCTTCAGAGTTTATCACGTTCAGTGCAGATGTATCCATACATCTTACTTGCATGCCATGCCAGTGTCTTAACACTTCTTGGTTATGAGGAAACCAATCTATATGGCACACAATAATCTATACTCGATAAATGTTATCGTCCTAAATAACAACGTATCTTTTGGTCATGAACAATTTAAGGACTAAATGATAAATTCTTCTTTGTCAAATCTAGATAGTCCTAAGGACTTCATCACAACACAGGAGTTCATTAGAAGACAACAGAATTTATGATGAAAAATATCAAAATAACTTTTATTATTTGATAATTCAAATACAAGTACAACAACTAGCACAACCGTCAATAGACTGACGATTGACTTTGGGACATATTTTCAACAAACAATCCATCCATCAGAATTAGTTTAAGGAGCCTGAGTCATCAGCACTCGGTGATTCATTAAAACCACTTGTAGGACCCACCAAGTCTATAGCTTCTTTTTTGAATCGACTAAGGTCCAATAAATAAACAAAATATTTAGATAAAATGCTAGAGGTGTTTAAATAAATCTAAATAAATATTTCTCTACTAGACATGATCCAACAAGTTCTAACCTATGCCAAAGTTCTAAAGGATCTTTACACCATGAAAAGAACAACCAATTTACCCAAGAAAGCTTTCCTAACAGTATGTGTGAGTTCCTATCTATCGAGTCAAGTGCTGATTAAGTACAAAGATTCAAGATTTCCTATAATTTTATGTACTATCAGAGAGACCAATATTGATAAAGCTCTATTAGACTTAGGGGATAGCGTAAACATACTGCCACACTTTGTTTATAAGCAATTAGGGTTGGAAGAACTGAAACTTACAGAGATTACCTTGCAACTAGTAGATCAATCTTTTAGGATCCTTAAAGAAGTGGTAGAAGTTGTTTTAATTAAGATTAATAATTTATCTTTTTGGTTGATTTTATTATTTAGAGACTGAACCCGTTCCAAATCCAAAGAGTCATATTTCAGTTATTTTAGGAAGATCATTACTAGCGACTGCCAATGTCATAATCAATTACTAAAATGGACTCATGAAGCTCCTATTTAGAAATATGACCATTGAACTAAATATTTTTAACCTGGAATAGGAATTGAACCAATCCGATGAAGAAAACTTGACCCAATAGGATGTCTATGAACTCAATGATTTAAACCATGAAGACATCAGAATTAATCCTGGGTTGAACCAAGAATTTGAAAATAAAATTTGGATAATTGTTAATCACAAGAATCGATCAGAACAAGAATCACCAATCAAACCAGTTGTTGAGAAAATACTACTACTGGATCTAAAGATACTCTCTGAACATCTAAAATATAAATATCTAGGTTCATCAGAAATTCTATCAGTAATTGTTAAATTAGACCTAAGTCCAATTCAGGAGATGTTAGATCTACTGAGAGAGATTCACAATGAAACTGATTATGTAGAAGAAGACCATCTCTCTGAAATTGATGGTGAAAGATTAGATAAATTTTTCAACCCAGTCAATGATCCAGGTTAAGATAATATTTAAAGATCAAAGTTTAGTCTCGCTGAAGACTATAAACTTAGCGCTTGTTGGGAGGCAATCCAATTTCTTAGAAATAATTGTAATAAAAGTCTGGTTGAAGATTTTAAACTTAGCGCTCCTTGAAGGCAATCTAGATCTTTGTTTTTTAATTTTAGTTTTCTTTCAATTTGGTTATGTTTATTAGGTCCGATCTCAAGATAAGCTCCATTGGGGACAATGTCGGCTAAGTTAAGAGGAGAGCTCAAAAAAAAATCCTCTTCATATGCCTTCACTTCCTTTTATCCCATTTTATGTGTAAATTCAATTTTTTTTAGGTATGGTAATAAACAAAATAAATATATATCTAGAGCTTCCTTCTATCTTCATATTCTTGCACTTGTCATATCTCAGACTTAAGATAAATCGCTTACTTTTAATAAGTAGTTGATTGAATAGTCATGATAATTTTTAAAATATTGAGGGGAGAAAATATTAATAGACTCAAGTAAAAAGGTTAAGTGAGAATGAAATCAATTTTTTGATAATTCTAATCCTTCTATTCGCATCAAAGAAGAATTTACTTCTTGGGTGTGTATGGGTATTGACCAATGCAAAGTTTTCTATATTAGTTTTTTAAAAAAAAACAAAGAAAGAAAGAAAGATAAGTTCTAAACATTGGTCTCCCACTGAGTAATCGAGCCTTTTTGTCTCAGAAAACATTGATGTTCATATAAAAAAGTAGATAATATAAAAAAATCTTTTAATAAAAATAAAAAAAATAATAAAAAATATATTGCATCACAATAATAACTCACCACTCCTTTGAAGTAGAAAATTTAAAGATAACAATCAAAGTTGGTTAAGAATTATCTTAGAAAAATGATAAGTTTGCACTTAAATAATTTACTAGATGCTATTAATATCCCAATGACATGTTTTATCAACTATATAATGGAATATCTTCTTCTTATAAAAAGGTGTGAGAAAAATCTTTAAGTCTAAGAAAACTTGTGTACAACATTGATACTTTTCAATAGTCCCCTCAACTATTCTCTAATATGCAACTTATGAACTATATTTTATCCTTACTCGAGGACAAGTAAGATTCAAGTTAGGAGGTATGATAAACA
The DNA here is from genome assembly GCA_006176705.1 of Cocos nucifera. Taxonomy (NCBI): domain Eukaryota; kingdom Viridiplantae; phylum Streptophyta; class Magnoliopsida; order Arecales; family Arecaceae; genus Cocos; species Cocos nucifera. Next base: position 700,871 of record QRFJ01000070.1, on the reverse strand, counting down.
CTTAAATTAAATTGCTAGAGGAATAAATTTAATTTAATTGCTTTTTATTTATTAAGAATTTGATGCTTTCTAATCTACTTTATAGGTAATTAAGAGTTTGGACTCATACAATTCAAATTGGATTCAAATTAGTTCAGATTCGAATGAATCAAGCAACCAGCTTTCATTCAAGTATGAACATGACTTACTCATGAAGGGATGATAAGCAACCTATTCTTGATCAAGGACCCAGAATTAAAAAAGATCTTTCACATGGATTCAAGCGTGAACACGACATAAAAATCAAGAGTCTAGATTAGAAGATAATCTTTCACATAGATTCAAGTATGAATATGACTTAAAGATCAATTGATGAGAAGCAAGCACTCTAATTCAATAGCCCATGTCTTATTGTCTTCCCTTTTAGTTAGTCCCATATGAAAAAAATATAAAATCTTCCTCCAACTTACACCTATAAATAAAATCTAATATCTCTACCAAGAGACATCTTTCTCTCCACGCTATAACTTTTATTGAGGCCTGTATGATAGACGAGAATACCTATATTTTAAATTTTTTATCCATCTTGTTCATACTTTCTTCCACCCTTTCAATACCATGAGAAGTAGAATTAGCCAGGAGAAGGTCGGCCAGAAGAGGTTTTATATTTTTTTTATTTTGTTATTTCAACTCTAAACTCCATTAATGGTTTAGAAGTTAACTTTTGTATCAACTTTTTATTTTAGTAATAAAATTTTATTTTAATTTTTTTAATCATCGCTTATGCAATTTAATTTTTACAGTTTAATTTCAACATATAGGATAGTTTAATTTTCTTATTCTTTTCCTATTTATTTAATTTTTGTATCTCTTTTATTTTCTATAACTTTAAATTTTAGCAATTAGTATAAGATTTTTTTTATATTTTTAATCGACTTTATATCTTTTCATCAAATTTTGTCTAGCCATGCAATCCTCTGGGATTTGCGATAAAGATAGAACCTCTTTTTGGTTTTAGTATCTATGTGGATGATATTTATTTCTTAAAATATTTTTTTCTTTCATGAATCTCAATTTTTCTTCCTTTCTTGATCCATCTTGATGGATTATCGATGGGTCAAAATTCCTTCATAGTCTATGCTTGATCAAAGATAGATGGCTAAAGTAGAGATTCACCATCATCATCCTTTTCATTATGCAATAAGGATTTGATAGATCTTAGTTAGGTTAAGTTCTTTCATGATCTATGTTTATTCTAGTATAAGAAAGGGTTATTGATTTAATTAGTACATGGGAATAAACTTGATAGATTATTGTTTTTTAGTTATTCATAGCCTATGCTTGGGTCATGTACTAAAAAGGAAGGTTGAGTATAAAAAGGAAAACCAACCAAGTAAATACTTAAATCAAGGGTCTAGTGGATTCAAAAACCCTAGTTTTCTAGATATTGCATTTCTATATTTATTTTCTTTTCTGCATCTTCGGTTTTTAATATAAATCATCATCTTCTTGTTAAAGCTTGCTTGAGCTATAGTTTGACATAAACATGAAAGCACTCAATTTCTCATGGGATTGATCCATACTTGCTAAACGTGTTATATTGCACACCGTACACTTGTGGTTACTTTTAAGATACATCAGGGGACCTTAGCAAAAAATGTATTTCATTTAAGAGGTTTGTTGGTGCAGAAACTCATCGTCGCCGGAGGTCGCCGGAATCGAGGCGGCTGAGGTCGCCGTCGGGGACCTGCAAGACAAAGTCCCGTCCGAAACCGGTGGGGGGTGGCTCCGGTAGGACCCTCCGACGGTCAAGTTAGTTTTCGGCCAACAGGAATGGAGTGCTCGGAATGAGTTTTGGAGCTTAGAGAAGAAGAAGAGGAGAGCTCAGAGAGATTAGAGGTCAGAGAGCTTAGCCTTAGCATATCGAAAGGATCCTTTTTATAGCGGAGCTTGATGGTGACAACTGCAGCAGGATTGAAGGCCTTCGTCGTGTGCCCATTTCGGAGGAGTTCGGGCTCCTGAAGAGGAAGATTGGAGGAAGTTCGGCTCCCATAGGTGGAGGTATGCAGCTAAGGCTCGTTCGCTGAAGAGTTCGGTCGAGGGGAATCTGAAGCTCGGCTGGATGTTGGACTTCGGCTGAGGCTTGGATGCTTGAGAGTTCGGTAGGATCTCAGTCGGTCAAAGTTCGACGAGGGCGACCGCTGTGGAGTTCGGCCGAGCGACGACTGCTTGAGGAGTTCGGCCGAGGGGGCGACCGCTGAGGAGTTTGACCGAGGGGCGACCGCTTAGGGAGTTCGATCGAGGGGGCGACCGCTGAGGAGTTCGGGCGTTGGGGGATTCCGTTAAAGCCCGACCGCTTGGTGTCCAAGGAGCTCGATCGCTAAGCAGTTCGGCCAGCTGAACGGGTTCGAAGGAGCTCGGATGCTGGGGTTTCAGAAGCTCGGCCGCTAAGTAGTTCGGTCGGCTGGAGGGGTTCGATCTTGACGCTGGGAGTCTGGAAGAAGCTCGGCAGCTAACTAGTTCGGCCGGCTGGAAGAAGCTTGGGCGCTGGAAGTTCGGCTGAAGCCCGTCTGCCGAAGCTCTTCCACGGCTACCGGTTGCATTAGGCTGGGTATCGAGCTAGACTTCGGCTGGGGCGGGATTTATCCCCAACAAGGTTCATGTGTATTCTAGAGAAACTCATTACATGTTGATTTCAATCAAGTGAGGCTAAAAAATATAGGCTTTGAGCATGAGTCGAGCCATGGCTGGTGCAACCCTCGATGGAGAGTGCAGAACTTTCCATTTTGTGATGAGCACTGATCTATGCAAAAGGACATCAGGAATGGAATAGGTATTTCCTCCATAGAAGCCCATCCATCTCCAGGATATTCTTTGAGGAGAGCCATAAAGCTACACTGGATGAGAAAAGAAATAGATCCTCCAGAAAGGTCCAAGACTTGAATGCGGAGAATGGGGCATTAAGAGCCCAAATGGTCGTCGCTGCTATCTCATAGCCGGAGCAATGGAGGTTTTCCAACACCTCCTATACCACCATGGGATGCTCACTAAAGTGCTCCCTTGAAGCATTTAGTGACTAGTTGAAGGGAAGGGGAGATCTCCCAAGCCGGAGATGAGCACCAACAACCTCTTGACACTAGACAAAGCGGCACCATCATGAGATTATGGTAGATGGCTAGGGCAATGCCAACCTTAAGTGGTGGACTGCCCACTTACAAAGACCTAGGCATGCTCAAGCGCTCCACTGATCGAGCAATAAATGTCGCCATCTGAAAGGCCTTAGACTATGCCTCCTGGAAAGTAGGTACTGACAATTAATGCAAGGCCCTACCAAATCTCCAAATTGTATGGTTTTCTACCGTGCAATTTCTAAGATGAATCATTTTCTCTGATCCACGAAAAATAACACAACATCCATCAACATCCGATGCCTAGCATGCGGACAAATTCACAACTCTCAAAGGCTCATTCACAATGTATTGACGAAATGAAAGCTTCAGACAATATTAAGGGAGATTTTGACTCAAGCTCGAAACTAATTCGACTAACCCATCCAAGCATATGAGTCCTTGACCAAAACAAAAAGCTAACCAACACCAATGTCACAAAGAGGCAAGAGCCTTAGATGAGAGGTAAACATGATGAAAATATATTTTTTATTAACTAAAATTTTTTATTTATAGAAATGTGGCAAAAAGAAGGCACCAAAAAATAAGTACGAAAAAGGATAAGAAATTAGTCTTCATCTGAGGAAAATGTCCCGACTTCGTCATTGCTATTCTCGGGGCCAGGACATCTTACATCCAACTTCGGGACCATTTGCTTTAGGCGGGCCTTGCAATCCTCAAAATCCTAGATAAAACCAGCAATGGATGCCTCGATAACTTCCTTCTCAAAGTCCATCGAGGCCTTATACTCTTCAATGCATCAGTGCCTGACCTCGGTAGGAATCCATAGCAAAACACTCGAGAACCCCCACTACCCACGGGCATGGGAGGGTTCGCTCGGAGCCTTGCCGACCCTATAGGCAGAGGTGGAGTCCAATTCGATAGAGGAGATTGGGATGACTCCAAGGTAGCTAAAGCAATGGAAGCAAGGAGCTCCAGCAAGACACCCTTTGTTCGTTTGGACGAGGATCCCCCACTGGAAGAACCCATCTTTTTCTCCACCGCCTACTTAATGGATTGCGGTGATGGATTCATGACTGCTAGATGACAAAGGAAAGAAAACTTTCTTTAGCAACTACAATACAAGAGAGCGACCAGCAGTTGGATGGCAGAAAATCGTACCAAGCAAATGATCTATATATACAAACCCTTGATGGTGTGGATACGATCTTCAAATCGCTAGATTACGCCACCTGCCCTACCTCGAAGCAACGGATCTTGTGGCCCTTCATCGCACCCTTATCCAATCAAGCCATATGAAGTGACTTTGTGCACCTTAGGACTTATCCTGACTTTGTACGTGGTGAGTCCAAATAAGGCCAAGGGCAACTTCCAGATTTCTTCTCTCGGAAGTGTTGTCCTATGACCCCTTAAGCTCTCTCCCCAATAAAGATAGCTCAAGTCACAAAATAATGCACTATTAATCCCCCAAAGATTTTCCTACTAAAACCAATAATGCACATGTCTAGAAGGAAACCTAGTTAGTGGTTTGACTTCCAAGAAGACTACTTCCTTCGCTCGAAGCCAAAGAGCTACCTTAAACTTGGAAGTGGGGATATGCATTATAAGTGAAACTTGCCGATCATGACCAATCTACCATTGGAGTGCATCCAAGATGATATAGCGGGGCCACACTAGATGTGGACCAGAGCCGTTAACTCAACTACTTGTATTAGTAAAGCCTATGTCTAACATCCACAACTAACAATCTCCGCTCAAAAGAGGTGGAAGAGCTCTCTCTCCCTTAAAACGAGGCCAAAAGCTAGGCCTAACAGCTTGCGAAGCTAGGCCTAACAGTCTATGAGTAGAACGAACATACAAAAGAGATGCGAAGGGACCCTTAGGTATGGACGGATAACTCAAGAGAAGAGCAAACCCTGAGGAGAAGGAGAAAAAAGGACTTTATCTGCTGTACAGCTCTCACCATGATCTCTCCTTTCTATATATTGTTTCTAAGATTCTGATTGACTTAAGCATCAGAAGGTTTCCTTTTTGAATATTTCGATGAGTATGGACTTTTTTAATAGGTACACTCTATTATTATGGTTAGTGGATGACATCCAGCTTCAATCATATTAGCATCAGGCAAAAGCGCATGCATCTGACTGTCATTAAACCATCCCTTTTTTTATTTTCTTTTTGTAAAATACATCACCAACCTGAATGAATAATGAATAGGATTAATGTCAAGTTGTCGAGTTGAAAAGAAAAGACAAACAATTCAATATTAATCATTGAGTCAAGTATAATAGAATAAATGGATGAAGATGATCTTCGTCCACATCACACATCGTTCATCTTCATCCACATCACACACCGTTCTTAACTTTGATCACGTCTTTGAAGTATAGCACGTCTGAAGGTGCGTGGATCAATATTGAAAGAAAGGCACTCATTTTGCAGGCCAAACACCATTGACCAATGCAATCATAGTGCATACATTATACGGTTAACTTTTGATAATTACCCTTTTTCATGTTATTATTGCTTTAATTAGCTGGCCCTTTACTATGAAAGAAAAATGCTTTGGTGCACACTTTGAAAAATATCATATAAAGTAAACTTCCTATCTTGCCATATTTTCTCTGCTGCCCATCTTAAAAAGAAAATCCATAAATCAAATAAAAATATGATTCATCCAACTAACGAAGTCCATCAATTTTGTAACTTAAAAAAAATTAAAAAAAAAATTACGTACGTAAAGAAAAATGGTTTGCCTACCTTCTCTTTTCTTCCTTGTGCGGCCTTTCTTCTCATCTCTAAGTTTATTTTTCTTCCTATCAATCTTCTTCTTTATAAAGACATCAAGAATATAGTGTTTATTAGTATATAATACATAGTTAGATGATACCACAATAATAGCTATGGTAGCCTAAAAAATCATTGTCATAAACTATAGCAGCAGTTGTCTAACCACTGCCACTGCGACCGTCATCGTAGGTCTATGATAGTGGTTATTGCAGCGGTTATACGAACCGCTGCCATAAAATGGTTATACGAACCGTTGCCATAGATAGCTTATGGCAGCGGTTCAATAACCGCTGTCATAAATTGATCTATAGTAGTAATTTTATAACCACTGCCATAGATAGATTATAGCAGTGGTTCTATAATCGCTACCATAGATTGTATAGTAGCGGTTATAAAACTGCTGCTATAGGATAATCTATGGCAGCGATTTTATAACCGCTGCCATAGCTTTTAAATAATAAAAAACTATAATTTTTTTAATTTTTATATTTTTTATCTAATAAATATAGTTTAATAATATAAAAAAGTATTATAAATATAAGAATATTTATGAAATCCTTAAATTTTATTATTGAATAAAATTTATTATAATATTTTTCAAAAAAAATATATCAAAACTTTTATAAATCTACATCGACGTCGTCATCGGAAGATGGAGCACGAGCTGAAAGAGTTGGAGCTAGAGCAGGTGTTGGAGGAGCTGGGGCTGGAGTTGTAGGAGTTGGAGCTGGAATGTCGGCCAACATGTCTTCAAGGCCCACAAAGTAAGCTCCAAAACATGTGCTGAGTCTCGTCATCATGGCGCTCAGGATTCTCTTTAGATGAGATATGCACTCCTCAGCATGATCTGCCCGCACCATAGCCTGATCTGCCTGTGCCATAGCCTGAGCTACCTATGCCAATGCCTCCTTAAGCTGTTTCCGACTGACGACATCGGAAGCATGTGAAGAGATGTTCGTCTCAAATCAGTAGCTCATCGATGTATATCTGATCCTGTATCGGATCCTCCCAGAGTGCTTAGGCCCCAAGACCTGAGATAGATGGTCATATGGGCCAGAGGTGTCCGGACTCTCGCTCGCAAAGAAATCTAACTGCTCCTGTAATTATAAATTTAAATAAAATATTATAAAAAATGCTATAATACTAATCATAGTAATATATTTATTACTTACAAAAGTCCTTCTGATCATAGTGTTCATCGGTCTGCCCTTCTTGTCCGTACGGCTGGATCGAAAGATCTCGCTATGGCTGAGCATCATCCTATCTCTCATCAGCTATAACAATAGATCAGTTTATTAGAAACATTAAAAGAACAATTTAATTTATGTAGTAAGATTCAGTATTCATTACCTCTCTTTGTATACGACTAGCCATAGACTCATGGTCGAAAATGTGCGTATACTCCTGAGCTGCTTGGTTCTCCCAATTCTAATAGAAGGCAGCCTAATAAGTATTCAAATAAATAACAAGTATTTAAAAATATTTAAAAATAATTTTAAGTATATTAAAAAATTTAAAAGATAGAAATTAAACCTCAAACTCCTGACTCCTCTAATGTCTAACCATCCTCTCCTACTGACTCGGGGGGACAGTCTTGTATCCAAGGAAAAAGCTCCTCCGGAGTATCTCATCGGTGCTCGAGCCATCCTCTATGAAGCTTGATTTTGTAGCTTCGGTACAACTTTTCAATCTTCTTCAATCAGACATCTCGAGCCCTCTTATGATCAGAAAAGTCATACCTCTTCTACACAAAGTTATCAAAAGTCAGTTATAAAATTATTCTAATCAAATATAATGTAAACATATAAAATGCATAAATATAATTAAGATACACTTATCCATATCTCCTTCCATACTCGATCCCTGACAGTAGCATCCATCAATCATCAGTCCGTGGATACTATTAGAATAATATCGGACCGCCTCACAAGCACTTCAAAAAAGGAATGCATCTCCCACACGGTCTTTCCTACTAGCCTCTCCTTCTCGTCATAGTGCACCATCACCCGATACTGGCGGTTCTATATATGTGGCATGCATGTGGGATCATGAAATATCCTACTGGATGATGCACCTACAACAAAAATATATTATGCAAATATATAAGTATACAAATACTATATAAATAAATAAATAATATAATAAAAATGTATACTCACTGGCCATGAGATCGTGTGACACGGATGCCAGTGGAGATGCATCGATGGGTGGAGCATGTGTCAGAGATGTAGCTGACGGTGGAGACTCAGATGCCAATAGAGTAGATGTCGATGGAGGAGAAGATGCCAATGGTCCCAGAGCAATCGATGCGGATGTGGATGGAGTATGCTCCAACTGTGACTCAGATGCAGAGATCCACGTAATCCATCGAGAGACGGGAGTGAAAGCTAGATGGCATTTCGATGCCATCGTGACCTACAATGTTAATGAACATTAACTAATATAACATGTTGAACAAGAATATTAGCATACCGTTTGATTATTGTAATTATCAATAGAATTATTTATAATTTTTAAACTATTCAAATTAAATAATCAATTGATCATTGTACATAATTCTTTTATCCAAACAAAAACATATAAATGTATAGATGTCGGAGATTATGTACACTAATCAATAGATAGATTTATCGTTATGCAATGTAATAAATAAAAGCAATAAGATATAAATTCTATAACATAAATTACATCTATAAATAATTAAGGATGAGCAATAAATAATTTCACTTTCTATTAGCGGCCTGCTGGGGTGAGGGTTCTCTTAATGACCGACATAGCTCATGATTGGCACACCCCAAGGGCTGTCCATGGCAGCCGACATGGCATAGTCCAAGGCTACCGGTATGGCTTAGGACCATCCATGGCCATCGATATGGCACGGTCCAAGGCTGTCGGTATGGCATAGTCCAGAATCCGCTAGTGGAGGTTTTCTTATCGACTGACATGGCACAGCCTAAGAGCTATCCATGGCTGCCGACATGGCACGGCCTAAGGGCTGTTAACGACTGTCGACATGGCATAGTCCAAGGGCTGTCCATGCCACGGGCACGACCTAGGTTTCTTTATCAGTCGGCATGGCCCAAGGATGGTCCATGGCCACTGACATGGCACGATCCAAGGCTGCCAGCACAGTCTAGGACTATCTACGACCACCAACACAGTACGACCCGACCTAGAATCCATTGGCACGATCTAGAACGAACTAATAAGAGTTCTTTTACCTACCAGTACGAATCTACGATCAATAAATAATTATAATATTTATAATAAATATTTATAATATTTATAATAAATATTATAAATAATTAATAAATAATACTATAATTTTTTTAAAAAAATGATACATGCGACTACGAAAAGGGGATCGCACAGAGAGCTCCGAGGGTCGCTAGCGGCGATGCTATAGGAAGACTACGGCGCTAGAGGTAGCCTGCAAAATGAGAGAGACACAAGATAGTAAGATAAAAAGAGAGAAAGAGAAAGAGAGAGAGTAGGGAGGGAGCAGGTCGGGCCAAGGGAAGAGAGGAGAGAGAGAGTAAGGAGGGGTGGGCCGAGGAAAGAGAGGAGAGAAAAAGAGAGAGCAGGAAGGGGTTGGGACCAACGGTCGGCTGGCCGGGAAGAGAGGAGAAGATAAGCAGGGAGGGGTGGATCGGGCCAAGGAAATAGAGAGTAAAAGAGAGAGAGAGAAGCAGGGAGGGGTCGGGATCGGTCGGGGAAGAGAGGAGAGAGAGAGCAGGAGGGGGTGGATTAGGCCAAGGGAAGTAAGGAGAGAAAGAGTGAGAGAGAGAGAGTAGAGAGGGGTCAGGGCCAGCGGCCATTTTGGCCGAGGAAGAGAGGAGAGAGAGTAGGAGGGGGGATTAGGCCGAGGGAAGAGAAAAAAAGAAAGAGAGCCGGGAGGGGTCGGGGCCGGCAGTCAGGTTGGCTAGGGAAGAGAGGAGAGAGAGAGAGAGAAGGGAAGAGAGGAGGAGGGAGAGGTGGCGAAGTCGACGGACAAGCTGGCCGAGGAAGAAGAAGGAGGAGGAGAGGTGGCGAGGCTGACCGAGGAAGAAGGGGCAAGCGGGGAGGTGGCGGAGCCGACAGCGGAGAGGACGAGGAAGAAGGAGGAAGAGGGGGAGGTGGTGGAGCTGGCGGCCGACAAAGAAAATGGAGGGGAGGATTCGGTGTCGGTCGGGAAAGAAAACGAAGGGGAGGGCCTCACCAATGGCGGAGAGGAGGGAGAGAGAGAGCATTCGGAGAAAAATGAAATTAAAGGTGGAATTAGGAAAAAAATTGATATCATATAAAATCTATATGATATCATTAAAGATGTCATATAATATCATAAAAATCTACCTATGGCAGCGATTTTCAAACCACTATTTTGGATCTATGGCAGCAGTTTTCAGTAACCGCTGCCAAACTAAAAATTGCTATCATAAATCTATGGCAGTGGTTCTTAGTAATCATTGTCGTAGGTTAAAAATATTTTTTTTTAAATTTTTTTAAAATATTATATAATTATAAAATTTAATGTTCATCTTCATCGTTCATTATCTAAATAATTATCATTAGAGTATCGTTACAGAAAACTGCCTCGATCCAATAGCCCTAGCTTCATCGATCAGTAAAATTTGATTTCAATGATCATGAACGATAATACGATGATCTGGAAGATGAAGACCTTCGATAGATCCAAAAATTTGCAATAATGATCTTAGTGGTGTTTGTAGCATACTATCAAAGTTTTACTTCAATCGGATATCATTATCATGGTCAATTTAGTACAGGATAATTTTGACCATTAAATGATAAACGAGTGATCAAAGGATCACACGGTGTTTGATTATGAAATAATTTTTTTATAAATGATCTTGGCTACTACTTTAATCATTTTTATGATAGTGATCATAAAATTTAAATCGTGGATCTAAGAACGATCCAAAAATATGCATCACTTGATACCCATTCTTAAACTCTGTTGGTAATTATGCTCGTGCTTTTGGAAGATCTGCTTAATGTAAATAGTTCATACAAAAATAATTTAAATTTTATGATCATCATCGTATAAAATAATTAAAATTATAGTAAAGATCATTTAATTAAAAAATTATCTCATAATTGGACATCATTTGGCCTTTTGATTGCTTGTTTCTCATTTAACAGTTGTAATTAATTCATACTAAATTATCCATGATAACGATATTTGATTGAAGTAAAACTTTGATAGTATGCTATAAACATCACTGAAATCATCGTTGTGGATTTTTGGACCAATCGGTGTCTCCATCTATCAGATCATTGCATTATTATTCATGGTCGTCGAAATCAAATTTTTCTGATTGATAAAGCTAGGGCTATCGATCGATGTGGTCTTTTGTGATGATACTCTAATGATAATTATTTAGATAATGAATGATGAAGATGAGTATTAAATATTAAAATTATATAATATTTAGAATAAAAATATAAAAAAAAGATATGATAGTGATTATCTTTAACTGCTGCTATAGATTGTCCTACGGTAGTGGTTACATATAACCGCTGTTATATGCTGGATCTATAGCGGCGGTTATTCATAACCGCTACCATAGATTTGATCTATGGTAGCGGTTTCATCAATCGCTGTCATGTGTCACATCTATTACAGTGGTTATCTTAAACTGCTGCTTTAGTTTTGACCTATGGTAATGGTTCCATGTAATCGCTGCTATTGATAGACCTATGGCAACGGTTAGCATAAACCGCTACTATAGGTCGAATCTATAGCAACGATTTTTTATAACCATTACCGTAGGTCCTATTGCAGTAATTTTTAAAATCGCTGCCATGATATGTGCTGTCATAGCTTCTTTCTGTAGTAGTATATACACCTAAAAAAATAATCATCCAATATTTTAATACATATCTTTAGCCAAATTAGTATATTATTTTCAGAATATGATATTCAATAGTATACATTAAATAGCCAGATGATGCATTTCTAGTAAAATGGTCATTCAGCTTCCTATTGCACACCTTCGGGTAAATCAATACATACTTTCTAGAATATGATGTTAAACATTATATATATAGTATGGCCAAATGATATACATCTAACAAAATAGTCATCCAGCATTCTAATATGTATCTCTAAATCGATACATAGTTTCCAAACTATGGTATTCATCAATATAAAAAAAATATATGATTGGTAATACATATTTGTCGGCTTTCAAATAGATTTATTGCAAGCTTTTTTTATATTCATCCATTAATAACCAAATACACCTATCAATAACGAAATATATATCTCTAGATAAATCGATATATAGTTCTAAAATATGATGTTCATATGTACATGATATGAAACTATATAGTAAATAGCTAATAAAATAGTCATTCAATATTTCAATACATATCTTGAGATAAATTGATACATAATTTTCAGAATATTATATTCATCAGTATATATACTATATAGTCAGATGATGCGTACCTATTAAAATAGTTATCTGATATCTCAATGGATAACTCTAAGTAAATTTATACATACTTTTTAAAATATGATATTTATTAATATATAATATATAATTAGATGATATAAATTTATTAATTTTTTAACATATGTTATAGATTTTTTTTGATTTTAGAAATAAAAATTTGGATGCAGAGAAAGAGTTTAGGAGAGAGAAGAAAGATCTTATAAATAGGATTGATGCTTCGCGAGGAAGAGGACGGATGGATAAAGACTTGATGGCGAAGAAGAGAGGGTGTAGATGGATGGATGACCTCTTTTTATACATATAATTTTTTTATTACTTTTTAAAATCATAGAATTGACTATATTAATGATAAAAATTTTAATTTTTTAGGTTTTTTGAAAATAAATTTTAAAAAATATAATATAATAAAAAGTTCATCCCATATAACATCATAGATGTATTTTTTTTTTTTTTTCCCTTAACGAGCTGTACCTTTATGGTGTTCATCTGGAGGAGGCATGAACGGACCTTGCTGCCCGTCGCCTGGTTAACTACGTCAGTTCCAAGTTGCCCACCAATTATTCCAATCATTCTACCTTAGTTCGGTGCCTACCACTTCCTCTTTATCTTCTCACTCCATCTCACTTCATTTTGCCTCGTTCAACAAGCCAACAACGCCTCTCTCTGGCAAAAAAAAAAAAAAAACTCTTAGAGTCTCCCTTTATTATTATTATTATTATTTTAGTGCTTTGCATGCGGTGGGGTGGGAAAGAGTGCCACGATTTAAACACGAAAGAGAAAAAAAGAATGACGTGGAGTGCAATTCCACATTTTTAAATATGTATTTAATATTCTATAGCATTCCAAATTTTAGATGATAAAAATATTTTTTAAAAAAATTATACTATTTATTTATAAAAATTATAATATTCTTTATTAAATTATGATAGAATAAAAAAAATAATATTTTATCTAGGATGTCATAATTTTTATGAATGAATATCATAATTTTTGTGAAGAAATATTGCGATGAAACAAGAAAAAAATATTGAATATATGTGGAAAAAACATTATAGCATTCATTCACAAAAATTATATTTCTTTATAAAACTATATTTTCTGCAGAAATATCATAATTTTATGACATAATTTTTATGAACGGATATAATAATATGGTGAAAAAAAAATATTGAATATGTATGAAAAAAATATTATGATATTCATTCATAAAAATTATGATATTTATTAATAAAAATTATGACATCTTTTCATAAAATTATGATATTTCTTCGTAAAATTATATTTTCTATAAAAATATCATAATTATGTAAAGATATGTCATAATTTTTATGAATGAATATTATAATTTTTTTTAAAAAAATAATTTTATCATCTAAAATTTTAAATATTAAAGTATAGCATATTAAAAAATAATAATTATATATTTTAATAAAATTATCAGGTACAATTCATATCATTTTTCTCTACACTGTAGAATTACTCAAACGCGAAATGGTCCCTTGCCTTTCGCTTTGGCTGTTTGCAACTTGTGAGCAGTCAACACACGCTTCCAAAGTAAAACAGCTGCCCTTCAATTTACTTGCCCACCTCATAACGTGGCCATGGTTTTATCCGTTCGATGAACACCACTGTATACCTGTGACAATATATAATAATGTTTAGTTGGAGTTATTTTTAATCCTACGGAGGAGATCTTTCTCCTTCTTCCCTTTCTTCTTCTGGTCTCAAATTATTATGCTACCGTGCCAATTTATCAAATGATAATTGTTGTTGACCAAGGAAACCAGCTTCACGAGGCAGCAACGAGAACTTCTCTTCTTGCTTGCATGATAATTGATGCAGATTCTTATTCTCTTGCTCTCTCTTCCTCTGGTCTCCAATTATGTTAGCGTGTCAATTTATCAAATAATAGCTGGAATTGTTGACTCAAGAATCCAGCTTTCCGAGAAAACTTGTATCCTTTTTTGGGGAATCTTGCTTGTATCTTGTCATCGGGAATAATATTTCTTTCGAAGGATGCAGGGCCACGTTTCCAAAGGTAGGTCAATATAGGTAGATTACTTTATTCCTTGAAACAATTTTTCATTTCTCGTTTTAAGAGGGGAAAAAAATATAAATAAATTAAGCTAATATCTCGTGCCCTGATGAAGTTTGTGTACATCTGTTTGTAATGGTTCAGCTCTAATAAGAAATGGCATGCCGTGTTTGGCAGCACCTTGGAGTTCAACACGTGCAAATAGATATAAGCATAAGCCATAGCCATTCCTTGCATTTAACATGGACTAACATGGTCTACCATTCATTCACTTCGAAGGTGGAATATTCCAACCATATGGATATGTAGAAGTGGATGACTAGGGAAGAATGGAACAGAAAATAATCATAGGAGATGGATTTTCTATTTTTATCATATTTTTTTTATTGCCCATTTTATAAAAAAAAATCCAAAAATGGATGGCATCCTTCTAACTAATGGAGTCTATTAGTTCCGTTAGTTAAAAGGAAATAAAAAAAAAGAAAAAAAAAATGCAGAAGTTAAGAAAGGCTATCGACCGACATCCTCTTCTTCCTCGTGAGGCCTTTTCTCTCATCCTCGAATATAGTATTCATTATTACATAATATATAGTCAAATGATACACACCTAGTAAAATAATCAACCAGTATCCTAATATAAATCTTCTAGTAAATTAATATATAGTTTTCAAAATATAATATGTGCTAGTACATTCTATATGGCTACGTGATACACACCTAGCAAATAGTCATTCAGAATTCTAATACACATATGTAGATAAATTGATATATAGTTTTTAGAACATGATATTCACCAGTATACACTATATAGTTAGGTGAAAATATTTAGTATAATAGTCATCCAGCATTTCAAAACGTATCTCTAAATAAATTAATATATAGTAGTGAGATGATACATATTTATTGACTTCTAAATATATATATTATAAGTTTCTTTTGATATGTATCCAGCAACGATATAATACACATCTTTAAATATGATACATAATTTTTAAAATATGATATTCACTAGTATATAATACATAGCTAGATCATATACATCTAGTAAAATAGTCATTTAACATCACAATATACATCTCTAAATAAATTAATATATAATTTTTAGAACATAATATTCTCCGGTATGCACTATATGGTTAATACATAATTTAAGTAGCAAAAACTCCATGGAAAGACAAAAATTATTGCCTCAAAAGCAAGGAAGAAGAGTACAAGCATTTTCTTTTAAAATAGAGGAGAAAACTCAATGGAAATAAATTAAAAAATATTATGATCAATGCCTCAATACCCAACCATCACTTCTTATTTAGAAGACTCAAACTCTAATTAATAAAGCTAGTAAAATGACTTACAATTGGAAATTTCAATAGAATAGTGCCTGCTTCTCAAAATATATCTCCCAATTTTCAGT
Organism: Cocos nucifera; assembly: GCA_006176705.1. NCBI lineage: Eukaryota > Viridiplantae > Streptophyta > Magnoliopsida > Arecales > Arecaceae > Cocos > Cocos nucifera. The sequence goes on along the minus strand of QRFJ01000070.1, from coordinate 685,067 downwards.
TGAATTTAGACTCCCAAAATCTATTGGAGTAAAAGTTTCCTTAAAATAGTAAACAACAACTTCAACCAACCAAAAATAGCATGGAAACAATGGAATTAGAATTTGATGTTTGCCAGATGGATGCTTTGAAAGTGGCTAGTATTTGCATTTAATCATAAGCTTTCCAATGAGTCCACTATCACCACAATTGACCCTAATATTTGACTGTTACGTTCACTAAAATGAAGTCTGCACATTTTGACTCCAAACATCTAAAGCGAATTGTAACCATTATTGCGGCCAACCTAGCTCCGAAGCAGATGGATCTATAAAGGTTGGAGTTTGACACCACACCAAATAAAAGAGAACCTGCAAATTGAGTTCCTTATTAGATTATTTCTGATTGGACCCTCTAAAGCTCAAGTTAGTCAATATAGAATAGTGAAAAAGAAGAGAGTAAAATCTAAGAGTTTACTTGAAGGTAGGGGTGTAAATGGGTTGGGTCATATTGGTTCATAAGTGATCCCGATCCAATCTGGTTTCTTGATTGAGTCCTAATATTAGACCCAGACATAACTCAATTGAAAATCGGGTCAGATCCATGATTAAAAAGTTTGCCTCATTAGATCATTTAGGTCGGATTGGATCCATGTATAATCTGATCCCAATCTAAAAATTTTAGATCCATTTCAAATTCAAATTTTGATTGGGCCTAGTTCGTATGATAAATTAACATATGCAAAGTTTATAACAAAAAAAATTAAATATTACTTTACCTTGGCTCTTAATTTATAAAGAATTTCTCAAAATCTTATAGTTAAATTGAGTAAAACTTTTAAAAAATAATAATGCTATAAGAGCATTTGAAATTTCAATCTTACTCTATTTATTTTATAGTTTATATGTTGGATTTAATACTGAATTCGGATCGGGTTCGGTCTAAATTCAGTAAACCCAGACCCAACCCAAAATATTGAATAGATCCAATTTTAGAATCCGACCCGGCTCTATGGGTTCTTTAAAATAGGTCGGATCGGATCTAAGTGGGTTGGGATGGATCGGGTCACGAGTCAACCCAACCCATTTACAACCTTACCTGGAGGTGCCCCATTCCACCTTATTTATAGGTGGTGCAGCTGGCCAGTTATGAAAAGAAGGGCAAGAGTAGTAGAGAGAATTACTTTATTTCTATCTTATCTGGTTGAGATGAGAAACATATCTAAAATATAGAGTAAATAAGGTAACTACTTAGTGTGTAACTGCCGTAGCAAATCTCGGCCCCTTACCTTGGCTCGATAAGATCTGAGCCGACTAGATCGATATATAACTGAGGTTCAGCTAACATTGGACATGACCGAGGTGAACTATCATCCTATATCAGATGTCCCTCCACTCTCGAGTTAGAACTACTAGTAGTTCGGATGAAGAGAGTAAAAGGATCGAACAAAGTAACCGTTACCTCAGCTTGGGATCAGCTAGATCTTCCTTCAAAATGGTGCACTCTAAAGCAAAATCGGTGAGCACCTGTGCTTTGAGGGATGGTCAAGTTTGATACCTTATATTAAATTCTGAGAGTTCTGTGGCCCACTTCGCGATCTAACCTAAGGTGTCAGGTTAGTGAAGTATTGTCTTCACAGGCTCGTCTGCTAAAAATACTATGGTGTGAACTTGAAAGTATGGGCACAGCTTACTTTCGAAGATGACAAAGACATAAATCACCTTTTCAAGCCTTGAGTACCTCATCTCGGCATCGTGAAAGATTTTATTGATGTAATATATCGGCTTTTAGAGCCTCCCTTCCTCTCATATCAAAACCAAGCTAAGGGCCATAAGGGAGATAGCCAAGTAGAAACATAACTGTTCATTTGGTTCAAGTTTGTTGAGGAGCAGTGGCGAGTTGAGATAATTCTTCAATTCATTGAAAGGTGCTTTGCATTCGTTGGTCCAATAGAAATCTTTTACTTGCTTTAAGATCTTCAAGAAAGGGAGACATTATTCTACCGACCTGAAAATAAATCAGTTCAGAGCGGCTATCTTTCTTGTGAGTTGCTGGACTTTCTTTATAGATTTTGGTGAGCCCATCTCCTATAAAGATCAGATCTTTTTGGGATTCATTTTGATTTTTTGTTGAAAGACCATAAAATAAAGAAACTTTCTAGATGTGACCCCGAATGCATATTTGATCAGATTCAGCTATATTCGATACTTATGAAGAGTGGTGAAAGCTTCCTTAAGGTCATCAATATGACAGCTCGTACTTTGGCTTTTCACTAATATTTCATCCATGTATACTTTCATGTTTCTTCCTATCTGATCTTTGAAGTGGTTCACTAGCCTCTAATAAGACATCCTTGCATTTTTGAAGCCAAAAGATATCATCCTATAACAAAAAAGATTTCGGTCAGTGATAAAAGTAGCTTTCTTCTCATCCTTAGATGCCATCCAAATCTTGTTATGATCAGAGAAAGCATCCATGAAGATATGAGGATTATGTTTGCTAGCTAATTGAAATAGACGACCTCTTGGATGAACCCAACCTTGACGAGCTTATCGACTTCATTGGCAATCATTCTTTTGGTGCTTTGGGCCAAGTTTCTATTTTATGATCAATATGCCCAGGATCAACATTTAATTAGTGTAACATGACTTTGGGATTGATGACGAGCATGTTGGAGGTTGACCAGATGAAAACATCGGTATTTTCTTGTAGAAAGCAAATGAGTTGGCATTTGGTTATCTCGTCTAGTTGAGAGCCAATCTAAACCATTCTGTTAGTGCTCCCCACCTCCAAGGGTACTAAGACAAAGTTCTTTGTTGGTTCACTATATTGCTTGCTTAAGTTGTCCCTAACATCTAGTCCTTTGATTGGGAGTGCCTCAGGTCGTCTAGCTTCTTAAAGAGTGTCCATATAACATTGTTGCACAAGTGCTTGGTCTCCTTGGATCTCTTCGATCCCATGCTTCAATAAAAACCTTACTAGCAGGTGGTAGGTTGAAACCATGAGTCGGAGGGTATTTAGACTGGGTTCGTTGAGGATCGCATCGTATACCGATAGAACCTTTACAACCAGGAAGTTGAGCCATACTTCCATATGTCATGGAGGTCGGCCAGCTACAATCAGAAGTGTAATGACCCCCTTGACAAGAATTGCATCTCCCAAGAACCCAACAAGTGGGGAGTTGATTTTTGCCAACCGACCTGAAGTAAGATTCATTTGAAAGAAAGCATCATAAAATAAAATATTAGCATAAGTTTCATTATCAATTAAGATATGGTGTACATCATAATTATTTATGTTCAAAATTACAACGACCGTATCATTATGCAAGGACTAGATCCCCTATGTATCTTCTTCGGAGAACATGATGATACCTTCAATCTTCTACTTCTTGATCGACGATTCTTCGGTCCTTGATTCATGAGCCCCGATTTGATCACCAAATTGTCCTCCAGTTTTGGTATTGATGACCCCGATAGTAGGTTGATTGTCTAGATTTTCTTCAATTTGGGGCGGATCGGGGTGGGCCACATCTCCTTCCCACCGATCCTTGAGTTACTTATCAAGCCACCCCCACCAAATGAGCTCCTCATCTTGCCTCTAAGCTAGATGAATTCTTGGGCATTGTGCTTGTGGTCATGGTAATATAAGTAGTACTTCGAGTCATGTTGGGTTGGTGGAGCTTGTATCCTTATCTGTCTCAGTAGCCATCCATTATCCTTGATCTCCATCAGTATCTAATACCTCGGGGCATTCAGATGAATATAAGTGGCAAACCTTCTCAGGGGAGAGCATAATTGCCGACCTTAGGATGGAGTTCTAGATGGGCGAATCGATAGGAGAGTTCGGAAACTCCTTCCTTGTTAGTCATCATACCATGGCGTTTTTCTTTGTTTTCCTCCTTCTGCTTCATAGGTCTTCTCTCCATAGAGCCTTCATGCAATTCATAGGCTTCCTAGATGTTGGCATACTTTTCTGCCAAATTAACATCTCGATAAAGTCCTTCAGGTACCTCTTCTCTAAAAAGAAGAGAAACTGGCACTTTAAAAGTCCTCCCTTCAAGGCTAACATAGTAGCCAATTGATTGAGGTCGCATATTTCAAGTGTAGCATCATTAAAGCAACTCATAAAGTCCTTGAGGAACTTTCCTTCTTTTTGCTTGATGTTCACGAGGGAGTTGGACCTGCAGCATTGTTGGTGGCTACTAATGAAGTCGACCACGAATAACTGATCAAGTTGTTTGAAGAAGTGGATTGAGCTTGGCAGTAGGCTCAACTATCAATACTGAGCTTCCTTCCGTAAGGTGGAGGGGAAGGCTTAGTAGAGAAGTCCATCAGCAGCTTCAAGTAAGAGCATGAGGGCCTTGAAGCTTTCTAAGTGATCTACTAAGTCAGTTACCCCGTCATATGCCTCCAACTCTGGCATTTAAGTTGCTTGGGACTGGCTTGTCCATGATTTTCTTACTGAAGGATGGGTCGACATTAAGCCGATTTCACCATCTTATTATGATGCATGGCTCTATAATGCTTCGATCTATCAATGCATCTCCTAAAGCTTCCAATCTATATCGGCATCTCGAATAGTATAGGATTCTAAATGCCAAGGTGGTGACCGCCTCGGAATGGAGTCCTTTCCTGACTGGGGGGTCAAGGAGCACCTCCGATGACCCCACTCCGAGCTCCTTGGTTGGTTGTGTCAGCCTTATAATGCTCGATCCAAACTATGGGGAAGTAGCTAAGACTATTGTCATTGTTGAGGTACTTGATGCAGAACTGGTTGTTGGATTGTGGCCACTTGCTGGATCACTTGGATGGTTACAGTCAATGTTTGTATCTACTGCACAAGCAGGTTAAACTATTCAGAGGCCACCCTCAGAGCATGCTAAGGGGATGGAGGTTGATTCTTGAGTTGTTGAGGTGGTGCCTTGATCTGGGATGGTATCTTAGCCGGTTGGTACCACACTTTGGTTGGACGAGAAGTCGTCCCCTTAGATCGACATGAGGCATTTGATCCTCCTCTTCGAGATTTCATGGCTGCGGATCCTTCTTCTTTTTCAAATGAGCTTAGGGGCCTTTTTTCTAGCACCAATCTATTGTTGCTAGCAGTCAACTTAATATTGAAAAGGATGTATTTGTAAAGACTGGAGTTTGACATGGCATCGGGTGGAGTAGAACTTGCAAATCAAGCTCCTTATTAAAGTTATTTTCAGTAGGGACTGTCCAATACTCAAGTTAATCACTAAAGAATAGTAAAAAGATGGGAGAGAATGGAGCTTGAAAGTTTATCTGAAGATTCCTTATTGCCGTTTACTTATAGGTGGGATGGCTAGCCAATTCTGCAACAAAGAACTAAAGTGATGGGGAGAATTACACTGCTTCTACTTTATTTGGCTGAGGTGAGCTACTATCCATTTGATTTAAAGCATATCTAAAATGTGCAATAGATAAGATAATTACTTGATGCGTAACTGCTGTCATAAATCTCAACCTCTTACCTCGGCTTGGCAAGGCCCATGCCAATCTTGTTGGCATATAATCGAGATTCAGATAACATTGGATATGGCCGAGGTGAACCATCATCTCATATCAGCAATTAGTTCAATTTAGCTTCTTATGTAATCCAGGGCACTTATTCTGCATCGCAAACAATATATATTATAAAATTTGTATTTTTATGATGATAAGTTTTTTTAAATTTCAGGACAATAGAAGGCACTTGGACTCAAGTTTTAGAACAAAAAATCATAGCTAATCTTTTTTTTTTTTCCCTGTCAAGGAGCTAGTCTTTCGTACTAAGATTGAATAAATAAGGACTCAATAGCTTTGTTGTAATATAACTTTATTTGGAAGACATAATAAAATTTAGTTATTAATCAAGATAGGTTCAATATAATCCTGTAATTTTCACATTAGGTCAGAGTGTTTTGATAATTTATTAAACATTGCTTTAATGACATTATCTTAATGGATTCTTTCTAGATACAGAGGATTCTTGACTAAGCATTGCCCATTTGTTAACAAAATTACATCAATTAGTGGCATGTCCCTTGCATGTGGAGTATTTAATCGGTGAAATCTAAAGTATGGTCGTTCTATCATTTTATTTATATTATATAACCAACAATTATCAACCTAACTCACCCCTTCACCTGCAGGGATAGCATGAATAACATACAAGTCCACCCTGCTTTCACCCACAAATTCATAATATTACTAATATTTTCTTCACAAATATCATCTAAAGCAATGATTATATTTAGAATAATTTAAACAATGCATGTGCATATGTTTGATAGAATTCCGGCTCTCTTCATCTAGTTAAAAAAAATGGAAAAAAAAAAATCAAAATTTTCCAATAATCAAAAAATAGAAATGGACTTTTAGATTGGAAGACATTTGTTCACAGGTTTAGCAAGCACCTTGCTGTGCTATGCATCATTTAGTTTTTAGCACCGGTCCTATTGTTTTGATCTACATATAGAATAAGAGGGAAATCTAATTTGTTGGACCATGGTCAATATATAAGTTTTGTGAAAAATCTCTAAGGTTGACTTGAGAGTCTAGGAATATATTAGATATCCCTAACAACTGATATAATCATGGCTTCAAAGCTTAAATCCATCTTTTGAGGTGAAGCCATGTCCATAGACATAAAGACGGGCCAAGAAAATGTGGTTAGTCTCTTTCATTTGGACAAAAAAAGGAACGACCAAACTAAAATTTGATAAAAAGTCACCTTAATTCGGGTGTATGCGTGCACGCGTGCGTGCCTACGCATGTGTGAGTATGTGTAGCATTAATCATAATAGATATAAGATAAAGACCACATTGTTAATGATTTGCTAACACTTTTACTCATATAAAATCTCCAACACTTGAAAGGGAGATTCCCAAAACTCAGTGAAGTTTCACCATCAAGTGCTTCATGTGATATTCTATCCATTCACTAATTTAGAATTCGTTTTAGTATCTATCATTTTGATTTTGTGGATGTTAACACATGGCTAAAGCACCATAAGCAAGCTTTTAAAGAAAGGACATGCCTGTCTTCATGGAGGGACATGCATAATAAATTATGGGACAAAAGAGCATTTCGCAATCCCAACATAATAAATTTAATTAAAGGCATCAAAGCTTGATTTGAGGAATCTTCTCTAATTAATTGTTTCTTAGAAAGCTAGAGATGCCTACTTTCATACAAGTATTGGGACCAAAAAAAAAAAAATCTCTCCATTCTTGCTTTATTTCTGTCTTCATCATCATAATGTAAATCTTGGTAGTGCTCATGCGACATTCCCTACTTCACCTTTCAATGGAAAGGAATCTGCTGTTTTAAATTTCTCGAGGAATCTTTTATATTTTTGATACAGTAGCAAACTTTACCCACTTATCTTGGATTTTGAAATAGGAGTTTCAACTGAATCCAACTTCACATATCATATAGTATCTGAATGTAATATTTTTCGAATGTCCGTCTATTTAATTCTAAGACTGATATGATCCGATATGATATAGGATCATGTAAAGCAAAAGAATAGATTGCTAATTCCAATAATTGAGGATGGCACCCATACTTTTAAAATTGTAATAACTATGCAATAATTATGCAGCTGAGAAGTAGAAGATATATAATTAATAACAAAAAAATATATTTTAATAGCATATTAAAATATGACATGATAATATATTATTTTAAGATCATATTAAAATGATCCACAATTATCAAATATATTTCTTTAATAATATTTTTATTCTATTTTTTTTCATATTTTATAACTCTTCTATTACATTAAATTATATTTTTGTTTTTATTATCTCTCCATGCATCATGCGAGTATCATTATTGTATAGCTTTATTTCCTTGCAAAAATTATATGCTAGGAAGCAATATTACAATCTCCCTGCAGCTAGATTGGTTCCAAAATATAGCATAAGAAATGCCTCATTTTCTTCGATTTTATCCCATCAACCTTTATTATATGAGGAACCATTATGCTCTTTGTATGAAATTTATCAGGCAGCTTATGTGAATTCACCTAATGTAGGATAGTCTTAAAGATCAAAGTTAATAAAGAACATTAGGATATGTTAATTTTTAATGTGTAAAAAAATCATTTAAACTGAACATTATGGCTTCAGTTTATATCTTCAAATCAAATTGAAACGCTTAGTTGTGCCTATTTTAACAAAAGTATTGTGTTCATCAATTGAACAATTGCATGGACTAGAATATTAAATTACGAATAGTCACATGAATTAGATGATTCGCCAAGATAGAGATATGGAGAATGATTGGTGCTTCAATTGCCGAACCAAATCACAGTTGTTTACTCTCAAGTTGAGATTCGTAAGAACCATTAAGCTTCCAAAAACAAAAGTAATCTTAACTAATCAAATAAATTACAAAGATCATATTCTAGTCTAAGGTCACCATAACTAAATCTACAGTATTCTATGCAATGGATCCCACATGATATCCTAGATTCCTGCTTCAATATTAGTTTTAAGCTGCCAAACATTGCTTGTGGCCTTACCCATATGATATCATATAATCCTAATCTAATGTTAGGGTTATTCTATATAGTTTTAATTATTGTCTTGCCCCCATTGCACACTATTTCTACCCAATTTTATTACAAGGTCCTTTGCTTGTTCCATGGAGTACTCTATTTTTGCTCACCACACATCGTTCGGCAGTGAAGACCCAAGGAAGGCTATTACCATCCCTATATGGGGACCACCACTACAAGACTGCTTCTAGCAGTAATGCATGCCCCAGGGCCGTATGATCAGAAAAAAAGTGGGCCCCATGAAGCCCCCATTCGCCGGACGTTTATGATCAAAACCGTCCAAAAATTCTGAGAGCTGGAAAACGGCCTCACGTCACGCGGCCGGGGACGCAGGCTTAGCTGGTAGCAGTGATATGCCATGAAAAAGGCAATCGGAAACAGAAGAGAAATAGGGAAAAAAAAATAAAAATAGATAACATATAAAATATATAAAATAATAATAAAAATAAAAGGAAAGATTTAAGGACCACGGATTCAAAGCGCGGTGCTCTAGAAACCGTGGCTCGGAGACAATCCAAGCTAAATTTACGGAGGTGGTGGCGTGCAGGCAGGAGGCCGTACGGAAGGGGCTCTATAGGGGCGCGGCCCCACTTCCACCGCCAAAACTTCCCTGCATTTCCGAAGCCATCGTCCCTTTCCCCACCCACCTTATACCAGCCTCTTCAGACCCCAAAAGGTCCTTGGTTTGGAATATTAAAAAACAATTCAAACGTACCAAAGCCGCTATTTGTCACTTCAGTTGCCTAATTTATTTTATTTAATTAAATACTAAATATAAAATAGGAGCGAAATTCTTCGTAAAAAGAAGGGAGAGATAACCAATAATAGTACAATAGTCTTTCATAATAAAAATAATAAAAATTAATATATATATATATATATATATATTTTTTTTTTTTTTCATATTACTTACCTTAATAATGCGGCAACGATGGCTGAAATCATTACACGGCACCGTTTTGTAAATTACAATAGAGCCAACAAGAGTCAGCGGCCGTGAACATGATCAAATGGTATAGACTACATGTTCTGTTTTGTAAACATACTTTTGGAAAAAAAATCATTTTAAATATGACCATAAACATACAGGTAGAAAAAGTACTCGAGAAGAGATAAAGCTAGACAAAACGCAATAAACTAAAAGGATTCATGAAGTCTATCCCAACTAATTAAAAAATAAAACTTAATTGGGTTACCACACAAAATGTTACCAAAGCAAAATGGCTCTACTTTCACTAAATGGTTATCCTATTTTACTTGAATGCACAATATTCTGATCTCATTATATTATTCCAATGCAAGCGAATGCATAAAAATATCTTGTATATCGAATATGTTCAACCGGACTATTTGAAAATCGTGCGAGAACAAGTTATTGGCCATGCATGCAAATATGCATGATCAACTCAACCATTTTTGTTCCCCAAAAGAAAAAAATTTACAACAGACTTTTTAGATATAGAACTGTTTGATAAAGTACTAATACTTCTACCTTTGTGGTTGAATGACGCTGCAAACCTTTGAGCTCAACCATCAATTGGCATACCTCTATCATTTAAAGGTTAAGTGTCATTCTTGCCTTACCTTAGCCGGTACTAAAAGAGGCATCAATATAATAACTAATTCAACCATTATATACTAGCATACAAAACATTTTAGATATCAGATATACATTGATCCGGCTGTAAGTTATAACATTGGGCTAATTTGTTTGCTCACCTCAAGCATTAGCAAACAAATTGATTCATCCAGAGATGTGGTTGTTCCTGCATGACTTTATTTCTACTATGTCAAAAGTTATATGTGTGAAAATCGTCCAGATGTGGTAAAATAATTCAGGTATTAGGCTCATGTTTTAGTTCATATGTTGAGCTAGTGTTACTAACGTATGCTAATATGTACAGAGGAATACGCAGCTGGTTGAAGGTGCCAACTTACTGAGCTAGGAAAGCCCTTATCGCTACAATATGGATCTTATGATTTCAATCAAGTTTTGATAGGCTTCATGAGTATTCTCTCTTAACCTTTAGTCAAGGAAAAAATAATGAATTCGACCACGATGACTGCGATCATCAAAATCATCTCAAAATTACATCATGCCAAAAGCAGTGCCTGCTCACTTGTACTGATATGACCAGAATCTTATACTTTCATTATTAATTTTTTTTATTGGGGTACATGCCCCCTACCTGTACCAAGAAAAAAAAAAACCACCGTTAAAAACGTGGAACGCCTAACTTTAGTAAGTTTCAAGTCCATTTCATCACGCCGATAAGCTTATTTGATGTAAAAAGTTTGTCCCCATTACTCACAAATGTAAACACCATCGCTATTTGGTAGACAATGATGGGAATATCTCGACAACATACTTTATTGGACGCGGCATGTCTATAATTGCCCTGGAAAAAGAAATTAGGAAGGCGAGAAGAAAAGAGAGACGCGGAGGGAACGCATGTCACCATGTCCCTAGGATAGTAACACAAATGCCCTCCTGTAGGAGCTTTTAAAAGAGATCATTAAACTAAGCCAGAGCAAAACCCATTTATATCTTAAAAAACAAACCCTTCATGGCCCTTAGTCACGAAAGGTACGCCATATATTCGCACCCCGCCTATTATTTTATCATCGGTGCGTGCAGTCGTAGCTTGGGAGGCAGCAAGGCAAGAGCGAGTTGGAAGGAGAAATAAAATAATATTAGAGGGATTGGATTGATGGAGACCGGAGCGAGGGGAACGGCGGGACAGTGTTAGGTGGGTGATAACAAAAATAACAAAAAGAAAAAAAAAAAAGAAAAAAAGAAAAGAAAAGAAAAGAAAAGAAAAGCTGAGCCTGAGCTTGACCCTTTTTACGACCTCTGACCCTGACCCCATGCACCAGAGCCCGGAGAGAGTAGCATGCATGCGAGAAGGGGCCGGTTGCTCTCTCTACACGTGTCTCATTCTTCCAAACAACCTTTTTACCCACCTTACCTTCCTCCGTGGTCGTCCGTCACCCCACTTAAACCCCAATTCACCATTGCCACCCCCCGTTGTCCTGGGCAAATATATATCACGTGACTTCGGCGGATACTAATGCCATGACCCCATCTAAAGAAGAGAGAGTTGACGCCGCTTGCATTTCAATATCAGAAAAGAAAGAGAAGGCAGAAATAGAGAGAGAGAGAGAGAGAGAGAGGGAGAGAGAGAGAGGGGGAATAGAGAAGCAATTGTAGGGAGAATGGGAGGAAAAGGATGGGGTTGGGATGTGGGGAGGTGAGGGCCGAAAGGTGAGCGCGTAGCTTTTAACAACAGCAGCAGGGCAGGCGGCAGCGGCAGCGGCAGGAGAAGCGGCAGCAGGGCCAGCAGGGCAGTGAGACAGAAGCCTGCAAGAAAAGAAACAAAGAGAGAGAGAGAGAAGGGGGAGGAGAGTGATCGAGAAGATCTCGATCAGAAGGAATTTCAGAGTCCCCACAGCCAGCCCCCAACATCCCTCCTCCACTTCCCATAATTAACCCTCACACGCCAACAGGATAGAGAAGCAAAAAAAAAAAAAAAAAAAAAAAAAAAAAGGGTAAAGAAAGAGAAAAGAAAACAACATACCCCCTAACGGCAAAAACAAAAAATCTAGCCCCACTCCTTTGTTAGCTTTAGATTAACACAGGCATATAGATATATAATTAGTGATATATAGATAGAAAATTAGAGAGAGAGAGAGAGAGAGAGAGAGAGAGAGCGTGTGTGTGAGATAGGAGCAGGGAGACAGAGAGAGGGGGAGGGAGAGAGGTGCGTATATAAGAGGAGACATAAATTTACCTCCAATACCAGCCGGGGTGGCTTCTGGAAGGCGGTTCCCATCCGATACCGGCGCTTTCGCGGACTGGGTGGCGTCATCCGCCACCGGTCGAGGCGATGATCTCTGCCTCGGTTTCAATGCCGGCGGAGGCGGAAGCGGAGGAGCAACGGGAACCGGAAGCGGCGGCAGCGTCGGTGGAGGCGGATGGGGGTCCAGCTCCTCCGCCTCCGCCCGTCAGGGGCTCAATTATGGCATCGCCGACATGGGGATGGTCGGTCTCCGCGATGTCCTCGTCGTCGCCCCAGCTGGATCGTTTCATTCGCAGTACCACGAGCCCTTGCCCTCCTCTGTGGAGCACCCCATCATCCCCCTCCTCACCGCCGCCCCCTGCCTCGTAGACGAGGCCCACGACGGCGGCCGTCCGAAACCCGCCGGCGGGATCCACCTCTGGCAAACCCAGCCCCCTCCGCCGCCCCAGAACCCCAACCCCAACCCTAACCCTAGCCTCTCTTACCACAAGAAGCCCATCCCCATGCTCGACGCCGCCGGCATTCTCGGCGGTGCCAGTGGCATCGGGGGCGCGGGAGGCGGCGGGCCATCCACGTGCCAGGACTGTGGCAACCAGGCCAAGAAGGACTGCAGCCACAGACGGTGCCGGACCTGCTGCAAGTCCCGCGGCTTTGAGTGCTCCACCCACGTCAAGAGCACCTGGGTACCCGCCGCCCGCCGCCGAGAGCGCCAGTTCGCCGCCTCTGCCGCCGGGGTGGCCGCCGGCTCCTCCGCCTCCACCTCCGCCCCCAAGAAACCTCGTCTCATCACCTCCCAGACCACTACTACCGCCTCCCACACCTCCACCTCCAACACCACCCCTCCTCGTAGCTTCGACACCAGCTCCAGCCACCAAGGTACAGTCTCTCCCTCCTATCCCCTCTTTAATCTAAAAAATGATTAAATTTAAATTCCCATATTCCAATCATCCCTCTATGTCTCTATGCACGCGTGTTGGTTTGTCTCTCTTCACTCCAACTTTGCCAGAGGCTAGCGTCCGAGAGAGCTTGCCCGGGCACGTTCGAGCGCCGGCCGTCTTCAAGTGCGTCCGCGTGACGTCTATGGACGACGGCAAGGACGAGTACGCGTACCAGGCCATGGTCAAAATCGGTGGACACGTCTTCAAGGGCTTCCTCTACGACCAAGGCGTCGACGACGGGCGGGGGGAGGCGAGCACCAGCGATAACGCCATTCCCAACATCTCGGAGCTCCACCTCGGGGGTGCGGGCACTGCTGGTGGTGGTAGAAACGGCTCCTCCTCCGCTCCCATGATCCCGTCGGATGAGTACGGCGGCGGCGGCGGCGGCGGATTGTTTGGAGGTACTGCGAACTATGGTAACCCAATAAATTGAGCTCCACTTTCCGCGCCTAAGGTTCTATATTTCTACCTCTTGTTCTCGACTCAACTGTATGAAATCATGAAGTCATGCATGGTGGTCGGCGAGGAGTGGTTTCAGTTGCTGCTGCTATTGTTGTAAACATATGCATACCTACTTGACTTCTTAGTTTATTTTTATATGATTATTATTTTTACTATTGTTATTATCATTGTTTCTAAAAATTAACTTCGTCTCAAGTTGATGATGATAGCTGGATCCTCTCCTACTCTAATCTCTAGCGGAGACTCGGAGACGAGAGGGAGAGAGAGGATCACGGACAGATTATACTGTTTATGAGGTGATTGCTACTTTATTAAGTGGTTTCTTCTTTTTTAGTCTTGTCTACTGTGCTTTCTAAATTTAGGATGGAAGGGGTTTCAACACTGCTCGACTGCTTTAGGGGTTTCGTTTCATGTGAACTCGCGGTTGCGGGGCTCGATGTTTGACTGCTGGGCATTCTTTAGCCATCCAAAGGGTTTTTTTCACAAGGGATGGTGTATGTGCTGTAGAGCATCTCATTGGAACTTGAAACTGATTGACGCTCTCTAGTAAAACATTATAATGCATCTGGTAGAGGATTCTTTTTAATTTTTTCCTAAGCCATGGAAGATAAGGTTGGTTTCTTAACTCCTTTCCTCCCTATATTACGCCCGGGGGTAATGTACCAGACGTGCCATACGGAGCCACGTTGCTGCTTTTCCTTTTTTTTTATTTTGCAATCCCGTTTATTCTTGTCACCGAAAACCATCACATCCAACCAAGAATTGCCTTTCTATTTTTAATAATATTTTCCTAAGCTTTTCATGTGTATGTCTTTGTTTTAAATTGGCTGTCTTGTTTATATATATATATATATATATATGGTTGAAGAGCTGTCCTTTTTTTTCTGCCCCCCCCCCCCCCCCCCCCCCCCCACCAAAAAAAAAAAAAGAGAAAGGAAGAATTGTCTGTCTTGTAGGGCTGTGTGGTCAATGAAGTTAATAATGAAATTTACCGCTTAGTGAAGCTGATTTACAATGCTTTGATGGAAGAACGTTTTTTTTTTTGTGGTAAAACATTTTTTTTTGTCTGTCTTGTTTTTTTGTTTTGACAAAAGAACTTATTCAAGTATTTTGCGAATTATAATAGGCTTCAGTTATTGCTTTATTTGTCTGCTGTAGTTCAGTAACTTACATTCATGGTATTGTATAATAAACCAAATATGGATGCATTCTCCTTGGACCGACATGTCATAGCTATATCTTATGTAACCAAAGTTGGATACTTTAGATGTTTGAATGTAACGACTTTTTTCTTTTCAGTGTTTGGCTAGCTAGGAGCAAAAGCAATGGATGATGTGTCAAATTGAGTGGAAGTTTTATGATGCTGTGCATTTTTTCCAAAAAAAATGTTCTCTTCATGTCAGTCTTTGCGTGTTCATTATATGCTATTGCCCTCATGTATGTCCTTTCTTTCCTTCAAAAGGAATAAGGTGGGGGTGAGGATTTTCCCATTTTCCCTTTCTTCCTTAGCAAAGGGGACAAGTTAGATTTAAAAACAGTTGTTCTGAAAATTTGCTCAATGAGATCACCTCGCATGCATGAAATAATACAAGATCATAGCATTTTAGATATATGAGCATTTTAAGCTGTCAAGAAATTGTCCTTTTAGAAGTGGAAGTAACATTAAAGGTGAAGGTGTAGTTTCATCGGGCGCTGCCTTAGATATCTTATCAGTCTAGTTTCTTCTTGGAATTTGCCGTTTCTGAAGAATACTTTAAATTTTTAATTAGTTCGGTTTCTTCCAGGTCATTTAAATTTTATTAATTGAGCTATATGGAACTAATACATGTTTTTGGAATGGTGAATGCGCTAGTCAGTTTTAGTTGCTTGTCGTTATATTTTGACTAAATCATATCTGACTATCTGTGGTTTATCCGGATATGATACTCCGTTGCTCACACTCTTGTTACATCTTGACATCCAGCATTTCCGTTTTTACTTATTGAATAGTTTTCTGTTTCCATGCCTTCAAGGTTAATTGGCATATTTTATTCATGCATCTTGTACAGATCAAATCAATAACTTAACAAATTTTGCCAGCTTTTTTTTTTTTTTTTTTTTATAGTCTGCAACATATTCAACATAACATCTCATTGCAACAATCCTTTTTCGAACTTCCTCCTAGTGTGATTATCACTGTCCTACTAATAGACAGTAATTTGGTTGGGCCACATCATAATGGCCACCATTACCAGATTTAATAGACCTGTCACTTGATAAGAGTGATGTTATGAGTAAAATCTATGTGACATTCATTGTCTACTTGTTCTGGGGACATTGCTTTTACTGTTATTAACATGCTGTGTTTTGCGGTTACAACGCTATTCCGACATTTAATTCTGAACATCAATCGGGATTTCTTCATGATATGGGCACATTGAGTTTATTGCTCTATTTGTGGCGGGTTATTCGATACTTTTGTCAGTGACTAAGATCATGCAGTTATTCTAGCATCTTTTTCTCAGATTTGTGACCAGTTGTTCACAGATTAATGCTTTTAGTGTGTTCTCAAATATGGTTAGATATTCATTTAAGTGATTTCAATGCCTTCTAAAATGCTTTAAACTTATCAAAGAAATAATTTGTTCTGATGGATGTATTAAACCACTCAAATGTAGCAATTTTCTTGTTCTCATAATCTGAGAGCTGCAAGTTTGATTCTCATGATTATAAACAAAGTCTAAAAGATTATCATGTCTCGACTATTGACTGAATTCTTAATTAACCCAACAAACTTATGAAATATGGTTGTCCATCATATGTTTTAAACCCATTTCGAAGTTCATTTACATCTTGCATTTTGTGTTTTGATGCTAGCTCCTCTATGATTAACGATGTGTACCATTCACACTGAAGACATGCTTGCAGATGTCAACTGCATGAATGCTAGTTTTATGACATGCTTGGTGATGTCAACTATGTAAACACTATTTTCACTGTTAATCTCGATTCATTAGATATTTTCCAAGTTCATTCTATATCTAATAAAGCTGATACTATGGTACTGTATCCAATGCTATTCTAGTAGTCAACACGTGCATCGTTTTCACTATCTAATGGTAATAAATATGCCCGAACAGTTCCAGCTCTAAAAATATGATTTGACACAGAATGGATGACAGTTGGAGTGTCGTTACCCTCATGTTTGATAAGCTGATATGCGAAAAATGTCTTATGTAGAGACATTTGAATGACACAATTGAGACATGGCAATTTCTAATTGCCATTAAGAGCTGTCCCATGTTTTGTCTTGTCCAAGTGTTTGGAATTAGACTATCCAGAATTAACAAAAGCTAAAGTATCTGCGTGACAGGTCAGCATGTTACCCAAATGGAGATGTGATTAAACCTGTGAACATGACAATAGCCTGCATTGGAGTAGACAATGGTCTATGCCATTGTTGTTGATGCCAAGCAAGATGTAGTTATGCTTTTAGTACGAGTCTAGTGGTATATAGAGAATCCTGAATAGTTGGGCAATGAAATAGAATTGCCTGTTGACTTCGGGTTAGTGTGATTGCTAGATGACCAATTGTCATTTTACGTTTAAGGGACTGATGAAAAAACTTACAGAATGGGTTTGTATGGTTTCTATTTAAGGTAGATTGTACGTGATCATGTGTGGGTGGTGCTAAATGTGAGCTCTTTGATGGAAAAAGAGGAAACCTTAAGGGTCCATTTGGTTGGGGGTATTTTGGCATCCTATGTCAAATTACCATGTTTGGTATGAAAAATGGAAAGAACAGATAGTAAAAAAAAATTGGTGGGCCCCATATTTATTTTTTGTAGAGAATAGATAAAATAAATACCATGGGAGGTTGGTATTTGGTAAACTCTCAAATGGTGGTAATCCATATGTAACAAAAAATACCCCCAATAAAGCTACGTATGTAATCAATGAATTTATTTTAATGCCTTTCCGAATTTATTCAATAAAGAGGTTTTGCAAAAAAATTAGCTATGTGATTATAATCATTATATAAAAACTAATTAAAGATGATAATACTATTCTAGTATTTATTTTATGTTAGAAGATATATTTGTAAATGATGCTATATTCCTATATAAGATTATCTTGAATCAAACATAGTAATCTTTTTTCAGTGTCATTTTTCAAAGTAATTTTTCCACCAACCAAACATGTTAAAAGTTATTTTCCTCCATAATCATTTTTTCAAATAGATGATTCTCAAGAATTGTCAAATTATCCTATAATTTGACATACCCCAACCAAACGGACCCTAAGTTTATTTGTAGAAGATTTATTATAGCATTTATTCCAGTCATGTATGCAAACATCCGGATAAGCATGATATTAGCTTAGGTTCTATAAATTGTTTTCTACATCTGGTTATTTATACTGCCATCTTGAATGAAACAGATGATAAGAATTCATAAGTGAACTTCTTGTACTCAAGATCTTGGGGGCGATAAGCTTGCTCTTGATGTATTCTTAGTCAGCTAATGGTTTTATTCCTGTAAGCTATTGTAATTATTGAATGATTTGTTTCTTAAATAAAACATGTTGCCAGAAAGATATCATGATAAGCTAACTGTCTTTTTCACCAAAAAAACTAAGCTGACTTTACATCTTTGCTTGAAGTTGCAAAAAGGGGTTATATAAAGTTTAACCATCAAGAAATGCTCTCATAAAGTTTAACCATGAACTATAGATAGCTTAGCGAATTTCTGGTTTGGGAAAGATATCTAGATGTGATGATTACAAGTTACTTTTTCTTAAGTTAACACATTGTAAGTTTAGTTTTAATATGAACAGTTTTGCAGAGAATCATTTGGAACTCCAAGCCAGACCTAGAATTTGGTTGTAAACTTTTTTTTTCAAAAAATAGAAGTAAGAGATGGAAGTTCTGAGTAAAATTAGCTGGAGGTAACTGAACCAAAACGAACTTATATTTCCACAATTTCTACCCCATTTAAGTTTTAATTTTTTAAATTTTAAGTGTTTTTACATATTCTTGAGTAATTCGCAATGGAAATTTATTTTGAATATGACTTGGATGAATGACCAATCGAGTTGCGATATATGACTGTGATTACTTTGTTGCTATGCAGAAGACTGATGGAATGTCTAATGCATGTTTGTAATGTTGTGTTTGTATTCGCTTAACAAAAAAAGATTGTGCTTGTATTTTTGAAATCCTATAAACATTAGCCAGTTTCACTTTCGAGAACCTGCATAACATCTATAATGGTATCAGTGCTTGGGAAACTTGCACATAGTTTTTGGTTATATTTTGATAGAGAAAGGGACAAAACTATACAGAGCTTCTGGTCTGATATAGTATGTTTAGACTTGTTCAGGCATGTGTATTAAATGCTTTTTTTTTATTGAACCAATGAATTGGGTGCCTTCAGTTCTTGAGAAGGTTACTTAGTGAGAACTTGGGACATTGCAGCTGTCTTTTGAAATATTTTGTGATGGATTCCTCCAATACAAGTTATTTCAGGATATTCCTTAAGAATCAAGTCGTCAAAGGAACTACTATATTGTCATCAGGAAGATTGTAATGTTCTTAAACCTACATCGAATCAGATTTTGCTCTTAGCGATATTGCAAAGCAAGGAGAGTTTGAAGGAGAAAAAATAAAACTTGGTGGTTGTGAGGAGTCTGCTTTTCTTTCTTTAATCTTTGAGAAGAGAATGGAGATACTAAACAAGGTCTAAGTTGCAGAATTTAATGGATTATCTTGTTGAGTTTGGACCCAATTCATTTGACCTTTGGCATTGTGGATATCTTGGTTAAACAAATCTATTCAGTTTGCAATTGAAGTGATGAATGGCTTGTCTTAGGAGGTAATTGATTTGGATTATGCGCCTGAGAGTTAGAGATATCTTTATTTTCATTTTCCTGCTTATTCAGACATTGTTTCAATTGTTAAATGTCTTTTTATGCTCAAATTTCACTATTTGAGGGCAAAAGAAAAAAAATAAATAGCAAAATATCTATTGGTAAAAGTGCACTTAGAATATAGATACATCATGTCGTTTTTTTTAACCATTATAATGTTGTCATTCAGTAGCGTTACTCAGAAATGTTCCTAGAAATTTGATAGAAGGTTGTTTAATTGCACCATATTACTCATTCTACCCTTGCAGTGCTATTGTAGCTCATCTGCCACTTTGAACTCTCTCAGTGCATTATATGTTCCCCTAGTCGCAGAGTCTTTTTAATTTTTGTTATCGCTGTTTCTCTCTTAGTGTATTGATTGTGTTATTTATCTTGAACTCCAAAGAAGGATATTTGGTCTTGATTGTGTTATTTATCTTGAAGAGCAAAGATGAATATTTTCTATAGAACTATAATCTGTTTAACTTAATTACTAAAAAAATAGACTGGATTTTTTGGATTGTTTAGATTTCAGTGCTGCATGGAACCGCTGAGGTGCATTATTTTGTTCTTTGGTTTCCTCGTCTTTTCTATCTTAGTTCCAAGTATATAGGATCTAGTAAATTCTGTAATTTTCTTGCATGTCTTATGTATTTATGTTTTTTTTTTTTTTTTTTTTTTTTTTTTTTTGGAGAATGTTCGATTCAAAAGTTAGTTTAGTATGAGGGGACCTCCTTCCCACCATATGGATAAATCCAACGGATGAACCCTAGCCTCACCACGGACTCCTTCCCATCATATGGGCAAATCCAACGGATGAATACGTCACCCTAGCCTCACCACGGACTAGTGGAACAGTTATTTCTTTCAAACCCCATGCCCAGGGACAAATTGCTATAGGTTATTTAAGTCTTGGCATTAATTGCAGCTTTGGTATTGTTGGGGATAAACCCTTCTCCCATCGAAGTCCAGCCTGATGCTTAGCCTAATGCAGCTGGTAATCACGGAAGAGCTTCGATCGAAAATTCTTCTCCAGCGGTCGGATCCTAGTCGAACACTTTCAGAGGTCAAATCTTAGCCAAACTCCTTCAGCCAGCTGAACACTTCCAGCAGCCAAATCTTAGTCGAACTCCTTCAGTCGGTCGAATTTCTCAGCGGCCGAGCTCCAGCCGAACTCTTTTCAAACTTCTCCCTCAATCGGACTCCTTCAGGAGCCGAATTTCTTTCGGATCTCTCCTTCAGTCAGATATCTATAGGAGCTGAACTCCTTCCGGATCTCTCCTTCAGATGGATGCCTATAGGAGCCAAACTTCTCCCGGACGGATGTCTACAGGAGTCAAACTCCTTTCGGACTTCTTCCTCAGTCGGATGTCTATAGGAGTCGAACTCCTTCCAAATCTCTCCTTTAGACGGATGTCTATAGGAGCCAAACTCCTCCTAGACTTCTCCTTCAGTCGAGTGGATTGCTTCCAGATTTCAGCTAGCATTCTTTTTGGATGATCCCCTCCAGATGTATTCACTTCAGGAGTCCAAACTCCTGTGAAATTGATATATGTCGAAGTTCTTCACCAACCAACGCCTGCTTCCTCCGAACTATGGCTATTAAATCTCGACGAACGATCGCTATCAGTCTGACGACGTCCTTCTCTTCGTAGCAAATCACATGCGGCCCTCTACAGGACGGTTATGGCTGTCACTATCAGTCTGACGACACCTTCCTCTCCGTACCGAATTCCACGTGGTCCCGAGCGGTCCACTACCGAACGATATTGCTGTCACTATCAATCAAGCTTCGTCTATAAAAAGGGATCCTCCAGATATATTCTCTAAGCTCTCTTTTTCTTTCCAAAATTCTGTCGAACTCTTTTCTGAGCACTCTATTTCTATTGGCCAGAAGAGCTGACTTGATCGTTGGAGGATCTTGCCGGAGCCACCACCACCAACTCCGGATGGGATTTTGTTTTGTAGGTCACCAGCTGCGACCTCGTCTTCTTCGGCTGTAGCTCGATCCAACGTCAATCAGATTGTGCACCGATAAGATTGTCACTAGAGGAAGGGCCTCTATTTTCGAGGTATCCTTATTCTTAAAGGAGTGCTCAGTCGATCCTGTGGAGCTTCTTCTTCGAGGTTCATCTCCATTCTCTTCCTCAATTTCAAGAAATACCTCCGAAGAAGGCGACTATCCGGAGATCTATCGCTTTTACTGCCAGGTCTGAGTCAGATCCATCTATTCCTGCTTCATTGTCGGTGCTTCAACCCCCACCACCGGCGGTCATGGTAGATTCGAAGCAGTTTAATCTCCTGATGCAGCGGATTTAAGGCCTTATCGACATGGTGCAGGTCATGCGGTAACCTTCGGTGGCGGTTCCGTCAGGAAATCCGCCATCGAGATGTCAGGAACCGATCCCAAGGAGCAGTTGGGCTAGCATACCCATCGCCCTTGGGAAGGAGAAACAGAGAGCAGAGGATCCATGTTTGGATCATGATTCTTCTTCGGAAGAGATCTTTCCCATTTACAGTCGGAAGCCATCCAAGATCTGCGATCGAGATGACATCCTCGATTGAAAACTGCGGAAGATGGACCGATGGATTGAAGAATTCCGCCACATTGCCCCGGCTCTCCATGATGATGTCTGCATCGATCCTTCTTTCTCCGAATTATGCGAGAGTCCGTTCCATCGAACTTCAAGCTTCTCCAACTTGAAAGCTACGACGGAACCTCTGATTCGATCGATTACTTGGAGGCCTTTCGAATCATGATGCTGCTCCATGGCGCACCAAACGTCATATTATGTCGAGTTTTTTCATCTACCTTAAAGGGAGCAGCAAGAAACTAGTACTTGGCGTTGAAATCAGGTATGATCTTCTCTTTTGATCAGATGAGCCATCAGTTTATGGTTTATTTCGTCAGCAATCAACGTTCGCGTCGAGGTTAGGATTTTCTGATGAATGTCAAGTAGGAGGGAGAATCCATTTGGGCTTATGTCATCCGATTTAATGCTGCTACATTGGAGGTCCGAAATTTGGATCAGTTTGTTGCAATGGCCGCACTCAAGGGCGACCTTCAGAAGAACGATTTGTTGTTCTTCCTGGAGAAGTACCTCAGGGACTTTGCCGATCAGCTAGCTCAGATCGAGGGATATGTTCGTGCGGAAAAAGCCTTCAAGCTGAAGGATGAAGTTGTAGGAGAGCGGCGGACGGACGAGTCTAATAGATCCACCGTTGAATGAGGGCCGAATAAAGTTCGGCCGCGCTCACGAACTCCATCTGAGCGCAAGCAAGCTCGAACCTTTCTCGAGCTCGTCATTGAGGAAACCCCGATAGAAGGGTGCGAAGTTCTTCCGGAAGGTTCCACAAGTTTTGATGAAAATTAAGAATCAGCTATCAAGATCAGAAGAATTACGATCTTTCCCAAACAAGCGCAATCGAAGCCAATACTGCCTCTATCATCGTGACCACGGCCATGATATTGAAGAATGCATTCAGCTCCAAGACGAAATCGAGGAGCTTATCTGGAGAGGTCGGTTGGGTCGATTCCTCAGATGCCAGCTTGAAGCAAGAGAAGATCGGCCATGGGCGCTGCCGTAGTTAGAACCACCAATGAGGGAGGAACAATAAGAAGATCGTCTCGAAGCTCATCAGGAGAGGTTGGGTGGGTCGGTTCCTCATATGCCAGTCTGAAGTAAAAGATCGGCCAAGGGTGCTGTCGTAGCTAGAACCACCAATGAGGGAGGAACAATAAGGAGATTGGCCGCCTCTCGGCATCATTAACGCTATCTTTAGGAGGGGGCTTAGTGCTTCTACAAGCTGCAATCTCTTAGTCTCAAAGTCAGGGGAAGCTTGCCCCAAATTGGAAAGGCCCATATGAAATAGAGGAGGTCGTCCGGTCCGAAACTTATCGCCTGAAGGAGCTCGGAGGAAGAATGCTTCCATGACCTCGGAATTCAGAAAATCTGAGGATGTATTATCAGTAATTTTTCTTCAATAAAACTCTTCCATTTCAATATTATTATTTTTTGGTACAAAAACTAAGTGATGTCAGGAAAGAAGCAATCAATAATGACCATCTTAGGAGCAGGAGGAGAACCTCGCCCTGACATGAGCAAGTCGAAGTCCTTCAACCTCGGCTGGAGATAAGATCTCTTCCGAACTTCAACGTCTACGTCAATAGGAGATAAGATCTCCTTCAACCTCGGTTGGAGATAAGATCTTCCCTGAGCTTCTACGTCAATAGGAGATAAGATCTCAATCTCGATTGGAGATAGGATCTTTTCTGAGCTTCAACGTCTATGTCAACCGGAGATAAGATCTCCTTCAACCTCGATTGGAGATAAGATCTTCCCCGATCTTCTACATCAACAGGAGATAAGATCTCTTTAAACCTCGGTTGGAGATAAGATCTCTTCCGAGCTTCAACATCTACGTCAACAGGAGATGAGATCTCTTTCAACCTCGGCTGGAAATAAGATGTCTGAGCTTCAACGTCTACATCGACAGAAGATAAGATCTTCAATCTCGGCTGGAGATAAGATCTCCGAGCTTCAACGTTTACGTCAATAGGAGATAAGATCTTCAACCTCGGCTGGAGATAAGATCTCCGAGCTTCAACGTCTATGTCAATAGGAGATAAGATCTCTTTCAATTTTGGCTGAAGATAAGATTTCCTCCAAGTTTCAACGTTTATATCAACAGGAGAAGATTTTCAATCTCGGCTGGAGATAAAATCTCCCCCGAGCTTCTACGTCAACAGAAGATAAGATCTCCTTCAACCTCAGCTGGAGATAAGATCTCCCCGAGCTTCAACGTCTACGTCAACAGAGGAGATAAGATCTCCTTCAACCTTGGCTGGAGATAAGATCCCCCTTGAGCTTCAACGTCTACGTCAATAGAAAATAAGATCTCCTCCGAGCTTCTTCTACGTCAACAGGCCTGAGCTTCAACGTCTACGTTAATAGGAGATAAGATCTCCTTCAATTTCGACTGGAGATAAGATCGCCCCCAAGCTTCTACGTCAACAGGAGATAAGATCTCCAACCTCGGCTGGAAATAAGATCTCCCCCAAGCTTCAACGTTTATGTCAACAGGAGATAAGATCTCCTTCAACCTCGGGTGGAGATATGATCTCCCCGAGTTTCAATCCGTCAACAGGGGATAAGATCTCCTTCAATCTCGGCTGGAGACAAGATCTTCCTCGAGCTTCAACTTCAACGTCAACCTCGGCTGGAGATAAGATCTCCGAGCTTCAACTTTAACGTCAACCTTGGTCGGAGATAAGATCTCCTCCGAGCTTCAACTTCAACGTCAACTTTGGTCGGAGATAAGAACTCCTCCGAGCTTTAACCTGAATTGGTGCAGAGCCCTGAAGAAGACTCCGGCAGTCGTCTTTTTTGTACTCTCTTCCTTCGAGTTTCGAACTCGGGAGTTGGAGGGACTATTGTTGGGGATAAATCCTGCTCCAGCCGAAGTTCAGCCTGATGCTTAGCCTAATGTAGCTGGTAAGCACGGAAGAGCTTCGATCGAAAATTCTCCTCCAGCCGTCGGACCCCAGTCGAGCTCCTCCAAAGATCAAATCTTAGCCAAGCTTCTTCAGTCAGTCAAATTCTTCCAGTGATTAAACTTTAGCCGAACTTCTTCAGCCGTCCGAACTCCTCAACGGTTGAGCCTCAGTCGAACTCCTCCAGCGGTCGATCTCCTCCTGAACTTCTTCAATCGGACTCTCCTTCCGGATCTCTCCTTCAGTCAGGTGCCTACAGGAGTCGAACTTCTTCCGGATCTCTTCTTTAGACGGATGCCTACAGGAGCCGAACTCCTTCTGGATCTCTCCTTCAGTCAGGTGCCTATAGGAGTCGAACTTCTTTTGGATTTTTTTTTCAAACGGATGCCTACACGAGCTGAACTCCTTCCGGACGAATGTCTACAGAAGCCGAACTCCTTCCAGATCTGTCCTTCAGATGGATGCCTATAGGAGCCGAACTCCATCCGGACTTCTTCCTCAATCGGATGTCTATAGAAGTCGAACTCCTTTCAGATCTCTCTTTCAGACGGATGCCTACAGGAGCTGAACTCTCGGACTTTTCCTTCAATCGAGCGGATTGCTTTCAGATTTCAGCTAGCATTTCTCTCGAATGATCCTCTCCAGACGTATTCACTTCAGGAGTTCAAACTCCTCTGAAATTGATATATGTCGAAATTCTTCACCAACCAACGTCTGCTTCCTCCAAACTATGACTATTAAATCTCGACAAACGGTCGCTATTAGTCTGACGACGCCCTTCTCTTCGTAGCAAATCCCATGCGGCCCACTATCGGATGGTTATGGCTGACACTATCAGTCTAACGATACCTTCCTCTCCGTATCAAATCTCACGCGGTTCTGAGCGGCACACTATCGGATGGTATGGCCGTTACCATCAATCAAGCTCCATCTATAAAAAAGATCCTCTAAATACGTTTTCTCTAAGCTCTTTTTTTCTTTCCAAAATTCTGCCGAACTTTTTTCTGAGCACTCCATTTTTGTTGGTTAGAAGAGCTGATTTGATCGTCGAAGGGTTCTGTTGGAGCCACCACCACCGACTCCGAATGGAATTTTGTTTAGCAGGTCACCGATGGCGACCTTGTCTTCCTCGGCTTCAGCTCGATCCGGCGTCAATCAGATTCTACATCAATAGGTATGAACCTGGATCACTTGGTACCTTGGTAAGGAAAGGCTGGTGTACCTGTTTAAATAAGTTGTTGGTGTTCTTTTAGATTTTAGGATTACTAGCTAAAATAGTTTGAATGTGCTAGACCTTGAGGTCTTAGGATTCCATCCATCTGCGAAGTGTTGCAACATGTGCTTACTGCTAGGTGATACTTCTGATTTGTTATACTCCGTGGCGGCACGTATTTCTTGTCATCTTATTATGAGCTATCTTTTTGGGAATAGATCTTCAATTGTTTGGTACTGTTTATTATTGTGCTTGGCCTAAAGCATAAATGATATTCAATTTTATTGTTCACAATTTGTTTGTATTCGTTTGGCTGTAACAAGTATTAGCTGACTTTATTTACCCCATAATTTCTCTTAATTGTATAGAAACAATAGATTAGCTTGTGTACGTGAAGGTGGTAATGACTCTCCTTATGGTTAGAGCACACATACCTAACCCTGCACCTTTTCTTTGCGGTTTAGGTTCGTTATGTTATAATTTGAGAAGCATGGTCTGAAACAAATCTAGCAATCTTTTCTAGTTTTTTCCTGTTGGGGTTTTGCTTATTTGGAGTTGTGATCCATGCAATGTTAGGTAGGAAGGGGTGAAGAAATTTTAACTACTTTCAAATTTTTTGCCTAAAAACGGCAAGTTAGTTCTCTCGAAAATTTCTTAGATGGGATGTGTGGTTGAAAGTACTCATGTCACTATTTTCTTCTATAATCAAATGTTTCTTTTTATATCTTTCTCTGCTGGTAGGTTTTAAGCAATATTCCTAGTTCCAATGAAACAAAAAGTTCCCTTGCATCCTTTGCAATTTGTCTTTCGTGAATTACCGTGGGTGATTTGCATTCAGCCTGCTGGGTAGCACGGTTTTTTAAAACGGTTTGTGTCTGAAAGATGTTTCTACTTTACTGTCAACATTATGCTTTATAGGAAACACAAGCTTCTCGCAATATAATTCTAAGCTTGGTCTGTCTCCCACGTGCCAGACCTTCGACCATTGGAAATTATCTCTTTGCAATCTTATGAATGCCTACCGATCAGAGGTTCCTGCGGTTTTTTGTTCTCTCTTTGGGCATTTCCCTGGAAATTTTATCCGAACCAAGTCTTTTGCTTGGTGACATGCATGTTTAACAAGATTCCGGACGTGATTATTGCTGTTAGATTTGAAAGACACTTTTGCATTGCCACTAAGTACAACGCTTATATGCGGAGGAAAATTTAATCCAGCATCTTCAAAATGAATCCTTTAATGTAGTGCTTTGATGGTGAGATATCAATGCGATGGACAGGGATCCAGGTCCAACGGTGTTTAAGTGTGGGCAAAATAAGAAAAAAAAACAAGAAGAAGAAGTTGGTGATATTCTAACGTTTGAAGTGTCGGTTCCAGGCCTAGTTCATGACGCAGGAAACAGGTCTGGTGGACCTGTCAAAGAATACGAGACCACCGATCGCCCCACCATATATATATATATATTTTGATGTTGTATGGTCTTTTAGATTTAGCATTAAGGGGACCAGTTTCCAGGAATGACAAACTTATGCGCTTGATAAAGTTTTATGAGTAGCTGGTCTGAAGCCTAACGCAATCTTATGCTTGTTTCCTTGCGTGGTGGTGGGTTATGTGTCATGATCATAAATTTGATCCTTTGAAAACAAAATGCATCGTACCTGTAAATTAATACTATATATCCACATGCAACCCACAGTTTGTGCTGGACAGAACTTTGGTCCCCTTTTGTTTTTAATTCCTTCACCATTCTTTTTTTTTTTTTTTTTTAATCTTTCCTTGCATTGTTGAAAGGCGTGGCCAGGCGTACGTCCACTGTTTTGCTTTAAAAAAAAAAAAAAAAAAAAGGGTTAACAAAAGCCTGGTGTGGTATAGAATATTTTTGCCTAGCGCTTTCATCTTTAATGATGATATGAAAGGATCGGATCTGTTTTTTGACAGGTGTAAAAACCTGTTGGTTCCTTGTTGTTGCGGTCTTCTATCCTGTTCTCATTGTCAGCTATTCAGCATTCGTGGAGGTTTCATCTTCACTATAAGGAAGAGGATATGAGGAAGAGCAATCAAGGATTTGTTAATTCTAGAGGCGTTGCTAATTTAGCACCAGTTCTTGCAAATAATCCCAGTAAAGTCAGTGCTAGCACTACTGATGCAAGGCATTCCTCGGTAGGTGCCGACCGTTATTTTTCTAACTGGCATGTGAGGTTTGGCGTAAATTTTGTATATTTTATGTTTCTTGTTTTCATTTATTGTTATTATACAAGCGTGGAGCAGCTGATCTAATATTGGGCAGTCATGTGTTCCATAGTGAATAGTGCCTAGATATGGCTTTTTGAAGTTTTAAAGATCATGGACAAGGTACTTAAAAAAAAATGTTAAAGTTGGAGATCATTTTCATGATCTGGAGCCATGTGGGCAGAGGAAAGGTGCTTCCATCCACTAAGAAAATATGAAAATTAATTAGAGGGTATTTTAGTCAATGTTGAGATTGGTCAGGTAAAGAAGGCTTTTTGCTAGGAAGGATAAGGGTTAAGAAGGCTTCAGGCTATGAAGGTCTTTGGAGCGTATTGGAGCACAAAAGAAAGTGCCTTTGTAGCATATCTAGGGGGATTTCTTTTGTGGGGACTTTGTCGCTAAGTTGAATGTAGCTGATACGTCTTATTTGATCAGTGGTCTGTAGATAGTTCCAATTATAGCTGCTTTCGTTAGGACGAAGATAGGTCCACTGCGATGAATAGCAGAATAGGATAAGAAGGTTACAGGGGGACCAACACAAAGAAATGGCCAATACATAGACAAGAATCGAAGCCGACAGACGCTTTTGGATCTCGATTGCTAACTTATTTGCACGACTATTTTGAGGAGATATTAGAAAATTTTTTGCAAGCTGTGGTGAATGACATCACCTCTCTTTTGTGCGTGTGTGAGAGAGAGAGGGTGGTGGTGGTGGTTGTGAAGAGAGATTGGGTTAGCCACACTGTTTTCTATTCTATGCATAGTTTTCGGTGAACCTGCCAAAGTCTTAGTTGTTGTTGGTTAGCAGAAGTGCCTTATCATCAGCTCCTTTGATAATTATGAAATGCTATTATGGAGTTCCTCTGTTTCTTTGGATGGTAGACTTCCTCCTCTTTTTTTATTCAAAGATATTTTGTGATGTTTGCTTTGAATTTAAATACTAAATATTCCATATTGCGCCTTGTCATTTCGTGATATGTTGTTTCATGATTTTTATGGTTATATTCATACTATATGATCAACCAGTCTTATCAAAAAATTTAAAAAAAAAAAAGAAAGAAAAAAAAAAAAGAGGCAACCTGATATTGCGTCAATTAGTTATGATCCCTTACAATTTCAATAACTTTTATTTGAAAGTTGTGTTTGAACTGTGAAAATCATGGAACATGAGCTTAGATTTTTGCTCGAAGGCTGAAATTAATAGCAAAGAGGCTAATCTGTCTTCTGCCAGCTAAAGTTACAAGCTTGTGTGTTATTTTTCACATGATGGTTGATAATTAAGTTTGAGATGGTTAAACACCCATCTGGCAAAGAAGGCAGAAGAAACGAGCTCAGCCTCTATTGGTGATAGGAGAACTCAAGAACAAATGGAGGGAAACAACCGAGAAATATAGCTCCAGAAATAAGTCAACAAGGAATCGTCTCGAGGCCCATTGTTTGTAGGGAGGTCCTGGTTTTCATATTAATCCATGTCCCTAATATAATATCAGTTGATACAATGACCATTTCTTGGACGTTGGCTCTAAACCCAATGCAAAGCCCACCAATCCTTTCCAAGATCACTTGTCTACTTGTCCAATTGTAAAGCCCAAAGGAGCTGGTAATCACCAAGGTCAGCCCACGAAAGTTGTGCCCGGATGTTGTGCTCCACATTGGATCCAAGCCGTGTCGTAGTTTGGACACAGATTTTCATTTTATTATTTCAAAATGATAAGTTCCAGGTTTAGGTCATTGAAGATCCCAAATCATGAGATTAAAGAGTCTTGTGTTCTAGGATAATTATTATAAGAAATTAAAAGGAAAAATAAAGGGTTGTTTTTGCTTGCCTCTAGCCAGCACCACATACCCCGAGAGCAGCACTCCTCGTATGGTCACCCCTCCATCTTTCCTACCAAGGCCGGCTGGGTTCTCACCAGCATTGTGGAATGCCAAGGCTTTTGGTTCTCGTCTTTTGTGCACGCCGGCGTCATGGCCGTCCAACAACACTTCAAGGCTCACTCCAACGACCTCTTCCTGATGGCTAAAAGCACCCACCTTTTCCATCATGACTCGAAGCCACTACCCATTTAGCCCTCATGTCTGTGTCCTTTATACTTGGAAGGGAGTTTTGCCATCGGCGAAGCTTCCAAGATGGAAGCCCTGCCCTCCACTAGAATTCTGTCCTCCCACATTCCTTGCTCGATGCTTCCCGACTAGATCATGGGCTCCGACTGCTGAATGATATATATTTCTGTGGAGTCGAAGGACGTAATGATCTCCTGGTGGCACTACACAGAGAAGATGAGGCCGGGGACAATGGAGCCGGTTCCATTTGCCAAGGCCTTCAGGCTACTTTGTGAGGGGAGGTGCAACTATATGTGTGCCAAAATGGAAATATGTTCTTGCATCCTGGAGAAGATGTTTTACATGAAGCACGAGGATATGTTGGAGTAGCCTGTGGGGAGCACGGAGAGGTTGGCAGAGTTCACGGCATGTCTCTGTTGGAATTTATCCAATTAAGCTCCATCGGCACGCTAAGGAATTTGAATTTATTTTAGTTAATTTAATTTTATCTAAATTTTGGCTAAATATAAACCAACCATGTTACTATAATAAAGTTAAACTCTACGTAACTATAACTATTATAGATAACGTTCATTCCATTCATTCTAACTAATTCAAATACTATATTTAACGGTATTTAACAGGTGAGGTATATTATAAAAAATACTCTTAATCTTTCCAACTCATCCGAGAACTTGTAACATTTTTTTCATAAAAAATACTCGAAGTTGAGATTGAAAAATTAGAGGAAATCAAGTCGATATGTTTCTTCTTCTTGTAGCTGGTTTATGGTTTATTCGTGTGCTTACAGGTACATTTATGCTGATTTCAAAGATCGCAGACAGCATTGATAGTGGTTTATGGTTTATTATTCTAGTTACAGGCATATTTCTTCCTCTTATGATTATAGGTAGGTTGATTTTAGAGATTGCGGACTGCATTGATGGCTTTTTCAAGTTCTATTATTCCTTCATCTTCAAGTAAGTTTTATCATCGTACAAAATTCTAATATTATGGTATCAAAATATATAGGTTATTAATTGGCATGAAGATTGAAGGCTTTATGTTCATATAAAATTTTCATAGATCTTGTTGTGGAATGGAGTTGGTGCGGCCTTGGCCTGTTTAAGGTTGGCCACCGACCTATCTTAATGGATCGTCTGAACGGAACGACGCGATATTTCACCCATGCCGACCTACAATTTCGGTTGATCTACTGAAGATCGTTTCCTAGCAAAACGATGCAGACCTTTATACATCATCCTCGTCGGATCCAGATTAGTCGCCGAGCTACATGAACAAGATGACCTATCATGGTCCGTCAATGGTCGATCTACAATCGTTCTTGCTAAAATTGCATCCTTTCCGAATCGAAAAACTCGAATAAAGAAAGAATCTTTTGCAATCCCATCTTCCAAGAAGGAAAGAAATCTTCCGAATTAATCCGGGATGACAAATTGGAAAGCCGGTAGAGTCCAAAATGGATACGACTCCAATTCCTCTCCTATAAATAAATGGGCTCTAGGATCCTCCAAGTTTGCCATTCAAATCGACGCTTTCTCTCCTCATTATTTTCTAATTTCTTAACTTGAGTATTGGAGGGTCTTTACCGGAGAACACTCCGGTGGGGATTTTATTGCAGGTGAACGGGCGAAGCTCTAGCAAGGTTCATCCTCAGCCTCATATTCCTTGGTGGTCGAGCTCCTCCATCCTCATCGGCTGACCTCAAGCTGGGAGATCTAGGAGCAACAGTTGGCAATAGAGGAAGGGCCTCAGCTGATTTCGAGACCTAATTTTGAGGGAAGAAAGCACGTCATCGGATATCATGAGAATTCGAAAGGGAACATCAAACACGTCCCAGCGTTCTAGTGGTCAGAGGACCTACAATGCTCAGCAAGTTAACACTTTCCCAATAATCCAGGAAAATCCACCAACGGCATCGGCAGTCTCACGGAAATAGTATGACACGCTGCTTCATTAGATGCAAGCACTATCAACTGTCGTAAGAGGAATACGACAAGCCGACGAGCACCATTCAATCGTAGAAAATTCAGGTTTGGTCCGGATAGGACCGGAGAAACGACGGCCCCGAAGCCTAAGGGCGGAGGCCAGTCATCACAGTTGACCTATCGGTCCTTCCTATAAAAAATCTGAATGCTAACCCATACCAATTTTCAGAAGAGGCTCTACCCTGGGCCATGAGACTCCTCAGCACCAAGCCACTCATGAGGACGACATAGAGAAAAAGCTCAAAGAGATGCAATGACAACTGGATGCGTTGCGGAAGTTGAGGCAACAAGGAGAGAATTTGGGGTTCAATGTCGATCCCCCGTTCACTCAGAAGATTATGGATGAACCCTTGCCACGTCAGTTCAAGATTCCTCAAATGGAGCTTTACGATGGAGCGGCCAATCCTGTAGACCATCTGGATAGCTTTCGAACTCTTATGCATCTGCAAGGGGCAACAGATGCAATACTATGTCGAGCTTTTCCTTCAACTTTGAGAAAGATGGCTCGATATTAGTACTCAAACCTAAAATTCGGCTCCATAGATTTTTTCTACTAGTTGAACCATCTGTTCGTTGCCCACTTCGTAAGCAGTCGTCGGCAACGTCGTAACTCTGACTTCCTCGTAAGCATCAAGCAACGGAAGAATGAGCCCCTTCGAAAGTATATCAATCGCTTCAATGTAGCCACCTTGAAAGTTCAAAATTTAGATTCGGTGGCCATGACGGCATTCAAGGCCAGCCTCCTCCAAAATGATCTTTTGTTCTCCCTCAACTTGGACTATCCGAAGGACTTCACCGAGATATTAGAATAAGTGAAGAATTATGCCCAGGTCGAAGAGGCTTGGGACCAGCAAGGAAGTAGCCGAGATGGTAGGTCGGGTCCGTCCCAAAAGTAGGAGAAGAAAAAAGATCATAGATGGATGCAGCACCGTCGGGAGGAGCCACGATTTTATCAATCGTGCACCCCACCTCGGAGTAGCCGACCAACATCTTCAAAGCCACAAGATCGATCTAGAACTCCACCTCGAAGATTCAATTACCACACTCCTCTCAACATACCTCGGACTCAGATTTTGATGGAGATCGAGCGACGAGAAGATATACCTCGACCCAGAAAAATGATAACCCCTGCTCGAGTAAGAAATTCGAGGAAGTATTGTTGATATCATCGTGACCATGGGCATGATACCGAGGAGTGCTGGTAGCTCAAAGAAAAAATAGAGGCACTAATCAGGCAGGAACGACTTCGGCACTATGTGGATGAACGGCGAATTTTGATGAATCTGGGTCGTGACCAACCTCGGTCAGATGAACCACACGGAGAACAGCCGACTGCGGGAGAGATCAAAGTAATTGCTGGAGGAAACCTTGGTGGAAACACTTTGGATCGGGACCGACCAAGAGAAGGACTGAGGAAGAGGAAAGCAGATAATGAAATTATTTTCATCGATGAAGATCTGAAAGAGATAAGTCAGCCACATGATGATCCTATAGTTGTTTCTCTGAATATTGCTAATTATAATGTACATCGGATCCTTGTTGATAATGGTAGTTCGGTGGATGTTCTATTTTATGATGCCTTTGTTAGGATGAACTTGAATCCTGAACTACTGACGAAGAGGAATGTACTTCTAGTTGGATTTTCTGGTGCTACGATTCTGGTGGAAGAGACTATCTCACTAAAGACAAAAGCTGGACGAGCTTCGAGGCAAGTGGTTGTCGATATAACTTATTTCATCGTGAGTAGCCCCTCCGCCTACAATGTCATCTTAGGTCGGCCAGGCCTAAATACCCTTTAGGTCATAGTGTCGATCTATCACTTGAAGGTCAAATTCACGACTCCATATGGAATCGATGAGCTTAGTGGAAACCAGTCGGTCGTAAGAAAATGTTACATGGCTACTTTGCATGGAGTGGTGGCTGAAGAGCAATCCATGAATGAGTTAGACGTTCAAGATGAACAAACTGAACAAAGAGGCTCCTCGACAAGAAAACTGATCTCTATACCAATCAAGGACGATCCAAACAAGATTGTGAAGGTCAGCTCAAGCTTATGTAAAGAGGATCGACAGCACCTCATCATATTTCTACAAGATAATGCTGACGTATTTGCTTGGTCAGCTTCGGACATGCTCGGCATCAATTCGCAGATCATGGTACACTGACTCAATGTGGATCTAAATCATCGTCCAATCAGACAAAAAAATGGAGCTTTGCCCCTGAACGTCAGAGGGCGATACAAGAAGTTGATAAGCTCTTGAAGGTCGATTTCGTTCGAAAAGTTTATTATCCAAAGTGGTTGGCTAACATCGTCCTCGTTAAGAAGATCAGTGAAAAATGACGCACGTGTGTTGATTATGTGGATCTTAACGGAGCATGCCCAAAAGATAGCTATCCTCTACCGCGCATAGACCAACTGGTAGACATGACCTCGAGTCATCAGCTCCTATCATTAATGGATGCTTTCTCGGGATACAACCAGATCTGAATGGCGCCTGAGGACGAAGAAAAAACTTTCTTCATAATTGACCAAGGTCTTTTTTGTTACAGGATCATGCCGTTTAGCTTGAAAAATGCTAGAGCGACCTATCAAAGATTTGTCAGCAAGTTTTTCAAGGTGCAAATTAGGAGAAATATGAAAGTGTATGTGGACGACATGCTCATCAAAAGTAAAGCTGCCAAATATCATATCATCGATCTAGAAGAAGCCTTCTCTATACTGCTGCACTTCTGGATGAAACTCAATCTGGACAAATGCGCCTTTGGTGTCACTTCTGAAAAATTTCTTGGGTTCATGGTGTCACAATGTGGGATTGAGTCCAATCCAGAGAAGATTCAAGCTCTTCAAGAGATGAAGCCTCCGAAGACGATCAAAGAAGTACACGACTCACAAAAAGGATCGCAGCATTAAATAGATTCCTGTCAAGATCGACGAAAAAGAGCCTTTCATTTTTTAAAGCTCTTAAGCAACCAAAGAACTTTCAATGGACAGATGAATGCCAAACAACCTTTGATGAGCTAAAAAAATACCTCGGCTCCCCCCTCTGTTAAGCAAGCCAGAGCCTAAGGAGGTATTGTACTTGTATTTAGCTGTTTCTTCTTCGGTAATTAGCTCTATTCTGGTCCAACAGGAAGCTAAGGTGCAGAAGCCGATCTATTACATAAGCCAGGTACTTCACGATGCTGAGACCAAATATACGAGACTGGAAAAAATCATCTATACTATCTTAATATCTACGAAAATGTTATGCCCATATTTTCAAGCACACACCATCGCAGTCCTTACAGACCAACCCATTAGATCGGTATTATACCGACCAGATACCTCGGGGTGATTGGATAAATGGGCTATCAAGCTAGGTGAATTCGATATCAAATATTTATCGAGACCGTCCATTAAAGCTCAAGCATTAGTCGACTTCATCTTGGAATGTACAATTCTGGATGAGAAATTCAGTCATGCTGAAGCCCCTTCAATCAATGAATGTTGGACCCTACATATTGATGGATCTTTGAATGCCACGGGCTCTAGAGCCGAGTTGATCTTAACCAGCCCGGAGGGAGTAGTAGCGGAATATGCCCTACGCTTCAACTTTCCAGCTTCCAACAATGAAGTCGAGTATGAAGCATTAGTAGAGGGACTTAGAATAACAAAAGAAATGGGAGTTCGACATCTCTGAGTCCATAGTGATTCGTAGTTGGTGATTGGTCAAGTTTAGGGAGAATATGAAGCTTGGGAGTCGAATATGGTTAAGTATCTCCAGAAGGTCGGGGACTTAGCTTCTAGCTTTTTAGCAATGGATGTTCAGCAGATATTAAGGGCGGAAAATGTAAGAGCTGATCTCCTTTCTAAGCTAGCAACCCATAGGACGGCCGACCTAAAAAGAAGCTCATATATGGAAGTCCTGGAGAAGTCGAGTATTGAGGAAGCTCTGATAATGCAAGTTGATCCAGAATCGAGCTGGATAGATCCCATCCTCCATTACTTGCAAGATGAAATTTTGCCTGTGGATCGAGATGAGGCAAAAAGGTTGAGATGCCTCGCTCCACAATACATCGTCTATAAAGAAAAGTTGTATAAAAGGTCTTTCACCCTACCTTTGCTCAGATGCCTCCATCCTTTGAAAGCCAACTATGCCCTGCTTAAAGTTCACGAAGGAATCTATGATAATCACCTGGGGGGCAAGGCTCTGTCCCACAAAATATTACGATAGAAATATTTTTGGCCAACCATGCAAAGAGATGCGGCCGATCTAGTGAGCAAGTGTGACCAATGCCAAAGGACCTCAAACATTCAGCACCGACCATCAACTCCATTAGCCCCGATCATGACCTCTTGGCCCTTTGCTCAATAGGGAATGGATATTCTCGGATCATTTTTTATCGCCATGGCAGAGAAGAAGTTTCTGATTTTCGTGATTGACTATTTTACTAAATGGGTGGAAGCAGAGGCAATAGCTATGATTACCGAAGTCAGAGTTCAAAATTTTGTCTGAAAGTCTATCATATGTCAATATGGTTTACCCCGCACCATCATAACCGATAATGGACGATAATTCAATAACCCGAGGTTTATAGGATTCTGTAATAACTACAAGATTTCTTACAGATTGACGTCAGTAGGTCATCCACAGACTAATGGTAAGGCTAAGGTGACAAATAGGACATTATTGCAGGGGTTGAAAGCTTGCATAAGCCAGGCAAAAGGGTCGTGGGTCAAAGAGTTGTATAACATCCTTTGAGCATATCGTACAATGCAACGTGTTCCAATTGGAGAGACACCTTTCATATTGGCCTTCGGTACGGAAGCTGTGATACCCCTAAAGATTGGGTTACCCATACTCCAAATGGAAGAGTTTGATGAAGATAGCAATTTCTTCAGAATGAGAGCGAATCTGAATGTTCTAGAAGAAATTCAAGAATGAGCTCGAGTTTGAATGGCCGGCTATCAATAGAAAGTTATCCGGTACTACAATTCTCGAGTAAAGAGCAAATCTTTTCTGATGGGATAATTAGTTCTTCATCGAGCCGAGATTTCTCGCCCATCCGAATGATCAAAATTATCGCCAAACTGAGAAGGTCCTTATCGCGTGGCTGAAGTAGTTCGACCTGGAA
Organism: Cocos nucifera; assembly: GCA_006176705.1. NCBI lineage: Eukaryota > Viridiplantae > Streptophyta > Magnoliopsida > Arecales > Arecaceae > Cocos > Cocos nucifera. Next base: position 647,334 of record QRFJ01000070.1, on the reverse strand, counting down.
CTTACCATTTCTATCGACTAGATGGAACTCCGATCCCAAGGACCTGGAACGCTAACAATCTTCGGAGATATTATTCTTAAAATATAATTTTCATCTTGAATTTTTCTTCGATAATGAATAATAACTTTTTGCAGATTTTATTTTCGCCAATGCGCGCTTCTCGACTATGGCCGAGGAGCGGAACGCATCTCCATCGGATCTCGCCAATGCACGCTTCTCAGCTATGATCGAGGAGCGAAATGCATCTCCATCGGATCTTGCCAACGTGCGCTCCTCGACCATGGTCGAGGAGCGGCACGCATCTCCATCAGATCTTGCCAATGCGTGCTCCTCGACCACGGTTGAGGAGCGGGATGCGTCTCCATCGGATCTCACCAACGCGCGCTCCTTGGCCACGGTCGAGGAGCGGGATGCGTCTCCATCAGATCTTGCTAAAGAGCGCTCCTTGGCTACGATCGAGGAGCGGGATGCGTCTCCATCGGATCTCGCCAACGTGCGCACCTCGACCACTGCTGAGGTGCGGGATGTGTCTCCATCAAATTTTGTCAATGTGCGCTCCTCGACCACGACTGAGGAGTGGTACGCATCTCCAATATAAATCATCAATGCTCGGTCCTCGACCATGGCCGAGGATTGGAGCATGTCCCATGAAATTCGTCAAAACACGCTCCTTGGCTGTGGCCGAGGATTGTAACATGCTGGCATGAATCGTTCGTCACAACTTCTCAGTCACACCGCTTAAGATCTATGCTAATCTATGTCTCGAAAAAAAAAATTTGACGAAGAACATACGAACTCAACAACTTAGCAAAAAAATATTTTATATTAAAGTTGAGTATTTACAAATGATGGTCGGCCCATACAAAGATACCTCGGTAAAAATCGGGGGCAAATAAAAAAAGCTGACCTAAAAAAGATCGGACATGCCCGATCAAAATAGAACATGAAGCTCTGTCCAGAGCTCTAGATTCGCCAACTTTCACTTCGTTCGACAGGGTGATGACGGTGGGGGTTGGTGCCGACGCTACATCCTCGACGGTCGGATCATCATGCACGAGGCTGAAGATATCTTCCCTTTAAATTTTTCAACCCTCAACTTCCTCGGCCACCTCATTGTCCGACTCCAAGAGGTCCAAGTCTAGATCGGGGAAGATCCTTCGGACCTTCTCTTTTAGGTTTATACCCCCTTATAGGTAGGAGAGCGATACAAAATCCACCTTGATGTTGCAGAATTCTTTTGAGGTGCGGAAGGCCTCGACTGCCTCTACCCTGGCAGCCTCCATCCATGCCTTTTCGACCTCCCTCTCCCCCAGCATCCGAGCTTCAGCCTTAGCCAGCTCGGATTCCAACTGCTTCATCCTCTCCTTAAGGGACCTGATCTCATCCTCGGCCTTCAGCCGAGATAATTGAGCATCATCCATCCTTCAGTTGGCTTGGACGGCTTTCTCCTCAGCTTCCTTAGAGAGGCACCGGAGCTCTCTAATTACTTCGACAAAATGGTCCATATGATGGATGAGTTAAAAAAAAAAAGAGAAGCTAAGCCGAGGAATGAATGGAAGAGCTAAAATGAAGGTAGGTAAAAAAGTCGACACGTATCCGAAGGAGAGAATTATAGGAGTCCTGAATGCGAAAGGCACCCCCGGCCTCCTTGAAGGTTTGGACGTCGGTCGATAAGATGACCGACTTCAATAAGGAATGGACAACACGATAGTCATCGACGCCCTTCCTTTTATCCTCGGTATCTGAGGAAATTTTCATCGGAGAAACACTCCCCAAAACATCAGGTCCGCGATCGGATATCCGGATGGAGATCTTTAGCCCACCCGAGCTTCTTTTGGAAGAAGATGCAGAAGGTCGAGGGACGGACTCTACAGGAGCAGTAGACCGAATCGACATCACAGCCTTCGTCGGCGCCAACTTCTCCTTCCTCAGGGTGTTGGCCGCTCTTGAAGAACCTTCCACCGCGGGCTGCGCCAGGACAGCCTCGGTTCGAGCGCATTTGGAGGCCACAGCCGCGCTCGTCTTTCTCTTCTTCACCATCCATCGAAAAGTTTCGAGGTCGGACGGATTCATTGCTGAACAGAAAACATAAGACTCGATCAATGATAATGATGAGAAAAGAAAAGACAATCCAAACAAAATCGCATAAGAACACTTACTCCTTGGATCAGTTGGAATCAGTTCGACCTTAAATAAGTTCTCCTCAGTAAGGAACCTGGACAGCGAGGGAGGAGCGAGACTAAAGATCTAACTCAAGGCCTGCTCCTCGGTGTCGGACAGCATTAGAGGTCTGACGATCGACCTATGAGGTCGCCCCCATGATGTGCTAAAATCCCATGGTTGTTCGAATAAAACAAAAAAGAAGCGCTCCTTCTAGTTATGCACCGAGGAAGGAGCACCTCGAAAAAGACAATATCCTTTCTGAGGAGAGGTGTACCACCATCCGACCTCCGTCGGATGCTTCTTTAAAGTGAAGCAAGCTCGTAAAAGATGGGAGGTAGGCTCGACCCCGAGGAGGAGGCAGTGGGTGAAGAAGCCTAAAATCGATCGCCATGAGTTCAGCGCCAAACAATAAAAGCTAATTCTACATAGGTTCAGAAGCTTAATGATTAAAAAATGAAAAAACAATCTGAAGCCAGCTTTTAGCAATTCCTCGTAAACACCGATCCATCTAGACTGAGGAAGAGCTATATGCTCCCCGGGACCAGCGACCTCTAGCTTAAAATTGTCAGAGACATGGTATTTCATCCTAATGACTATCAGGTCCTCCGAGGAGAGAATGAAATTTATTCTAAAAGAACCATAATTCGAAACCTCACATTTTTCGGATTTGCCCAGAAAACCTATTATCCTGGAATCGCGATCCTCACCAGAAGGGTTATCCGAGCCCCAAGAAGATTGGGACAGACTAGATTGACTCATGAGTGCGGAGGAGACTGACCTAAGGGGCGAGGTGGCCAAGCAACGAGAGGAGTTAAGGCAGGGTCGATGGTAGCTCGGCTAAGTCCGAGCTATTCCTCGCGCAAAGTACCAGAGTTCACCCTTTAAGCAACAGTAGCAGTAAAAAAGAATAGCGCTGACCCTATTTATAAGAGGCATAGACAGCTTTGATTTACTCTCATTTCATCTATCCTTCTAGATCTTTGCCAGGTGTTAGATACTAATTGGCCGGGACGGGCAGACCTGGATCAAAGCAACGGACGATTAGATTTCGTGGCCGTTAGACTTCTTCCAATCTTATCATGCTACCGATCTTCAACACTGTAATGCGGACACGATTTGAAGATCGGCCTCGACTTTGATAGGGTACTTACATCAGCCACTCAGAGGTAGATCAACCTCGTAAGTGGGAGGGCAAACTATTGTGTAATGGGGCTGATGCGACCTCGGCCTGTTTAGGATCGATCGCTGATCTATCCCAATGGATCATCTGGGCGGAACGACGCGATACTTCGCCCGTGGTTAGCTATAGATCGACCTAAGCCGACCTACAATTTTGACCAACCTACTGAAGATCGCTTCTTGGCAAAATGATGCAGGCCTTTATACCTCATCCTCGTCGGATCTAGATTAGTCGCCGAGCTATATGAACAGAATGACCTATCATAGCCTGTTAATGGCCGACCTACAACCGTTCTTGCTGAAACTGCATCCTTTTTGAATCGAAAAACTCGAATAAAGAGAGAATCTTTCGCAATTCCATCTTCCAAGAAGGAAAAAAATCTTCCGAATCAATCTAGGATGACAAACTTGGAAAGCTATTAGAGTCTGAAATGGATACGACTCTAATTCCTCTCCTATAAATAAAGGAACTCCGGGATCCTCAAGGTATGCCATTCAATTCGACATTTTTTATTCTCATTGTTCTCCAATCTTCTAACTTGAGCGTCGAAGGGTCTTTACCGAAGAATACTCCGATAGAGACTTTATTGCAGGTGAACGAACGAAGTTCTAGTAAGATTCATCCTCGATCTCATATTCCTCGATGGCCGAGCTCTTCCATCCTCATCGGCCCACCTAAAGTCGGGAGATCCAGGAGCAACAGATCTAATTAGCCATCTCGATTGGTTGTCTAATCGGAGAATAGAACTCATCCAGACTTGTGACATTTTTATTATTTATTTATTTATTTTTAAATATAAATATAAAAAATAATTGGAAAGAGAGCAGGATGATGGATCTTCACCATCGTGTGCTTTCCTTCTCCATTCATGATGGCCAGACTCTAATCGACCTCCGACAACTATCATGCCGAGCCACCGCGATCTCCAATGACCACCCATCATCCAATAAAATAAAAAAATAAAGAAAAAAAAATAAAACACCCGCCAGATCTTGATAAAGCGGGGGTCCTCCCTCTTGGGTAAAAGAGCCAAAGTTTTGGAGAGACGGTGGCGATCCGTCGATTTGAACTTTTCCAATGGCTGCCAATCAGAATTTTGGGAAGAGGAGCTACGATTTTCGTCCTTCATGGCCAACAAACCAGCGGTCGAGATTCTAGTCTACTTGTTGGTGGTTGTGGTCGGCCAATACCAGCGGAGATTAGAAGAAATTTGCTCCCTGATAAAGTATTTTATTATATAAAGGTCTTTGTATTAATGCATTTTGATCCCTGTAGTAAAGCTTTATTGCATAAAGATCCCTAGATGATTATTTTGTCAGTAAAATAAACTTTATTATGTCAAGATCCTTTGATAATTATAACAAGGTCTTTGTCATATGATTTTATTGCATAAAAGTGAATATTTGCATATTATATGATTAATTTTTCATGCTATTTGATTTATTTATATGCAAATAAAGTAGTGCAGATCTATTATCATATTCATGATAATGAATTTATGATATGTTTTGCATGTAAAGTTTATTGATATTATTTATAAAGAATTAAAAATTTTTAGTTTGATTGATTCAATGTGATCACCAAAGTGAGCACAAACATATAAAACCAAAAATTTTCTATAATACATAATTTTGGATGAATATAATTGATCCAATAAAATTTTAATAGAATCATAATTGCGTCTAAGCTACTGAAATATTGATTTGCTCCCAAAGGACCATTTTTTATATTCAATGTTTAGACGGATGAAATGATAGGAGTGTATATTAGATTCAGTGCATCTATGCATATGCTATTAACTTACAGGACTTTTTATTAAGAATGTCTTTAACTGAAAGTAAATGATCCATTCTCATAAAAAATCAAGTTCACTTATTAAGATAGTTGGATGCTATAGGATAGTCTTAGATTCTAGAGTAAAATTTTATATTTCTTTGAAAACTTTTCTATGTTATGATGCATATTTTCAAAGAAATGATTAAAAGGCTAGTGAAGGATGGGATCTTAGGATGATTAACTTTACTAACTTCATGACATGTATTAATTGCATAAATACAATGCAGATATATACATCTAAGAAGGATGCCAGGAGGAGTAAAGGAATTTGAAAATCATTCATATTGATATGTGTAGATTTTTTTTCATGTTTGATAAATAAAAAATATTTCATCATATTTATTGATGACTATTCACGATATATGTATCTATATCATATGTTCGATAAAGTTGATGGTGTGAGTTCTTTAAAAAATTTAAAATAAAGATAAAGAGATAATTAGGAAAAGTGATTAAAACAATTAGATCTGATAGAGATTTCAAATATTATGGTGAACGTATAGAAATGAGACAAAGGCTAGGACCATTAACGAAATTTGTAAAGGAACAAGGCATTATATCCCAATACACAATGCTAAGCACACCAAATTAGAATAGTATAGCTAAAATAAAAAATCGGATGTGAAAGAAGAAATTGGATGCTTAAAGAAATAATTTGAGCTATAATAAGTTAATACTATCCTACTTATTTTCTTGTGAGTTGAGACTGTAAAGATAGAGATGCATATATTATATAGGTCCCTACTAAGGCAATTCAAAGAACTTCTTATGAGTTATGGATTGATAGGAAACATAGTTTGAGATATATACTAATATGAAATTGTCCAGCTGAAGCCAATATTTACAACCCATGAGAAAATGTGTTTAATCGCGGAATGACTAGTGGTTTTTTTATTGGTTATCTAGAGAGGTCAAAAGGGTATAAATTTTATTGTCCATCTCATATACCATGGATAGTAGAAACTAATAAATCTATTTTTTTAAAGGATGATATATTTAGTGAGAGCGGAGAATCTTGAGATATTATTTTTAAGAAAATATAGAAATAAATTCAATATCTAAAAAGTAAACAAAAGTGATAATTTCTATTATTATTCTTGGAGATAATATTCAAGAGGGATTGAAAAGCAACTTTCCAACCACTACTACAAGCGGATCAAGAGACAGCTCTTTGGAGATCTACTAGAATAAGAAAATCTATTATACCTCTATATTATGTGGTGTATCTAACTAATATTGACAAAAAGGATGATGATGCTGAAACATTTTTACAAGCTATAAAAGGTAAGAACTCCTTATAATGATTGGATGCTCTTCCTCAATGGTGATCTAGAGAAAGAAGTCTATATGAAATAGTCTGATGATTTTTTGTTGTCAATGGACAAGAGCAGATAGTTTATAGATAAAAAAATTCATATATGAACTTAAACAAGCTTCCGGATAGTGGGATTTCAAATTTAATGAGATAATCATTTCTTTTAGATTTAAAAAAAATACTATTGATTAATATATATATCCAAATGTTAGTGGAAGTAAGTTTATAATTTTGGTATTATGTGGATAATATTCTACTTACCAATAATGATCTTGGAATACTTAAGAAAACTAAATAATTTTTATCCTAAAAATTTTAAGATGGATAATATGAGTGAAGCTGCTTATATTATCAACATTGAGATTCATATAGATGGATCCTTATAGTTACTTAAACTATCTCAAAGGATTTATATCGCTAGAGTATTAGAAAAATTTGAGATGAAAAAAATATTTCCCCGGATGTTCTTCTATTGTAAAGGATGATAAACTTATAAGGTTCAATATTCAAGAAATGAGATTGAAAAAAAAAAAGAAATATGGTCCATAACATATGCATTAGTTGTTGGAAGTTTGATTTATGCCCATGTTTGTATGTGTTTAGACATTATTTTGGCTGCATCAATGCACATTATGGACACGATCTAAGAATAGAGTATTGGAAAGCTTTAAAAAAACTCATACATTATTTGTAAGATATAAAAGTTTGCTGACATAAACTACAAAAAAATAGAATTTTAGCAACCAAAAAATTGATCGCTAAAAACCAAAAATTGATCGCTAATAATTTAGTGATTGATTTTGTGATAAAAAATTTTTGATTGAAAAAAATTGGTTGAAAATATTTTTTGATCGATTTTTTCAATCACAAAATCTAGCGACCGATTTATCGATCGAAAAAAATTATTAAAATTATTAAAATTAAAAAATTAAAACTTGTGATCAATTTTTCAACCAAAAAATTGATTGCTAATTTTTAAAAAATATAAATAAATAAATAATCTAATTTCTAAAATTAAAAATTTATAAAAAATAGTTTCAATTTTCTAAAAAAATTTATAATTTTTTAAAAAATTTTAAATCGATCAAAAATTCGATCATAAATTTTTTTGAAAAATACTTTTTTAAAAAAATCGATCATAAAATCGATTGCTAAAGTAATTAAAAAATATTAAACAAAAACTTTAAATAGAATCGATCGAAAATTCGATCATAAATTTTTTAATTTTTTTTTTAAAAAATTGATCATCTCTAAATTAATGAAAAAAATATTAAACTAAAAATTTAAATAAGAATCGATCAAAAATTTGATTATAAATTTTTTGAAAAATATTTTTTTAAAAAAATGATCATAAAATTGATCGCTAAATTAATGAAAAAAATATTAAAGTAAAAATTTAAATAATAATCAATCAAAAATTTGATCATAAATTTTTTAAAAAATATATTTTAAAAAAAAATCGATTGCAAAATCGATCGCTAAATTAATGAAAAAATATTAAACTAAAAATTTAAAAAATAATCAATCAAAAATTTCATCGTAAATTTTTTAAAAAAAATTAGTTGCAAAATCAATCTCTAATCTTTTATATTTAAAATTTATATTATTTTTATTTTTTATGTATTTTATTTTTTATAAAATAATAAATTATTAATATTTTTAAATATTTTTTAATATTTTATTTATCACTTTTTTACTTATCCTCCCACGCGCCTTCAGCGGAATCCTCCCTCGCCACCCTCATCTGCCAGTGCTACCGCCCTCTGGTCCCTCGCACCCCACCCCCCGCACTGCCCCATGGCCACCCATCGGCCGCGTGCGGTGCCCCCGGGCCACCTGCACCGCCCTGCCCCTTGGCCAAATGCACCGCCTATGCTGCCCCTCGACCCGCATTGCCCCCAGCCACCCGCCCTACCCCGGCCACCTGCACCGCCCGCACCGCCCCCAGCCACCTGCCCTGGCCCCGGCCACCCACACCGCCCCCTAGCTACCGCTCCACTTCTTCGGCATCCCACCCTCCCCCCTGATTGCTGCTTCGCACCTCCGGCACCGCACCCCAGTCCTCCGACTGCTCGTGCCATCCTCGTTCCCCCAACGGTTGATATCGGTGGTAGGTGGCGGCAAGAAGGAGGGGAAGGAAGGCCGGCGAGAGGAGGCCGAAGGGGAGGGGCCGTCGCAGGTCGGGGAGGGGAGGGGGGCTGTCCAGCAAGGGGAGGCCATCGCGGGCGGTCGCCGGGAAGGGAAAGGGGGCAGTTACGGTGGGCCGGTGAGGGGAGGCCGTCGTGGACGATCTCCGAGGAGGGGAGGGGGGCCATCGTGGGCGATCATCGGGAGAGGGGAAGATGGAGGTCGAGGGCGGCTGGGACGGGGCTGGGGGTGGGGCGTCGGGCTTATAAATTTTTTTTAAATAATCAGGTAAATCACCCAATTAAATTTTTTTAAAATTTAAATTTATGGTTGATTTTTTTATTGCAAAAAATTACAAATAAAATTTCAACCAAAAAAATTAGTTGAAAAATTTTAAAATTATTTTTTAAATTTAAAATAATTTATAAATTTTTTGATCAATTTTTTGATTGAAAAATTATTTTTTTTCGATCGAATTTTTGATTGCAAATTTTTCAACAAAAAAATCGATTGAAAAATCTCAAAATTACTTTTTTTATTTAAAATCATTTAAAAAAAATTTGATCAATTTTTTTATTAATAAATTAATTTTTTTTCGATCAATTTTTTAGTCATAAATATATTTTACAGTCAAATATATTTTTTTTCTATTTTTCTCTGAATATGATATAATTTTAGAATTTAAAGCTCATCTTTATCGTTCATTATCTAAATAATTTTTGTTAGAGTATCGTCATAAAAAGTCGACTCAATTCGGTGCCCTAGCTATGTCGATCAATAAAATTTGATTTCGACGATCACGAATGACCGTATGATGATCTAATAGATAGAGACCATCAATATATTCAAAAATTTGCAACGATGATCTTGATGATATTTATAGCACACTATCAAAATTTTATTTCAATCAGACATCATTATCATGGCCAATTTAGCATGGAATGATTTAGACCGTTAAATAAAAAATAAGTGATTAAATGACCAAATGGCATCCAATTAAAGATAATTTTTTTAATAAATGATCTTTTTAACTACTTTAATTATTTGTATGGTGGTGATCGTAAAATTCAAACCATGTATATATGAACGATCTAAAATTATGTTTCTTGATACTCATTCTTAAAATCCTTAGGTAATTATACTTGTGCTTTTGAGATCAGCTTAACATCGATGGTTCATATATACATAGTTTAGATTTTACGATCATCATCGTACAAATGATTAAAGTAATAGCAAAGATCATTTATCTAAAAAATTATCTTACAATCGGATGTCATTTAGCCTTTTGATCACTCATTTTTTATTTAATGATCCAAATCATTTCATGCTAAATTGACCATAATAATAATAATATCCGATTGAAGTAAAATTTTGATAGTATGCTATAAATATTATTAAGATCATCATTGTAAATTTTTGAATCCATCAGTAGTCTCTATCTATTAGATCATCATACGGTCGTTCATGATCATCGAAATCAAATTTTATTAATCGATATAGCTAGGGCTATCGGATTGAGCTAGTCTTTTATGATGATATACTAATAATAATTATTTAGATAATGAACAGTGAAGATGTGCTTTAAATTCTAAAATTATATCATTTTTAGAGAAAAATAGAAAAAAATTATATTTAATTGCAAAATACATTTGTGATCAAAAATTTGGTCGAAAAAAATTGATTTTCCAACCAAAAAATTAGTTGCTAAATTTTTAAATTATTTTAAATTAAAAAATAATTTTAAGATTTTTTGTTCAAAAAATCGATCAAAATTTTTTTTAAATTATTTTAAATTTAAAAAAAATAATTTTAGAATTTTCTAATCAATTTTTTGGTCAAAAAATTTATGACCAAAAATTTAGTTGGAAAAAATTAATTTTTCAATCAAAAATTTTTTTAAATTATTTTAAATTAAAAAAATAATTTTGGGAATTTTTGCTTAATTTTTCATTCAAAAAATTTGCGACCAAAATTTTGATCAAAAAAATTAATTTTTTGACCAAAAAATCAATGGAAAATTTTTTTAATTATTTAAAATTTTTTAAAAATAATTTTGGGATTTTCAATCGACTTTTCGGTCGAAAAAATTATGACCAAAAATTTGATCAAAAAAAATAATTTTTCTACCAAAAATTCCATCAAAATTTTTTTTTAATTATTTTAAATTTTATAAAAATAATTTTAAGATTTTTCGATCGATTTTTCTATCAGAAAATTTTTGATCGAAAATTCGATCAAAAAATTGATTGTAAAATTTTATAAATTTATTTTTATTTTTAAATTTTTGATCGTAAAATCGATCGCAAAAATTTTGGTCGTAAAATCAATCATAAATTTCAACCAAAAAATTTGATCGCAAAATCGATCATAAAATCATTATTTTCTTATAGTGATATAGATGGTCTGATCATCTTAAAGTAATAAACTATTAGGATTCAAATTTTATTAAATATATTGATAGTACAAAATCTATTATTACATATATTTTTCTACTTATAGAAGGTATTATATCATAGATAAGTATAAAATAAGATTTTATTTACTATATCTGCTATGAAAGTAGAATACATAGCCTTATGAGACTTCCTCACAAGTTAGTTGTGAAATTTTATCATAGGACTTGGAGTTGTTGCCTTTGTTAGTAGATTAATAAAAATATACTATGATAATAATTTTATAAAAAATTCTCCTAAAGTACGAAGAGTATAAGTATCTTCAGGCATATTGGTATTAAATACTGAACTCTTCGTAAGAAAATAAAGGACAGTGTATGTAGAATATATTAATAAAAAGCTGATAATCATTGATTTACTTATTAAATGATTCACTCTCGAGATTTTGAGGAATCATATGGAACTTATTAACTTATTTTATGATTGATATGTATTGAACATTATATAAAAAAATATTATATTAAATTTTATAATAAAATTTAATTTATTCTATTTTATGCTGATCATCTGTTTAGCATGTGATATAAAGAAAATCAAGAAATGGACATAAATTTTCGTCTATTTATAAAGTAAAATTCTATACAATAAATTTAATTATGAGGTATCACCAGTACTGTAATGCATTAAAAATCGTATATTGATTGATAATGCATTTGTTTATGATTCGTGCTGATTATTTTTTATAATCAAGTATACAATATATATCCTATGAAATAATTAAGTTTTTAAATGTAGATCCATATCAATTTTTTAATTATTACATCTAGAATAAGATTTTATTAAAACTTTTTAAAATATTTTAAATAATTAAAATAGAGATGATTGTGTTAGGTTGTGTCAAGTGGAAGAATGTTGGATTTATCCGATTAAGTCCCATCTGAATGTGGCCCATACTAATATGCATTGAAATTTATTTTAGTTAGTTTAGTTTGATTTGGACTCTAACTAAAGATAAGCTTTTGATAAAATGACAAAAATATACTTGATGATTATTATAATAAAGTTAAACTCTATATAACCATTGTAGATAATGTCTATTTTGGCCTGATTCAGATATCACCTCTAATAAATGAGGCACGTTATAAAAAAACACCCCAAGACTTGATCCCAATCTCACTCGAGATTGTAAGGTTCTCCTCATTGGAAATACTTGGAATTGGGATAATTAGAAAACCAAGATGTTACTCATAGATGGTAAAGATCAAGCTCGATTTCTTCTTGTGGTTGTGAGCAAGCTAATTTTAGAGGTCATAAATGATATCAATGATTTCTTCTTCAAATAAATTCTATTATCTCATAAAATTCTAAGAGAGGTGGTAGAGGGCAAGTCTTGTGGATTTGAGAACATGAAGCACTTGGATGGACATCAGAAAAGCACCAATCTATCTATAAAGTAGAGAAATACTTTATGCACCACAAGCAGTGCAATATACTTGACGTGGAGTGCATCAGATAATTATATTAGACCACATAACCACTGTTTTTCAATGTTGCATTTAATGTCTGTAATTTTTTTTTTTATTTAAAATTTTGAATGATAATAATGCCCATCCTCTTCTGAAAAAATTATGACATTCTATGGCCATATTATGATCTTCTGTCGTAATTTTTTTTTTCTAAAAATCATAAAAAAGGGTTTCATCTTTAAAAATTTTGTAAATTTTCAATGACGAAAATGTTCCTCTCTTCCTCATTACATTCTGGGTGCAGAAAGTCATAATTTAACCATAGAATATCGTAATATGTCATGGGATGCCATAATTTTTTAGAAGTAAAGAAATATTTTTGTTATTCAAAATTTTAAATAAAAAATTAAAATTATAGGTATTAAATGCGTATTAAAAAGTGATGGATATGTGGTCCAATTACATGAGATGGTATAATTTTTACAAAGAATTAAGGAATGAGTTGGATGGGATGGATAAAATGACCAAACGGGAGCTGAAGGAATCCGGTCTTATCCTACGCACCGCGAGCTCTAGTTTAGCATTGAGGCAGAGAATCCGATGCTGCAATCCCGGGTGTCGGAGTATTATGCGGAGGCCGCGATGGGGTATCGAGTGATGGGAGGGAAGATTACTAAGTGGTCCTCACTCGAACCTCTACTATTCATACATCGGTAGGTCCTCACATGTACTCCAAACTGTTTGGGGGGTATCCATCAGTTTCGAAAAATCAAAAAACAACCTGTTTGGGGTCTCCATATGGCCTCCGTATTGGATGCACCGGGCGGAATTGGACCGAACAAATCCCACGGTGGATAACACGCCACGCTACCTCTTGTATTCCATCAATTTTTGATTGCGCGCTATCCACCGTACATATACTTCGTGATTTGCCCCGGTTCACTCGCACCTGGTGCATGCAATCATTTCTCCTCCATATGGACCATGGAGTGCGTCGAAAGAAATTCCACATACATCCATCATTTCTCCTCCATATGGACCAAATTCCACATACATCCTATCATCCTTTCGCAGGTACATGAGTTCAAATTTTATATAAAGACCGGGAACACCTTATGTGGAAAATATGATGAACAAGTGCTCGAGTCCTTAGACAGAGAAACAATTATTTTAAAGTTCCTAAATAGATTCATAAATATTTGGAGGCCCCTCTTTTAGTCTCCCACGTCCCAGGTTCATAAGTTCAAATTTTATATAAAGACTGCGAATACTCTATGTGAAAAATATGATGAACAATTGCTCGTGTCAGATAAACAATTATTTTGAAGTTCCTAAATAGATTCATAAATATTTGGAGGCCCCTCTTTTAGGCTCCCATATCCCAGGTTCACAAGTTCAAATTTTATGTAAAGGCCGAGAACACTCCATGTGAAAAATATGATGAACAATCAATCACTTGAGTCCTTAGAGAGATGAACAATTAATTTTGGAGTTCCTAATAGATTTCTAAATATTTAGAGGTCCCTATGTTAGTCTCTCGTATCCCATATTCGAAATGGGTCGCACCTGGTTGAACAGGATAAAAGAAGATCATCTTTTTGTACCATGATTGTGCTCGCTCGAGGAGAGGAATGTTATAGCACAAAGGTGCACAAAAGGCATTGCTGCTGCGAAGATAAAGGCTGCTCAGCGGCAGTAGAATCCATGATGAAAGTCACAGGATGGCAAGCAGCATTGGACAAGGAGCATGGCATCATCACCTAGCATCTGTGCTCTATACCCATTTACACAAGGATGAGCTTAGTCTGTCTTCATTGGAGACGTGCAGTTTACCCAGAGTACCCACTAGATCCATTCTGTGCACCGTGGCGTATAACCAAGAATTTCCAGGGTGAAGGGAATTCGACTAGTAGGATATCAAAGGGACCATAATGTTGTTTAGGATGCCATCACAACCTTAACATGCTGATCTTTGAATTGCAAATGATGATGTTAAAGAGTGAAACTCCACATTGCACCATGCTACTTTACAAAAACTCCATTGAAGAATACTCACTGATGAAACCTAACAAATGCACCGGCAATCAACGGTAGCCTCAATATGCTAGGAGAGTTCTTTATTTTGGAAGTCATCAAATATGTCATGGTTTTTCATCTTCTAAAAGAACAAAACATTTAACCTGTAATCTGTATATATTCTCTTTCAGGGATTCTGTGTTTGATGAAAATTGTCCGAACTAGTTTTTCCTTAAACTGCACCTCTCTCGGAATATCATCTGCTGTCCCACCCAGGAATGTTGGCAGTAGCCTCGTTCACCATCCTTACGAGCGTAACCTGCACAAATGCGATCATCAAATGTATGAATGGAGCCAGCATTCAGATGAGGTACATTTAGCATCTTGATTAGCCAAAGGACAGCTATTTTCTGGACGTGCACATACAAATTTCTCTGCAGTAGCAATTGACATGCACCTTACCCTGTGAAGCCAACCAGTCCAACCATGCATGGTGTCACAACCAGGCTTTGGTGCAGCACCATTCATTGGTTAAAAGGATGTGCTTCAAAGGCAAAGGAATGGCAAATTCAAGGTCACAGATAAATGCTTATGCTGGCAAAAAAGTGTTGTCCACGGTAAATAGCAGAAGTCTATACGGAAACCACAGAAAATCACCACTGATAATCAAATGAGGAATAATTGATTGAGTTTTCTTGAAAGAAAAGAAACATTAATTTACACTTTCTTCTGACCGCTACAGCAAATCCAATCCTCTCTTTGCAACAAACTCCCATACGTGGATGGCCATCCACAAGAAAGGCAGCGTAAAACTATTACGCATTAATTATGCATCCCTCTGCACTTGCAAGAGGTCCAGAAATCAATATATCTCTCTTAACCATTCCTTTTTCTTGGGTGAAACAGATCTCCCTTTGGGGGAACTATTGAGGGTGTTGCGAGCATATAACTAGCTGGTAACATATTTACTCCTTTTTCTACCAGACCTTCCTTGCTTGTAACTTAGGACTCATAATCCAAGATATCCCAGTTCTATTGAAGAAAAAGTAAGCCATCCCTTCCTTTTTCCTTTCTTTTTGTTTTTTTTTTATTTCTTTGTTTCTTATTTTCTTCTTTGCTTTCCATAAGAATTATCGTTGCACACATTTCACCCACTTTCTTCACTTTATTTTCTTGTCATTTCCTTTTTTTAGGGAGCTATCTCCCTAGTCAAACACTAGCCCCCGATAGCATGTGAAAGCATAAATAAATAGAAAAATAACATATGACTATGAAACAATTAGATTCCCCAATATTAATAAATGGACTTTATCTATTAGGATGAAGAAGAAAAAAAATGAAATGAGGCCTTATGCTAAAATTAAACCATGCAAGGTTCATTGCACCGATCGATACCATACCATACCGGTAAGAATTGGCACACAGTCTCATACCATACCAACACTCGATACATCTTGCCATCTCATACCGTACAACATACTGATACTGTAATAGGACGGTAATAGTACAGTATACCGATACTGTAATAGGACGGTACTAGTATTGGATCCAATATCAATATGGCGAACCTTGAAACCAAGTCTTTAACTCCATATTCTTGATGGCATCAAATGACGAAGAGATGAGAACACAAAGGAGGAGAGGATAAGCACCACAACATTCTGTTTCCATTTAGTCAAGCACACCACTATACTACAACCAAACTCCCCTTATTATAAAGGGGTTGGCTTCTATAACTCACCTAGCTGTGGTCATTTGGGTCTCTGCGCATACAAAGAAAGCAAACAAATAAACATCATCATAAGATCTGAAATTGTCTTTGACTAACATCCTCCATGTCTTTGGTATCACCATGAATAATTTTATCCAAATCCTTAAAACGGTCAATAAAAAAGGTAAATGAATCCAAGTGAACTTTTATTTCTCCACCTGCTATTAGTCACACAGCTTGGCTCTTTCATTCACTTATTTATGGCAACCTTTTTAACCCATTGAGGCCCTTATTTTTATTGGTTTAACCTTTTAAGGCACATCCACAGCTACTGAAAAAAGCTTGCATCATTTTGACTTCACACTCTGAATAGAATCGTGGCACTGGTTCCACATTTCAGTTATCAGATAATTCACAAACATTTCTAATTAGTTCCTTGTTCAGGTTTAAATAAAATTGGATGTACTAACAATACTTTCATCCATCCTATTACATGCATGGTTATGTAATATGTATGGCTCATGTTCTCTTCCCAAATGAAATACTGATGCACACAGAGTAGGTACAATTCCGCAGTCTGTGTTTGCAATCACATTTAGCATTAGAGTGGGTTTTGTACATAGCTTTCTACATAAGTCACATTGAAACATTCCAAATGGACCATGAAGAAAGTATTATCAAAACCATTTTCATGAAGTTCACATTCAAAGAGTATCCAGAAAGGTAAAAAAGTGCAAAATTCAGCAAAACATGAGCGAAAAGACAGAAGGATAATGCGCATAAGAAAGAACAAAGTTTGACAGGATAAATGAAGGAATACAAACAAAGAGAATGGAAAAATTTTAAAAGAACAAATCGTAGGAAATTTCATGCTTGTCAAAAAAAAAAAAAAAAAGCATAGAATTCAGTAGAAATGCTACAGTTAGGATGGAAAAACCTTTTTTGAGAAAACAAAAGGTTTAAAAAGTTCAAGGTTTTCCTAGTTATTTTAAAGGAATTTAGATGTTACAAACATACCACGCTTTCCGGAACTCCTGGAGGGGGTAAGGAAAGGTTTCTTGGTGGTGGGTCACGAAGATATGATCTTTTGTCAAATCGCCATTCCCCAATCTTTCCATAAGTTAGTTCGCCCTGAGTTAAAAAAAATCAAGCCAAGCAGACCCATCTATATGAGTTCATGAACACATACCGATGCAAAAGCTGGTATTACCATTAAAAAAAAGTGATGAAAACACAGTAATGAAAATAAATTCAATTCTTCTAGTTGCAAACAGGAAATATTACTATAACACTACCACAAAAGCACTTGCAAACAGATGAAGGATGTGGTTACCTTTAATGAATAGTCACATCCATAAGTATAGTGGATGATATATGTCTTTCCCAGCTTTAAGTCCCAAGGGGGCTGTAACGCATTTTCAGAATACATCAAGCAGAATTTTTTTGGATCTGTGTCCAACGAAGAATTAACTTGAAGTAGCCAACTAAAATAAGCAATGCTAAATACCTGTATCATAAAATCTTTAAATAGAATATGTTGCACTCCATGCAATGCACTGGCAATCGCATATGCATACCTGTGGTAGCAACAGAAACTAATAAGCAACATCCAGGTCCACTTCTAGACTTGAAACAAAATCAGAGCATAGTATATGAGATATTGATCCTCACATTTCTAACACCCATCCAAAAGCTTTGTCAGTCTCTGGATCTTTTTTCATTTTAATAGAGACATTCATCCAAGTAGGAGCAATTTTCTCCAGCTGAGACTGAAGTGTGTTCAATTTAACAGCACGCAGATTAACATCAAGCAACACTATTATATCACAGCAGACAAATTGAAAAAAACTATCACCTAATAAGAGTAAATAATTACATCAAAGAGATTATTCAATAAAAGGGAAATAAAATTATCAACCTAGCATGATTTAAAGGCAACGGGCTTCTAGAACCTGGCACAGACCATTCAATCTACCTTTTGAATAATTACAGGAGAATTGCCAATTGGGTCAACGTTTGTTACTGGACCATTTTCTTCTGGATAAAACTTCCTTATTATCCTTTCATGTTCAGATGGTTTAATGTAGAAGAATGGGAATGCTGCTGGGTAATTTCCACGAGACAAGTTTGGCAAAGGCTTCACAAAGACATGATCTGGTTCAGCCATTAATATATACCTGCAGTTTTTCTCATCAAGTAACACAAGCTAATCAGGTCATAGGACAAAAAGAAACAAAAGACATAATGCAACTTAGTGGATGTATGTAACTCACTCTTCCTCAATTTTTGCTTTTTCCAGCCACTGCACAAAGGCCCAAGGCCTGTTCAAGACAATGTAACCCTGGCACCAGCATTTCAGAAACAATGTGAAACATGGTATTAAAAGCATAATAAAGAGTGATTAACACGTTTGAATTACTTGCAAAAAGGATGGATACTTCTTGAGAGAAAGATGTGATTGGTAGTTCTCAATAGAAAATGCTTATCACATAAGCAACAGCGAAAAAGCTGCTTTTAAAAAGGCCAGAACATCTGGCTCATGGATTTTGCTTATACAAATCACCCATTTCTTTTCCATTAGTTTGCCTTGTCTAGGAGAAGGGAAAGAAATTGGAGATGGAAATGGCTTAGATAAACTTAATATTTACTGGGCACATCAGGGAACCAACCTAAACCAAGAATATGATTTTATGGGACATCTAAAGCCCTTAATCTAAATTAGATCACAACAAAGAAAATGGAGTAAGATACAAACATACTGAAGAAAAGTAAGCTTCTACATTATGCATTACTCAAAGCAAATAGGTGAAGAAATTATTCTTTTCTAAAGCATTTTCATTGGACTGCTCTACAGAAAGCCCATTTAAAAAGGCCAAAGCTTCAATCCATCACCATAACCAATTCCAATCTTACCATACAAAATTAGTCATCACATAAAAGATTAACTAGGTGTGCATACATCAATTAATCATCCTTTACTGATTAACCATCAAGAAAGTCTACTCAATCGGAGAAAAGCAACTTAAACAAAGATTAATATCTAGTAGCATGACAACAGTCTTTTTACGGCATTATTCATCACCATTCTGCAATACCTTCTTTATAGTTTGTTCTCTTAAATGTCTTACCTATTCCTTTCAACTTCACAAGTGTATAAACAGCTAAGTTTATAGCAAACTGATTGCAGCAAAGATCACCATGTCTCTGCCATTCTGGTATAATCTTTAAGCAGATGATCATATGACCATGTCATGCCACTCAAACATGGGATAAATTATTGCTGCAATGGTTAATTTTGTTTGCAAGTAAAGTCCTTTGCTATAAGAATGCAATTTAAATGCAAATTCAAGAAACACCACCACAAAAAGAACAGACAAATTCAGGAAACATTATTGAATGGAAGAATCCTCACCTGATCCATACCATCTGGGAGGGGGTCGACAACAAAGGTAGGGATCTCCTCCATCAAATCATCAGCACTCCCAGAATGCAACACCCTTGTGAACCCTCCCATCTCTGACCCCTTCCTGTTCTTCATCTTCTTGTACCAATAGTACATTATCCGGCACTGCCACTTGCTGTAAGGCGCATCAGTCGCCGTGAGAGCCACATGGAAGGGCCGCTTGGATCCCCTCGATCTCTTCAACTCATTAGGCATCTGAATAACAGGATCCTGGGACCTCTCCTCGATTAACTCTCTCGATGATTCCCTTCTCTGGTTGTGGATTACCGACGTTACAAGGTTGTAGGTTGCGAGGAAAAACCCCAGGGAAATTAGAACCAAAAGAAATGATGAAGCCTTGGCCATGTTCTTCTTTCCGATTACCCACAGATTCTCACCGCCTACTGATATTTTCTCCATACGAAACATCAAAACCAACAGCATTAACAACAATTGGGCATCCAGTAGGTGAAGATTTTACATCAATTCTATCTCCATTACTAAAATTCCAATCAAATTAGCAATCAAAACTACGCTGCGCCATCAAAATCACAAATTTTTCACAAAAAACGCGTAAAAATCCAAACTTGATAAGGCGTTCGTCAAACACTCCCCATCAGCAAACCAAATGGTTCAGAAGTACCAGCCAAGAAAGTCGAAGTGATCGAACGGAAAAAAAGGTAGTTTAAAATCGCATAACGTTCCGTCCAAGTAAGCATCTTTTCATTTACCAATCATAATACTGCCGTTCCGGAAACAAATCAAAAGAAAAACCAAATAAAAAGGCAAACAGGGCAGATCAAAAAGAGAGAGAGAGAGAGAGAGAGAGAGAGAGAGAGAGAAGGGTTGGTGAAAGGTTGTGGTGGGATCGGAGTCGTGGTGGTGGAGGGATTTGAATAAAAAGAAAGGGGATACCCGGGGCCGCGAGAGAGAAGTGGGAGGGGTGGGAGGCTCCTTATTTGTCCATATTTTGTCTCGCTCTATTTTGTTATACGGTAGAGAAAGGAGTCGTACGCGTCGGGCACAAGGAGGAGAAATTAAAAAGCAAGCGAGAGCGAGAGAGAAAGTTGCAAGAAGGAAAGTCGCTATGGATCTGGAAGGAGGACGGAGTTAGGGATGCGGAGGCCGAGGGAAGACCCGCGAAGGGCGAATGCAACACCGGAGCGGAAGGGAAATGGAGAAAATAGGCGCAAAAAATAGATTAAGACTAAAAGACCATACCGAGGGCGAGGAATTCATGGACTTACCCCATCATAAATACTATAAACAAAGCTAATTAGAAAAAAACCACGGCCACAACCAATGACCCTCCAATAAAAGATCAACATATCATCCGATAAAAAAAAAAAAATCAAAACAATAAAAAGTATCAGCAAGTTAAATATGATTAATAATAATTTTTTTATTTAAAATTTTTAATTAAATTTAAATAATAATATATTTTTTAAAAAATAATATTTTAATTTTTTATTGAATGATTCAGCATGCGTATGGTAGTAGAATAGTTGTAACTAATAATTTATTCTTCAACATATCTACTTAACCATCTCAAATTATTACCTATTATTTTTTTTAATGATCTTTTTTTTCTTTTTTTGTAGCATTACAGGCTAAGCCTATCCAAAAATTTTTCAACGAGAGGATATTTGGGTCTGGCAATGGCCGCTATAAATTTATAGATTTTGTGAAATATAGAACTACTCAAAAATGTAAAAAGGTATAATGGGTAAATGAGCCTGATCTATGTAGCACAAGTTCTTACCAATCATATCGTTGTCCAACTTGAAGGCCGGCAAATGACCCAAATCTTGCCATCGAAAAATCATAGGTTATATCTTAGACCATCCAAAAAAAAAAGTTAACATATTAATTTTTTTCATTCAAAATAATAAATGATATCAACTATTAACAGTAAACTTTTTTCCATTCAAAATTTTTAATCAAATTTGGATCACTAAATATTTTTTTCCATAATCAATGATATATTAATATTTTATTAGATGGTCAAAGATATATATATATATATATATATATATATATATATATATATATATATATATATATATGGTAGAATGATTTTAATCAAAATCTCCCTCAACACATCTATTTAAATGCCTCAAGTTATTATTATAGTATTTTTTTTATTAGCTTTGATAGCATTTATGATAGGCTAGGGTTCTGTCAAAATTCGAGATGATTCATGGCCTAACAAGCCATTTTTTTCTTCTTATGAGATTCGGCCGGCCCACTTAAAAGGTGATCTTAAATGATGGTAAAATAACCAAATCCAACCTACAATTCTTTGGTGATTAGACGGTGAATTCTATAAGATTTTAAGCCTAGCCATTTAAATAGATCTAAGCCTATCCATAAATTTTTCACCAAGAGAATATTCGAGTTGCAATGGCGGCTTTAAGCAACATAACCAATAAATTTATAGATTTCATGGGATATAAAATTATCCAACAAAAATGAAGAGGTATGAATGGGTAAGTGAGTTTGATTAGGCTAAAATCGAATAAGATATGGATTAGATATTAGTATATCTATATTTATTTTAAATATATACGAATATAGTTCGAATACCAAAAGTATAAATATAAATATAGATATGTTGCTTCTGAATCTTCCGGCTTGAGGTCGGCCGACGAGGATGGTGTAGCTCAATTATCGAGGAATATGAGACTGAGGACGAGCTTTGCTCGTTCACCTGCAACAAAGTCCCCATCGGAGTGTTCTCCGATGGAGACCCTCCGATGCTCAAGTTAAGAGATTAGAGAATAATGAGAGAAGAAAGCGTCGAATTGAATGACCTATCTGAAGGGTCTCGAAGCCCCTTTATTTATCGGGGAGGAGTTAGAGCCGTATCCATTTCGGACTCTAATGACTTTCCGAGTTTGTCGCCCTGGATTAATTTGAAAGATTTTTTTTCTTCTGAAAAGATGGGATTGCGAAAGATTCCTCTTTATCCAAATTTTTCGATTCGGAGAGGACACAGTTTCAGCAGGAATGATTATAGGTCGGTCATTGACGAGCTATGAGCCTATTCATGTAGCTTGGCGGCCGACCTGAATCCGATGAGAATGAGGTATGAAGGCCTATCTTATTTTGCCAAGAGGCGATCTTTAGTAAGTCGGCCAAAATTGTAGGTCGGCTTGAACCGACCTACAGCTAACTGCGGATGAAATATCGCATTATTCCGCTCAGACGATTCATTGGGATAGGTCGACGGCCGATCCTAAATTGGTCAAGGCCATACCAGCTCCGCTCTAGAATAGTTTGCCCCCTACTTACATGGTCGATCTAGCTCTGAGCGATCGACGTAAGTACCCTATCGAAGTCGAGGCCGATCTTTAAATCATGTCCACTTTGTTGTATCAAAGGTTGGTAATATGACAAGATTGGGGGAAGCTCATTAGCCATAAAATCTAACCATCCATTGCTTTGCTCCAGTTTTACCCATCCCGTCCAATGGGTATTCGACACCTGGCGAAGATCTAAAAGGGATGGATGAAACGATAGTAGATCGGAGCCGTTCATACCTCTTATAAATAGGGTCCGTATTACTCTTTTGACTGTCACTGTTGCTTAGAGGGTGGACTCCGGTACTTTGCGCAAAGAAT
>QRFJ01000070.1:462302-623062 GCA_006176705.1 Cocos nucifera | reverse complement strand
ATAGCAAACTGATTGCAGCAAAGATCACCATGTCTCTGCCATTCTGGTATAATCTTTAAGCAGATGATCATATGACCATGTCATGCCACTCAAACATGGGATAAATTATTGCTGCAATGGTTAATTTTGTTTGCAAGTAAAGTCCTTTGCTATAAGAATGCAATTTAAATGCAAATTCAAGAAACACCACCACAAAAAGAACAGACAAATTCAGGAAACATTATTGAATGGAAGAATCCTCACCTGATCCATACCATCTGGGAGGGGGTCGACAACAAAGGTAGGGATCTCCTCCATCAAATCATCAGCACTCCCAGAATGCAACACCCTTGTGAACCCTCCCATCTCTGACCCCTTCCTGTTCTTCATCTTCTTGTACCAATAGTACATTATCCGGCACTGCCACTTGCTGTAAGGCGCATCAGTCGCCGTGAGAGCCACATGGAAGGGCCGCTTGGATCCCCTCGATCTCTTCAACTCATTAGGCATCTGAATAACAGGATCCTGGGACCTCTCCTCGATTAACTCTCTCGATGATTCCCTTCTCTGGTTGTGGATTACCGACGTTACAAGGTTGTAGGTTGCGAGGAAAAACCCCAGGGAAATTAGAACCAAAAGAAATGATGAAGCCTTGGCCATGTTCTTCTTTCCGATTACCCACAGATTCTCACCGCCTACTGATATTTTCTCCATACGAAACATCAAAACCAACAGCATTAACAACAATTGGGCATCCAGTAGGTGAAGATTTTACATCAATTCTATCTCCATTACTAAAATTCCAATCAAATTAGCAATCAAAACTACGCTGCGCCATCAAAATCACAAATTTTTCACAAAAAACGCGTAAAAATCCAAACTTGATAAGGCGTTCGTCAAACACTCCCCATCAGCAAACCAAATGGTTCAGAAGTACCAGCCAAGAAAGTCGAAGTGATCGAACGGAAAAAAAGGTAGTTTAAAATCGCATAACGTTCCGTCCAAGTAAGCATCTTTTCATTTACCAATCATAATACTGCCGTTCCGGAAACAAATCAAAAGAAAAACCAAATAAAAAGGCAAACAGGGCAGATCAAAAGAGAGAGAGAGAGAGAGAGAGAGAGAGAGAGAGAAGGGTTGGTGAAAGGTTGTGGTGGGATCGGAGTCGTGGTGGTGGAGGGATTTGAATAAAAAGAAAGGGGATACCCGGGGCCGCGAGAGAGAAGTGGGAGGGGTGGGAGGCTCCTTATTTGTCCATATTTTGTCTCGCTCTATTTTGTTATACGGTAGAGAAAGGAGTCGTACGCGTCGGGCACAAGGAGGAGAAATTAAAAAGCAAGCGAGAGCGAGAGAGAAAGTTGCAAGAAGGAAAGTCGCTATGGATCTGGAAGGAGGACGGAGTTAGGGATGCGGAGGCCGAGGGAAGACCCGCGAAGGGCGAATGCAACACCGGAGCGGAAGGGAAATGGAGAAAATAGGCGCAAAAAATAGATTAAGACTAAAAGACCATACCGAGGGCGAGGAATTCATGGACTTACCCCATCATAAATACTATAAACAAAGCTAATTAGAAAAAAACCACGGCCACAACCAATGACCCTCCAATAAAAGATCAACATATCATCCGATAAAAAAAAAAAAATCAAAACAATAAAAAGTATCAGCAAGTTAAATATGATTAATAATAATTTTTTTATTTAAAATTTTTAATTAAATTTAAATAATAATATATTTTTTAAAAAATAATATTTTAATTTTTTATTGAATGATTCAGCATGCGTATGGTAGTAGAATAGTTGTAACTAATAATTTATTCTTCAACATATCTACTTAACCATCTCAAATTATTACCTATTATTTTTTTTAATGATCTTTTTTTTCTTTTTTTGTAGCATTACAGGCTAAGCCTATCCAAAAATTTTTCAACGAGAGGATATTTGGGTCTGGCAATGGCCGCTATAAATTTATAGATTTTGTGAAATATAGAACTACTCAAAAATGTAAAAAGGTATAATGGGTAAATGAGCCTGATCTATGTAGCACAAGTTCTTACCAATCATATCGTTGTCCAACTTGAAGGCCGGCAAATGACCCAAATCTTGCCATCGAAAAATCATAGGTTATATCTTAGACCATCCAAAAAAAAAAGTTAACATATTAATTTTTTTCATTCAAAATAATAAATGATATCAACTATTAACAGTAAACTTTTTTCCATTCAAAATTTTTAATCAAATTTGGATCACTAAATATTTTTTTCCATAATCAATGATATATTAATATTTTATTAGATGGTCAAAGATATATATATATATATATATATATATATATATATATATATATATATATATATGGTAGAATGATTTTAATCAAAATCTCCCTCAACACATCTATTTAAATGCCTCAAGTTATTATTATAGTATTTTTTTTATTAGCTTTGATAGCATTTATGATAGGCTAGGGTTCTGTCAAAATTCGAGATGATTCATGGCCTAACAAGCCATTTTTTTCTTCTTATGAGATTCGGCCGGCCCACTTAAAAGGTGATCTTAAATGATGGTAAAATAACCAAATCCAACCTACAATTCTTTGGTGATTAGACGGTGAATTCTATAAGATTTTAAGCCTAGCCATTTAAATAGATCTAAGCCTATCCATAAATTTTTCACCAAGAGAATATTCGAGTTGCAATGGCGGCTTTAAGCAACATAACCAATAAATTTATAGATTTCATGGGATATAAAATTATCCAACAAAAATGAAGAGGTATGAATGGGTAAGTGAGTTTGATTAGGCTAAAATCGAATAAGATATGGATTAGATATTAGTATATCTATATTTATTTTAAATATATACGAATATAGTTCGAATACCAAAAGTATAAATATAAATATAGATATGTTGCTTCTGAATCTTCCGGCTTGAGGTCGGCCGACGAGGATGGTGTAGCTCAATTATCGAGGAATATGAGACTGAGGACGAGCTTTGCTCGTTCACCTGCAACAAAGTCCCCATCGGAGTGTTCTCCGATGGAGACCCTCCGATGCTCAAGTTAAGAGATTAGAGAATAATGAGAGAAGAAAGCGTCGAATTGAATGACCTATCTGAAGGGTCTCGAAGCCCCTTTATTTATCGGGGAGGAGTTAGAGCCGTATCCATTTCGGACTCTAATGACTTTCCGAGTTTGTCGCCCTGGATTAATTTGAAAGATTTTTTTTCTTCTGAAAAGATGGGATTGCGAAAGATTCCTCTTTATCCAAATTTTTCGATTCGGAGAGGACACAGTTTCAGCAGGAATGATTATAGGTCGGTCATTGACGAGCTATGAGCCTATTCATGTAGCTTGGCGGCCGACCTGAATCCGATGAGAATGAGGTATGAAGGCCTATCTTATTTTGCCAAGAGGCGATCTTTAGTAAGTCGGCCAAAATTGTAGGTCGGCTTGAACCGACCTACAGCTAACTGCGGATGAAATATCGCATTATTCCGCTCAGACGATTCATTGGGATAGGTCGACGGCCGATCCTAAATTGGTCAAGGCCATACCAGCTCCGCTCTAGAATAGTTTGCCCCCTACTTACATGGTCGATCTAGCTCTGAGCGATCGACGTAAGTACCCTATCGAAGTCGAGGCCGATCTTTAAATCATGTCCACTTTGTTGTATCAAAGGTTGGTAATATGACAAGATTGGGGGAAGCTCATTAGCCATAAAATCTAACCATCCATTGCTTTGCTCCAGTTTTACCCATCCCGTCCAATGGGTATTCGACACCTGGCGAAGATCTAAAAGGGATGGATGAAACGATAGTAGATCGGAGCCGTTCATACCTCTTATAAATAGGGTCCGTATTACTCTTTTGACTGTCACTGTTGCTTAGAGGGTGGACTCCGGTACTTTGCGCAAAGAATAGCTCTGACTCAGTCGAGCTATTATCGATCCTATCCTAACTCTCCTTGTTCGGCTTCCTTGTCCTTTAGGTCAGTCTCTTTCATACTCATGAGTCAAATTAATTTGTCCCAATCTTCTTAGAGCTCAAATAACCCTTCTAGCGAAGACCACGATTTCGAGGTGGTCGGTTCTCTGGGCGAATCCGAGGAACGTGGAGTTTCGGACTATGGCCCTTTCAGAATAGATTCTATCCTCACCTCAGAGGATCTGGAAGTCATCTAGATGAGGTATCATGTCCCTGGTGACTTTAGATTAGAGGCTGCCAGCCCCAGGGAACGTATAGCTCTTCCTCGATTCGGACGAGTCGGTATTTACGAGAAATCGCTAAAGGCCGGTCTTAGGTTGCCTTTTTATTTCTTCATCGTCGAGCTTCTAAACTTGTATAGGATTAGCTTTTATTGTTTGATGCCAAACTCCTGGCGATCAATTTTAGGCTTCTTCACCCACTACCTCCTACTCGAGATTGAGCCTACCTTCCATCTCCTCCGAGCCTGCTTTACTTTAAAGGAGCATTCGACGGAGGTCGGATGGTGGTATGCTTCTCCTCGGAGAGGATACTATTTTTTTTGAGGTGCTCCTTCTTTAGTGGATAACTGGAAGGAATGCTTCTTCTTGTATCAGCCGAACAACCATAGGGCTTTAGCACATCATGGGGGCGGCCTCATAGGTCAGCTATTAGACCTCCATCACTATCCGAAGCCGAGGAGGAGGTCTTGAGTCAAATTTTTGGTCTTGCTCCTCTTTCGTTGTCTAGATTCCTTACCGAGGAGAACTTGTTTAAGGTCGACTGATTTTAAATGATCCGAGGAGTAAGTATTCTTATGCGATTTTGTTCGGATCATCTTTTCCCTCCTTGTCACCATCATTGATCGAATCTTATTGTCCTGTTCAGCGATGAACCCATCTGACCTTAAAACTCTTCATCGGATGGTGAAGAAGAAGAAGACCGGCATGGCTGCGGCTCCTAAACGCACTCAGACAGAGGCTGTCCTTGCGCAGCCCATGGTAGGAGGTTCCTCAAGGGTGGTTAATTTCTTGAGGAAAGAGAAGGTGTCGGTGAAAGATGTGATGCCATTTTGGTTCGTAGCTCCAGGAGAGACCGTCCACCGATCTTCTGCATCCTCTTCCAAAAGAAGCTCGGGCGGACCGAAGATCTCCATTCGGATGTCCGACTGTGGATCCGATATTTCGGGGAGTATCTCTCCAATAGAAGTTTCCTCGGATATCAAAAATAAAAGGAAGGGCATCGATGACTACCGTGTTGTCCGTTCCTTGCTGAAGTCGATCCTTTTACCAACCGACGTCCAGGCCTTTAAGGAGGTCGGGGGTGCCTTCCGCATTCAGGACTCCTATGATTCTCTCCTTTGGATATGTGTTGTCTTTTTACTAATCTTTCTTTCAGCTCTTGCGCTCGCTCCTCGGCTCAGCTCTCTCTCCTTTTTTTTTAGCTCGTTCATCATATGGACCATTTTGCTGAGGTTATTAGAGAGGTTCGGTGCCTATCTAAGAAAGCTGAGGAGAAAGCCGTCCATGCCAACCGATGGACGGATGACGCTTAGTTATCTCGGCTAAAGACAGAGGATGAGACCAAGTCCCTCAGAGAGAGGGTGAAGTTGCTGAAGTCCGAGCTATCCAAGGCTGAAGCTCGGGTGCTGGGAGAGAGGGAGGCCGGGAGGGCACGAGCAAAGATCGTTAGGGTAGAGGCGGTCTAGGCCTTCTGTGCCTCAGAGGAATTCCACAACATCAAGGTGGATTTTGCATTGCTCTCTTACCTGCAAGGAGGTATAGATCAGAAAGAGAAGATCCGGAGGATCTTCCCCAACCTGAACTTGGACCTCTTGGAGTCCGATGATGAGGAGGCCGAGGGTCGAGAGATTTAGATGGAGGATATCTTCAGCCCCATGTGCGACGACTTGGCTGCCGAGGATGCAGCGTTGGTACCACCTCCAGCTGTTATCGATCTTCTCGACCAAGCGGTGGTCGGCAAATCTGGAGCTCCCAATGGAGCTTAATGTATCATTTCGATCGGGCATGTTCGATCTTCCTTTTTTTTTTTTCTTTTTAGGTTGGCCTTCTTTGTTTGCCCCTGATCTTTACCGGGGCATTTTTGTATGGGCTGACCATCACTTGTAAGCATCAAACTTTAATACAAAGCTTCTTTTTCTTTTGTTGTCAAGTTCGTACGTTCTTCATCAGTGTAGACCTTAGACGGTGTGACTGAGTGGTGACGGGAGATTTATGCCGACGTGTTGCAATCCTCGGCCATAGCCGAGGAATGCATCCACAAACTTTATTTGTTCAATTCCTCGGCCATGGTCGAGGAATGTGCATTGGCATGCTCTGATGAAGATGTGTTCCGCTCGTCGGCCATGGTTGAGGAGCGCATGTTCGCAAAATTCGATGGAGACACGTTCTGATCCTCGACTGTGGTCGAGGAGCGCGTGTTTGGCAAAATTCAATGGAAACACATTTCGATCCTCGATCGTGGCTGAGGAGTGCGCATTTGGAAAAATTCAATGGAGATGCATTTCGATCCTCGACCGTGGCTGAGGAGCACGCGTTGGCGAAACTTGATGGAGATGCATTTCGATCCTCGATCGTGGCCTAGGAGCGCGCATTTGGTGAGATTTGGAGATGCATTTCGATCCTCGACCGTGGTCGAGGAGTGCGCATTGGCAAAACTTGATGGAGATGCATTTCAATCCTCGACCGTGGCCAAGGAGCATGCATTAGCAAAACTTGATGGAGACGTGTTCCGATCCTCGATCGTGGTTGAGGAGCGCGCATTAGCGAAACTTGATGGAGACATATTTCGATCCTCGACCATGGTCGAGGAGGGTGCGATTGGCAAAATTTGGAGATGCATTTCGATCCTCGATCATGGTCGAGGAGCGCGCATTAGGCAAGATTTGGAGACACGTTCCGATCCTCGGCCATGGTCGAAGAGCGCACGTTGGCGAAACTTGATGGAGACGCGGTCCCAATCCTCGACCGTGGTCGAAGAGCGTGCATTGGCAAAACTTGAAGAAGATGTGTTTCGATCCTCGACCGTGGCCGAGGAGTGTGCATTTGGCGAGATTTGAAGATGCATTCCGATCCTCGATCGTGGTCGAGGAGTGCATGTTTGGCAAGATTTGGAGATGCATTTCGATCCTCGATCGTGATCGAGGAGCGCGCATTGATGAAACTTGATGGAGACACATTTCGATCCTCGACCATGGTTGAGAAGCGTGCGTTGGCAAAACTTGATGGAGATGCGTTCCAATCCTCGACCGTGGTCGAGGAGCGTGCGTTGGCGAAACTTGATGGAGATGCGTTCCGATCCTTGGCCATGACCGAGGAGCACGTGTTTGGTGAGATTTGGAGCTGCATTCCGATCCTCGACTATGGCCGAGGAGCACGCATTTGGTGGGATTTGGAGATGCATTTCGATGCTCGATCGTGGCTGAGGAGAGTGAGTTGGCAAAATTTGATGAAGACGCATTCCGATCCTCGACCGTAGTCGAAGAGTGCGCATTGGTGAAACTTGATGGAGACGCATTCCAATTCTCAATCGTGATCGAGGAGCATGCATTTGGTAAGATTTGATGGAGACGCATTTCGATCCTCGGCTATGATCGAGGAGCGCATATTTGACAAAAATTGATGGAGATGCATTTCGATCCTCGACCGTGATCGAGGAGCATGCATTTGGTGAAAAAATTGATGGAGATGCATTCCGATCCTCGATCGTGATCGATGAGCGTGCGTTTGGCAAAAATAAAACCCATGAAAAGTTATCATTCATTATCAAATAAAAATTCAAGAAGGAGATTACATATTAAAGATAATATCTTCAAAGATTGTCGGCATTCTAGATCCTCAGGATCGGAGTTCCATCTAGTCGACAGAGATGATAAGTTCCTGGTCGGACTACTTCATCCATGCGATATGGTCCTTTCCAGCTCGACGATAATTTTGACCGCTCGAACGGACGAGAAACTTCAGCTCGACGAAGAACTAACTATCCTGCCAAAAAAAAATTTGCTCTTCACTCAAGAATTGTAGTATTGGACAACCTTCTATTGATAGTTGACCATCCAAACTCGAGCTCGTTCCCAGATTTCTTCCAGTAGATCTAGATTTGCTCTCATGCCAAAGAAATTACTATCTTCATCGAACTCCTCTACCTGGAGCATGGGTAAACCCATTTCTATGGGCATCACAGCCTCCGTACCAAAGACCAATATGAAAGATGTCTCATCAATTGGTACACACTGTATCATATGATACGCCCAAAGGATATTGTACAACTGTTCAACCTACGATATTTTTGTCTGGCTTATGCGAGCTTTCAATCCTTGTAATAATGTCTTATTCGTCACCTCGGCCTCGCCATTGGTCTGTGGATGATCTATCGATGTCAATCAATGAGAAATCCCATAGTCATTACAGAACCCTGTGAACCTTGGGTTATTAAATTATCATCTATTATCGATTATGATGGTGCGGGATAAACCATATCGACATATAATAGACTTTCAGACAAAGCTCTGAACCTTAGTTTCGATAATCGTAGCCACTGCTTCCGCTTCCATCCACTTAGTAAAATAGTCGATTGCGATAATTAGGAACTTCTTTTGCACCGCAGCGATAGAAAATGACCCGAGGATATCCATTCCCCATTGGGCAAAGGGCCAAGGGATCATGATCGGGGCCAACGATGTCGAAGGTTGGCACTGAATATTTGAGGTCCTTTGGCATTGGTCACACCTACTCACCAGATCGGCCGCATCTCTTTGCATGGTTGGCCAGAATTATCTCTGCCATAATATTTTATGGGATAGAGCTTTGCCCCCTAAGTGATTACCACAGATTCCTTCATAGACTTTCTACAGGACATAATCGACTTCTGAAGGATGGAGGCATCTGAGCAAAGATAGGGTGAAAGATCTTTTATATAACTTTTCTTCATAAACGATGTATTGCGGAGTGAGGTGCCTCAATCTTTTTGCCTCATCCCGATCCATGGGCAAAATTCCATCTCGTAAATAATGGAGAATAGAATCTATCCAGCTCAGTTCTAGATCAGCTTGCATCACCGGGACCTCCTCAATACTCGACTTTTCCAAGACTTCCATATATGAACTTCTTTTTAAGTCGGCAGCCCCATGGGTTGCTAGCTTAGAAAGGAGGTCGGCTCGTGTGTTCTCCGCTCTTGGTATCTGTTGAACCTCCATCGCTAGAAAGTTAGAAGCCAAATCTCTGATCTTCTGCAGATACTTCACCATATTCAGCTCCCAAGCTTCATATTCTCCTCAAACCTGACCAATCACCAACTGTGAATCGCTATGCACTCTAAGATGTCGGATCCCTATTTCTCTTGCTATTCTCAGTCCCGCCACCAATGCCTCATACTCGGCTTCATTATTGAAAGTTGGAAAGTCGAAACGTAAAGCATATTTTGCTACTACTCCTTCTGGATTGGTTATGATCAAGCCGGCTCTGGAGCCCATGGCATTCGAAGATCCATCAACATGCAAGGTCAAACATTCTTCGACTGAAGAAGTTTCAGCACGATCAGATTCTTCATCTAGAATTGTACATTTCAGAATGAAATTCGTCAATACCTGAGCTTTAATAGATGGTCTCGGTAGATATTTAATATCAAATTCACCTAGCTCGATAGCCCATTTAGCCAACCACCCGAAAGTATCTGGTCGATACAGTACCGATCTAATAGATTGATCTGTGAGGACCACGATAGTGTGTGCTTGAAAATATGGGCGCAATTTTTTTGCAAATATCAAGAGAGCATAGACAATCTTTTTTAGTCTCGTATACATGATCTCAGCATCGTGTAGTACCCGGCTCATATAATAGATCGACTTCTGAACCTTGGCTTCCTGTCGGACCAGAATAGAACTAATTGTCGAAGAAGAGACAGCTAGATACAAATACAACACCTCCTCAGGCTATGGCTTGCTCAACAGAGGGGGAGAGCTAAGATATTTCTTTAGTTTGTCAAAGGCTATCCGGCATTCATCCATCCATTGAAAATCCTTCGATTGCTTGAGGACTTTGAAGAATGGAAAGCTCTTTTCCGTTGATTTAGATAGGAATCTATTTAAGGCCGCAATCCTTCCTGTGAGTCGCTGCACTTCTTTGATCATCCTCAGAGGCTTCATTTCTTGAAGAGCTTGAATCTTCTCCGGATTGACCTCAATCCTCCATTGTGATACCATGAACCCAAAGAATTTTTTGAAGATGACACCAAAAGCACATTTATCTGAATTGAGCTTCATTCGAAAATGCCGTAATATAGAAAAGGCTTCTTCTAAATTGGTAATATGGTACTCGACTGTCCTAACTTTGACGAGCATGTCGTCTACATACACTTCCATATTTCTTCCAATCTGCTCCTTGAAAATCTTGTTCACAAGTCTTTGATAGGTCGCCCCAGCATTTTTTAAGCCAAATGGCATGACCCTATAGCAAAAGAAGCCTTGGTTGGTTATGAAAGAAGTTTTTTTTTCATCCTCGGATGCCATTCGGATCTGGTTGTATCCCGAGAAAGCATCCATAAATGACAAGAGCTAATGTCCAGAGGTTGCATCCATAAGTTGGTCTATGCATGGCAAAGGATAGCTATCCTTTGGGCATGCTCCGTTGAGATCCGCATAGTCAATACACCTACGCCATTTTCTACTAGCTTTTTTGACAAGGACGATGTTAGCCAACCACTCCAGATAATAAACTTCTCGGACGAAGCCGACCTTTAAGAGCTTATCAACTTCTTCTTGTATCGCCCTCTGACATTCAGGGGCGAAGCTCCATTTTTTCTGCCTGATCAGACGATAATTTAGGTCTACATGAGTCGGTGTACCATGACTTGCGGATCGATACTGGATATATCCGAGGTTGACCGAGAAAATATATCAGCATTATCTCATAGAAACGTAATGAGATGATATCGATCTTCTTCACATAAGCTTGAGCCAACCTTCACAACTTTATTCGGATCATTCTTGATTGGTATAGAGATCAGTTCTTCTACCGGAGAGCCTCTTTATTCAGTTTGTTCGTCTCGAACGTCTAACTCATTCATGGATTATTCTTCAGTCACCACTCCATATAAAGTGGCCATGTAACACTCCCTTGCGACCGTCTAGTTCCCCCTGAGCTCGTCGATTCCATGCAGTGTCATGAATTTGACCTTCAGATGATAGATCGATACTATAACTTGGAGTGCATCTAGGCCTGGCCGACCTAAAATGATGTTGTAGATGGAGGGACTATTCATAATAAAATAAGTTATATCGACAATTGCCTGTTTCGAAGCTTGTCCAGCTTTTGTCGATAGTAAGATAGTCCCTTCCACTGGAACCGTAGCACCAGAGAATCCGACCAGACCAGAGGTACATTTCTCTTCATCAATAGTTCAAGATTTAAGTTCATTCGAACAAAGGCATCATAAAATAAAACATCTACCGAACTTTTGTTATCAACAAGAACCTGATGTACATCATAGTTTGCAATATTCAGCGAAACGACTATAGGATCATCATGGGGCTGACTTATTTCTTCTAGATCTTCGTTGGTGAAAGTAATTTCATCATCTGCCTTCCTCTTCCTCGGTTCCTCTCTTGGTCGATTCTGATCTGAAGTATTTTTATCGAGGTTTTCTTCAGCAATTACTCTGATTTCTTCCGCAGTCGACTGCTCTATGTGTGGCTCGCCCTGCCGAGACTGGTCACAATTCGGATTCACCAGGATTCGCCATTCATCCACATAGTATCGAAGTCGTCCCCGCCTGATCAATGCCCCAATTTTCTCCTTGAGCTGCCAGCACTCCTCGGTGTCATGCCCATGGTCATGGTGACATCGACAATACTTCCTCGAGTTTCTTACTCGAGCTGGGGTTACCATTCTCTTGGGTCGAGGTATATCTTTTCGTCGCTCGATCTCCATCAGAATTTGAGCCCGAGGGGTGTTGAGAGGGGTGTAGTAATTGAACCTCTGAGGTGGAGTTCTAGATCGGCCTCGTGGCTTTGTAGACGTTGGTCGGCTATTCCGAGATGGAGTACGCGATTGACGAAGCCATAGGTCCTCTTGGCAATACTGTATCCATCTATGATCTCTTTTCTTTTTCTACTTTTGGGATGGACCCGTCCTACCATCTCGGCTACTTTCCTACTGGTCCCAAGCCTCTTCGGCCTGGGCATACTTCTCCGCTCGTTCTAGCATTTCAGCAAAGCCCTTCGGATAGTCAAACTGAGGGAGAATAAAAGGTCATTTTGGAGGAGGCCGGCCTTGAATGCCGTTATGGCCACTGACGAGTCTAAATTTTGAACCTCCAAGGTAGCTGCATTAAAATGATCGATGTACTTCCGAAGGGGCTCATTCTCTCATTGCTTGATGCTCACGAGGAAATCAAAATTGCGATGCTGCCAACGACTGCTTACGAAATGGGCAACGAACAGACGGCTCAACTGATAGAAGGAATCTATAGAGTCGGACTTCAGATTCGAATACCAATATCGAGCCGTCCTTCTCAAAGTTGAAGGAAAGGCTCGACATAGTATCGCATCGGTAGCCCCTTGCAGATGCATAAGAGTTCGGAAACTATCCAGATGATCTACGGGATCGGTCATTCCATCGTAAAGCTCAATTTAAGGAATCTTGAACTGATGTGGTAAGGGTTCATCCATAACCTTCTGAGTGAATGGGGGTTCGATATTGAATCCCAAATCCTCTCCTTGCTGCCTCAGCTCCCATAACTCATCCAGCTGCCATTGCATCTCTTCGAGCTTTTTCTCTATGTTGTCCTCACGAGTGGCCCGATGCCTAGGAGTCTCATGGCCCAGAGTGGAACCTCTTCTTGACATGGGTGTTGGCGAGCGCTCAGATCTTCGTCAAGGACTTATAGGTTGGCTGTGATGACTAACCTCCATCCTAGGGCTGCAGGGGCGTCGTTCCTCCAACCTAATTCGGATCAGGCCTGAATCTTTTTCAACCGGACGACGGTCGTCTACTTGCTGCATTCCTCTTATGGCGACTGATAATGCTTGCACCTGATGAAGTAAGGTGTCATACTATTCCTGCGAGACCGTCGGCGCCATAGGCGGATTCTCCTGGATTGGTGGTGGAGATGTATTAACCTCTCGAGCATTGTGGGTCTTTCGACCATTAGAATGCTGGGATGCGTTTGATGCCCCCCTTTGGATCTTCATGATGTCTAGTGTCGTGCTTTTTTCCCTCGAAATTAAGCTTCAAAAATAACCGAGTCCCTTCCTCCAGCGCCAACTGTTGCTCCTGAACCTCTCGGCTTGGGGTCGGCCGACGAGGATGGCGTAGCTCGATTACTGAGGAATATGAGACCGAGGACGAGCTTTGCTGGAGCTTTGTCCGTTCACCTGCAACAAAGTTTCCACCGAAGTATTCTCCGGTGGAGACCCTCTGATGCTCAAGTTAGGAGATTGAAGAACAATGAGGGGAGAAAGCATCGAATTGAATGACCTACTTGGAGGATCCCAGAGTCCCTTTATTTATTGGGGAGGAGTTAGAGCCATATCCGTTTCGGACTCTAACGACTTTCCGAGTTTATCGCCTTGAATTGATTCGGAAGATTTCTTTTCTTCTGAGGAGACGGGATTGCGAAAGATTCCTTTTTATCTAAGTTTTTCGATTTGGAGAGGACATAATTTCAGTAGGAACGGTTGTAGGTCGATTATTGATGAATTATGAGCTTATTCATGTAGCTTGATGGCTGACCTGAATCCGACGAGAATGAGGTATGAAGGCCTATCTTATTTTGTCAGGAGGCAATGTTTAGTAGGTCGGCCGAAATTGTAGGTCGGCTTAAGCCGATCTACAGCTAACCGCAGGCGAAGCATCGCATTGTTCCGCTCAAACGATCCATTGGGATAGGTCGGCAGTCAACCCTAAATTAATCGAGGCCATACCAGCTCCGCTCCATAATAAAATATAAGTTGAATAATTAAATTTTATAATTACATAATCAAAGATATTATTAAATAGATAATAACTTAAGTTAATAATTTACTAATATAATTATATATTTTTTAAAAAAATTAATAAATATTATATAAAATTATATAAGATTATAGATATAATTAAATATTTAAATATAAATTAAATAATTTTATATATATATATATATATATATATATATATATATATATATATATATATGAATATAGATATAGATATTTATAGAATACTTAAATATTTATTCATATTCTAATGGATTTGGAGGTAAAAATGAATCATTTTTATCCGAAAACTTAATATATATGGTACAAAAACTGTGATGGAAGGATCCTCGTCTGACGTGGATGCAGACGATCCAACTCTGGTCATCGGACTTATCCGCTGGATTGAGTCATGCCACGTTGGGTTGACCTTGCTTGGTAATTCCATTGCGACTTGTTGCACAAATATTCAAAGGACGGCCAACCGTCCCGTCTTAACAATTGTCAAGTCCATCCGCAGCACGCTAAGCTCCCCCAAGATCGACGCGACTCAATAGTATTTTATGAATTGTCGATAGTACGTTGGCTCAGAATTATATGTTTGTATCCTTACCAGGGAATTCTCTAAGGAAATGGACCATGACCCTTTCCGTATTTTTCTTTTAGTCATACATGCCTGATTGGTAGCCTCTCCTTGTTCTTCGACGTAGAGTGCAAGTCTGGTTGAATGTGTCAATTTATTTATTGAATATCCGTCAGTATGACATAGCTATCTAAATACTGTGCATAATAGAAATTGTTGGACTTGAGGATATGAAGCTAGACTCTAAAAATGGAGTCTCTGAATATTATAATTATGATAGAACAGAATATAACATAAATAAATATCTCATAGGCCCATATAGTTAAATGAGGGAGAGGAATTTGATGAATGAAAACTTTTGTTCTTCTATTGCTCCCTGCTCTCCTTTTGCACAAAAAAAAAAAAAGAAGAAGAAGTCCATATCAGGCATAGAACTAGTGAAATAATATTGCTCATTATTATAAAATATGAATCAGTCTCTCTATCATTATAGATACGTTGCAAGCAATTATATAAAAGATAATTACATCTTTGCTATTAAAAAGAATCCAAAAATAAAAAAAATTTTATGATAGATTTAATCTCAATAAAGAAAGAAGATGGTGGCTCATAATAAGAAAATAATATCTCATCCCTTGATTTCTATCTATAACTTTAATGGATTCTTGCTCCATACCTATATAAACAGAATATTAAGGGATCCCAAAAGAAAAAAAAAGGATAGAAATAGAGAGAAACTCTTACAAAAGCTCTCATAGTGAGAGGCTCTCAAGCCCTCACCCATATTTTACTTTCGTAGGACCACAGATCTGTGAGTGACCAAGTCAAGACTAAGACCGTGAAAAGTCATCAAAAGACTGAGAAAGCTGAGAAAGTTGAGTAAGGCCTTGTTTGGTCAAGTTTTTAGAGTGCCTGAAGCACTTTCTAGCCCTCCAAAAATATTTTTAGATGGTATAGTAATATTTGATAAAAAATCAAGAAGCTATTTTGACTTTGTCAGAAAACTAAAAATATTTAGTTGAAAAAAGATTTATTTTGAAACTTTCTTCAAAAATACTTTCTAACTAATGTTGAAAAGCTATCTTGATTTAAATAAATTTTTTTAATGACTAAAATACCGACTAACAAATCTTATAATTACATCTTATATCATATCATATTATATTATTATACTATAAATATAATATAATATAATAATAAATTAATATTATAATATATTATAAATATATAATATAATCTATTATAGTATTATTATATTATAAAAATATAATTTGATATAATAATATATAATAATATAATAATATAATTATATTATAATAGTATAATATAATACTTTATATTATAATTTATTATTAGATTAGATTATAACCAATATATTATATTATATTATATTATTATGTTATATTATATGATAATAATATAATATAATATAATATAATATAATTTTAGTATATTATATTATATTATATTTTCTCTATTATATAATATTATGTAATATCTTTTATTATCATTTTATCATATCAAAAGTAGTTTTTTATTTTAACTGCTAAATATATGTTAAAGTTTCAAAGTACTTTATTAATATAGTTACTAAATAATAAATATTTTTTTATAAAAACTTTACTTCCAAAAGTTCTACTTCTCAAAAACTCTACTTTCAAAAGTTTTAAAAGTTTTACTACCAACAGTAATCCTAAACATGATCTAAGTCGATCTTCCTAGAAGGCCAAATAAGTCGATCTTATCGAAAGGTCAAGTAAGTCAAGTAAGTCAATGTCATCAGAAAGCCTAGAAGACTGAAGTAAAAAGAGATAAAGATCATCTAAAACCAGACCAACTAAAATAGAATAAT
Organism: Cocos nucifera; assembly: GCA_006176705.1. NCBI lineage: Eukaryota > Viridiplantae > Streptophyta > Magnoliopsida > Arecales > Arecaceae > Cocos > Cocos nucifera. The sequence goes on along the minus strand of QRFJ01000070.1, from coordinate 606,724 downwards.
ATTTTATACTAAATTCTCTATTATAATCTCATTATTCTTGTTCTTCCATAGTCCGATCTGACTTAAGCATTGGAAGGTCTAATCGAAGCCAATCCGATGAGCTTTTTTATTCTTTTAATATGCAAATCATGACTCTAAGATAGATCATATTTGATCATCGCAGATCAAACAATGCACCCTCCAAATGATCTTAGCTAAGTCAGATTTTGGCAACAACACTCAACATCTCTATCAATGCAGATCGATATATCTAAAAACACTAGATGTTCTCCATCAACGTGCAGTATGATCTATACTCTGTATCCCTTGCAAACTCCTACGTGCGTATTTAACACGAGGGCATACATTAGGAGGTGGTTTTTCTTGGCCTAAGCAACATTATGCATGTGGCCTTTGCATGCCGAAGGTGTAAAATAATTTAACGCTCCTATGTAGTATATTGATTAAGATTCAATAAATATTTTTTCAATTTTTAGCTACATATTTTGATTACCTCTAAAGTGAAGTCCTTCAATCCAATGAATCTGCAACCTTATTAAATTTACCGAAATGTGGGTGGCAAACAATTTTTTTTGCAAAACTCAGACATTTATCCAACAACATGGGATGATAAGGAATTTTACCCTTACCTCTAGAGTTAATCTAAGAACTATGGTAGAATTGAAGCATTAGCCTTACTGTGTGCTGCCATAATTTTTGGTGACTTGCCATAATTCCTTCCAAGCTTGCATCTAGGCAAGTATTAACCAATATGTTAGCTCATCTTGATATCAATCACCTACTAAGATAGCTGAGATGTTTACCTTTACGGATGTCGATTGCATTAATGTTTTTGAGGTTATTGTTCACATGTAGGTAAGGCTTAAATCTCGTTACCTAAAATTATTATATGCTTTTTACTACATGAAAACTACAATGTAGGCTAAAATGCAATGCATTTAGAGCACCAGTTATGTACACACGGCAGATCCAAGGGTAGCCCGCCCAAAGATTAAGAAAATTCTTTAGAGCTTGTTTAGATAATCCTGCTTAATCTTTGTGATTGAAAATATCATTTCTAAAGTTACAAAATTAGTCCAGCCCATATCCAGCAGACCTTTTTCGGCCCATTATTGCAAAAAGAAGGAGAGACTAGGATTGTAAATGAGTGGAGCTGCTCGCGAGCTACTCAAGCTTAACTCGAGTTCAACCTCGACTCAACTTGATTATTATTGAGTTTGAGTCAAACTCGAGTATGCAAGTTGAGATCGAGTAGCTTTTTGAGTCGAGCTCGAGTAGTAGAATACTCAACTCGAAAGCTCACGAGCCTACTATATATATATATATATATATATATATATATATATATATATATATATATATATAATATTAATTTTATCTATAATATATATTAATATATATATTATTAGTAAAATAAGACTCGATTTCGAGTTTGAACTCGAGCTCGAGTATGGCTCGATTCATATTCGAGTCGAGTCGAACTCGAGCTTTGCCTATTTTTCATCGAGCTGAGTTTCAAGCCCAAATATTTTAAGTCTAGTCGAACTCGAGCTTCTAGTTATTCAGCTTGACTCGGTTCAATTGCATCCCTAGGAGAGACCTAAGTCTTCGTCTTTAAGTTTCTGCCCATGAGATTTGGATCAGCCCACTTTGAAGTATTCCTACTGTAAGTGTAGGCCTTTATGATATTGTATGTGGGCTTCCCTCCCTGGTTCTCTATTAAGTCTCTAACTTTGTCTCTAATTTGACATACAGCAAATCCCATGTCAGAATTTTACTTTAAAAATAAACTTTTATTGATATATTTGAAGCGCTGGTTTATATCGAAGCTCAAGGCTGTTGGATATGTATGAAAGCAGAGTATTACAAGTACAGTTAAACAGAAACAGAAAAGGGCTAACAGAGGCAGATAAAAGATAAGGAAATAGAATAAATAATCCTATCCACACAGCCAAAATAAAATGCTAGATGTTGGGGATAAACTTCGCTCCCACCGAAGTCTAGTTCGATGCTCAGCCTGATGCAAGCAGTAGCCGCAGAAGAGTTTCAGCGGACGAGCTTCAGCCGAACCCCCAGTGCTCGAGCTCCTTGAACTCTAAGCGGCGGACTCTAGCCGAACTCAACCGTCGAGCTTCAATCAGGCTCCCGCAGGAGCCAAACTCTCTCCGCATCGTTACAGCCAGGCGCCTGCAGGAGCTGAACTCCCTCCAAGCTTCCTCTCCGATCAGATTTCTTCGGGAGCTGGACTCATCCCAGACACCCAACGGACGGGCCTTAGCCGAACTCCTGAAGTCGACCGAACTACTTAGCGGCTGAGCTCCTCGAACTCCTAGCATTCGAGCTCCTTCAAACCCGTTCAGTCGGTCGAACTGCTTAGTGGCCGAGCTCCTTGGACTTCAAGCAGCCGGGCTTGAACGGAATCCCCCAGCACCCGAACTCCTCAGCGGTCGTCCCTCGATCGAACTCCCCAAGTGGCCGTCCCTTCAGCCGGCCGAGCTCCTCCGAACTCCTCTACGGTCGAGCTGCTCCCAAGCTTTTCCTTCAGTCGAACTCTCCTATAAGTCCGAACTCCTCTGGACGAACTATCGCCATCAGTCTGCAACAGACAATAAAATCGAACGATATGGCCGCCACTACTGGCGACACCACTCTCTCCGTAACCAGCCCCATGCAGCCCACGATCTGCCAGTATGGCTGTCACCATCCGTCTGACGACGCTTTCCTCTCCGTACCAAACTCCATGCGGCCCACGACCTGTCAGGCAGTATGGCCATCACTATCAACTAAGCTCCGCCTATAAAGGACCCTCCAGATATGCTAACTCTAATCACTCTGATCTCTAAGCTCTCCTCTTCTTCTCCAAGCTCTGAAACTCATTCCCAAGCACTCCATTCCTGTTGGCCAGAGCTGACTTGATCATCGGAGGATCATATCGGAGCCAACCCCCCCATCGGCTTCAGACGGGACTTTGGACTTTGTTTTGTAGGTCCTTGACGGCGATCTCATCGGCCTCAACTCCAGCGACCTCCGACGATGATCAGTTTCTGCATCAACAGATTGGTGCTAGAGGAAGGGCCGGCCTCCGAGGTTTTCTTATTCTTAAAGGAGTGCTCGACGATGATTTTTTCCTTCCCCCTCCGAAGATCTCTCTTTTCTCTCCCGAAGAGAAAATGCCCCCAAGAGAGCTTCGACTCGACGACTGGCTTCCATTGTAACCCCGGCAGCCCAGGCTCCACCCGAAGCCACCGCAAATGTAGAGCAGTTCTGGACGGATTCGCGGCCCCACCGAGATGATGCAGACCGTGTGACAACCTCTGGCAGAGACTTTGCTAGCAAGCCCGCCATGAGAATGCGAGGAACCGATCTTAAGGGGAGAGCATTTGGGCATACCAATCGCACTTGGGAAGGAAAAATGGAGAGTCAAAGTTCTCTCATGGAAGGCTTCGCCGAAAAGTGGAGTAAAGTTCGACGCAAGCGAGGCCGAACTCCCCCTTGAGCCCATCATTAAGGAAGCCCCGACAAAGGGGCATGAACATCCCCGGGAGAGGGTTTTTGCAAGGAGGCGGAATGAAGTTTGACCGCATCCAAGGAGGCGGAATGAAGTTCTCCCACATCCACGATCTCTCCAGCATAAGTGAGGATGAAATCCACCTCGAGCTCGCCACCAACGAAGCCCCGACAAAAGAACATGAAGACCTCCCGACGAAAGTCGGAGTGAAGTTCGACGCAAGCAAGGCCGAACTTTCCCTCGAATATGTCACCAAGGAAGCCCCGACAAAGGGGCATGAAGCCCTCCCGTGGAAGCTTTTGCGGGGAAGCGGAATGAAGTTCGGCACAAGCAAGGGCAGAATGAAGTTCTCCCGCGGAATGAAGTTCGGCGCAAGTGAGGCCGAACTTCACCTCGAAGCTCATCATCGGAATGAAGTTCGGTGCATGCAAGGCCGAACTCTCCCCTCAAACCTCATCATCGGAATGAAGTTCGGCGCAAGTGAGGCCGAACTCCACATCGAAGTTCATCATCAGGGAAGCCCTAACAAGGGGGGTGAAGTTCTCCCGCGGAAGCTTTCGCGGGAAAGCAGAATGAAGTTCGGCACAAGCGAGGGCGGAAAGCGGAATGAAGTTAGGCGCAAGCGAGGGCAGAACGAAGTTTGGCGCAAGTGAGGCCGAAGCGAGGTCGAACTTCACCTTGAAGCTCATCACCGAAATGAAGTTCGCCGCACGCAAGGCCGAACTCTCCCCTCAAACCTCATAATCAGAATGAAGTTTGGTGCAAGTGAGGCCAAACTCCACATCGAAGCTCATCATCGGGAAAGCCCCGATAAGGGGGGTGAAGTTCTCCTACAGAAGCTTTCGCGAAAAAATGGAATGAAGTTCGACGCAAGCGAGGGCAAAAAGCGGAACGAAGTTCGGCGCAAGCGAGGGCATAACGAAGTTCTTCCACGGAATGAAGTTCGGCGCAAGTAAGGCCGATGTGAGGCCGAACTTTACCTCGAAGCTCGTCGTCGGAATGAAGTTTGGCGCACGCAAGACCGAACTCTCCCCTCAAACCTCATCATCGAAATGAAGTTCGACGCAAGTGAGGCCGAACTCCACATCGAAGCTCATCATCGAGGAAGCTCCGACAAGGGGGGTGAAGTTCTCCCGCGGAAGCTTTCGCAAAAAAGTGAAACAAAGTTCGGCGCAAGCGAGGGCGGAAAGTGGAATGAAGTTCGGTGCAAGCGAGGGCAGAACGAAGTTCTCCCGCGGAATAAAGTTCGGCACAAGTGAGGCCGAACTTCACCTCAAAGCTCATCATCGAAATGAAGTTCGGTGCATGCAAGGTCGAACTCTCCCCTCAAACCTCATCATCGGAATGAAGTTCGGCGCAAGTGAGGCCGAACTCCACATTGAAGCTCATCATCGAGAACGCCCCGACAAGGGGGGTGAAGTCCTCCTGCGGAAGCTTTCGTGGAAAAGCGGAACGAAGTTCAGCGCAAGCGAGGGTGGAAAGCGGAACGAAGTTCGGCGTAAGCGAGGGCAGAACGAAGTTCTCCCGTGGAATGAAGTTCGGGGCAAGTGAGGCCGAAGTGAGGCCAAACTTCACCTCGAAGCTCGTCATCGGAATGAAGTTCGGTGCATGCAAGGCCGAACTCTTCCCTCAAACCTCATCATCGGAATGAAGTTCGGCATAAGTGAGGCCAAACTCCACATCGAAGCTCATCATCGGGGAAGCCCCGACAAGTGGGCGTGAAGTCCTCCCGCGGAAGCTTTCGCAGAAAAGCAGAATGAAGTTCGATGCAAGCAAGGGCGGAAAGCGGAAAGAAGTTCGATGCAAGCGAGGGCGGAAAGTGGAATGAAGTTCGGCGCAAGCGAGGGCAAAACGAAGTTCTCCCACGGAATGAAGTTCGGGGCAAGTGAGGCCAAACTTCACCTCGAAGCTCATCACTGGAATGAAGTTCGACACACGCAAGGCCGAACTCTCCCCTCAAACCTCATCATCGGAATGAAGTTCGATGCAAGTGAGATCGAACTCCCTCTCGAGTATGACTCCAAGGAAGCCCCGACAAAAGGGCATGAAGTTCTCCCACAGATTTCACAAACGGACGGAATGAAGTTCGACCGCGCTTACGACCTCCACAGCGCAAGGCCCGAGCTTCTCAAGCTCACCACCAAGAAAGCTCCGACAGAAGGGCATGAAGAAGTCCTCCTTCTGAAAGGTTCCGCAACTATGCCCCGCTCTTCTAACTCGAATTCTCAGTGAAGTTAAGAGCTAGCCGCCAAGACCAGAAGGACTACGGCCTCCCCAAACATGCACGATCAAAGCAAACAATGCCCCTACCCTCGTGACCACGACCACGACACTGAGGAACGCATCCAGCTGTGAGACAAAATTGAGGAGCTCGTCAGGAAGGAGCGGCTGGGTAAATTTCTTCAGTAGGAGAAGATCGGCTAAGGGCGTTGTCGTAATCAGAAACTACAAGATCGGCCGCCTCACGGCATCATCAGCGTTACCCCGAGGAGGAGCTTGATACATCGGCGATTCATCGGCTTCCAGCGACAAAGCCAAGAGCTTGCTCCAAATTGAGAAGGCCAGCAGGAGATAGAGGAGGTCGTCCGGCCTGGGACCTACTACTGGAGAGAACGCGGAGGAACAACGCTACCACGACCCTGAAACATAGAATTTGGGGATGCGCTGCTAGTAACTTTCTTTCCACAAAATTTTTTCTTTCAATAATATCATTTCTGGATGCAAAAAACATGCGATGACAGGGAAGAAGCAGTCAATAATTACCGCATTAGGAACAGGATGAGAACCTCATCCTAACGCGAGCAACAACCTCGACTGCAGGAGATAAAATCTCCCCTGAGGAAAGCTCGACTGCAGGAGATAAGATCTCCCCCAAGTGCCCGGTACAACCTCGGCCAGAGATAAGATCTCTCCCGAGCGACCGTGGACAACTTCGACTAGAGATAAGATCTCTTCCGAGTGATCGAGTCAACCTCGACCAGAGATAAGATCTCTTCCGAGCGACCGTGGACAACCTTGGCTAGAGATAAGATCTCTCCCGAGCGAAGCGCAAAGGACGAGATGGGAGGAGAGGTGCGGACGACGGTCCGTATGTGCCCCCATAGCTCGTTAGGAATAGGAGGAGGACCTCATCCTAACGCGAGCAAAGTCGAAGGCCTCGTTCATAAAGGACGAGATGGAGGAAGAGGCTCGGACGACGGTCCGCATGTGCCCCCACAGTCCGTTAGGAATAGGAGGAGGACCTCGTCCTAACGTGAGCAAAGTCGAAGGCCTCGTTCACAAAGGACGAGATGGGGGGAAGAGGCTCGGACGACGGTCCGCATGTGCCCCCACAGTCCGTTAGGAATAGGAGGAGGACCTCGTCCTAACGCGAGCAAAGTCGAAGGCCTCATTCACAAAGGACGAGATGGGGGGACAGGCTCGGACGACGGTCCGCATGTGCCCCCACAGCCCGTTAGGAATCGGAGGAGGACCACGTCCTAACGCGAGCAAACTCGAAGGCCTCGTTCACCTTAGACGAGATGGGAGAAGACGGGCAACGGTCCGAATGTGCCCCAATAGTCCGTTAGGAATAGGAGGAAAACCTCGTCCTAACGTGAGCAAAGTCGAAGTTAGGAACAGGAGGAGAACCTCGTCCTAACGCGAGCGCCCGCATCAACCTTGGCCAAAAGAGATGGGGTCTCTTCCGAGCGACCGTGTCAACCTCGGCTGGAGAGCTTCAACTTCGACCTCGGCTAGAGATAGGGTCTCTTCCGAGCGATCGGGCCAACCTCGGCTGGAGAACTTCAACTTCGACCTCGGCTAGAGATAGGATCTCTCCCGAGCGACAGTGTCAACCTCGACTGGAGAACTTCAACTTCGACCTCGGCTAGAGATAGGATCTCTCTCGAGCGACCGTGTCAACCTCAGCTGGAGAACTTCAACTTCGACCTCGACTAGAGGTAGGATCTCTCCCAAGCGATCGTGTCAACCTCGGTTGGAGAGCTTCAACTTAGACCTCGACTAGAGATAGGATCTCTCCTGAGCGACCATGCCAACCTCGACTGGAGAGCTTCAACTTCGACCTCAGCTAGAGATAGGATCTCTTCCGAGTGACCGAGCCAACCTCGGCTAGAGAGCTTCAACTTCGACCTCGGTTAGAGATAGGATCTCTTCCGAGCGACCGTGTTAACCTCGGTTGGAGATAGGATCTCTTCCGAGCGATCGTGTCAACCTCGGATTGGAGAGCTTCAACTTCGACCTCGGCTAGAGATAGAATTTCTCCCGAGCGACCGTGTCAACCTCGGTTGGAAGAGCTTCAACTTTGACCTCGACAAAAGATAGGATCTCTCCCGAGCGACCGAGACAACCTCGGCTAGGGATAAGGTCCGCGATAACCTCGGCCAGAAATAAGATCGGAGACAACCCCAGCTATAGATCGAATCTCTCCCGAGCACCCGTATCAACCATGGCAGAAGATGAGATCTCCTCCGAGCTTCGACCTAGACCAGCATGGAGCTTAGATGACTTCGACAGTCATCTTTCCTGTACTCCCTTCCTTCGATTTTCGAACTCGGGAGTGGGGGGCTAGTGTTGGGGATAAACCCCACTCCCGCCGAAGTCTAGTTCGATGCTCAGCCTAATGCAAGCAGTAGCCGCAGAAGAACTTCAATGGATAGGCTTCAGCCGAACCCCCAGTGGCCGAGCTCCTTGAACTCTAAGCGACGGGCTCTAGCCAAACTCAACCGTCGAGCTTCAGTCAGGCTCCTGCAGGAGCCGATCTCTCTCCGCGTCGTTACAGCCAGGCGCCTGTGGGAGCCGAACTTCCTCCAAGCTTCCTCTCCGACCGAATTTCTTCGAAAGCTGGACTCATCTCAGACACCCAACGGACGGGCCTTAGCCGAACTCCTGAAGTCGACTGAACTACTTAACGATCGAGCTCCTTGAATTTCTAGCATCCGAGCTCCTTCGAATCTATTCAACCGACCGAACTGCTTAGCGGCCGAGCTCCTTGGACTCCAAGCGATCGGGCTTTAACGGAATCCCCCAGCGCCTAAACTCCTCAACGGTCGTCCCTCGACCAAACTCTCCAAGCGACCGTCCCTTCAGTCGACCGAGCTCCTCCGAACTCCTCTACGACCGAGCTGCTCCCAAGCTTTCCCTTCAGCCAAACTCTTCTATAAATCCAAACTTCTCTAGACGAACTATCGCCATCAGTCTGCAACAGACAACAAGATCGGACGATATGGCCACCACTACTGACGACACCACTCTCTCCGTAACCAGCCCCATGCGGCCCATGATCTGCCAGTATGACTGTCACCATCCGTCTGACGATGCCTTCCTCTCCGTACCGAACTCCATGCAGTCCACGACCTACCAGGCGGTATGACCATCACCATCAACTAAGCTCCGCCTATAAAGGACCCTCCAGATATGCTAACTCTAATCTCTCTGATCTCTAAGCTCTCCTCTTCTTTTTCAAGCTTCGAAATTCATTTTCGAGCACTCCATTCCTGTTGGCCAAAACTGACTTGATCGTCGGAGGGTCCTACCGGAGCCACCCCCACCGGCTTCGGACAGGACTTTGGACTTTATTTTGCAGGTCCCCGGTGGCGACCTCATCGGCCTCAACTCCAACGACCTCCGACGATGACCAATTTCTGTGTCAACACTAGAAATGCCTGGGATAGGAAGTCTTGCTAGCATCAGCCATCAGACAATATAACTTGCTAGTTACAGCCCTTCTTTGAACTTACTAGTTACTTCTTCAAACAATATAACTAGTAACCCTCTCCCACTTTCTTGCAAGTTGCCCACCTCATCAAAATCTTGGCTGAAAAATGGAAAGAAATAAGAAAAGATATCCCTAAACTAATTTCCCTTTCTAGTTGAAGTTAATAGAGGTTGCAACTGTATTGATATAGAGAATTAATATTCCTTTCAAATTTAATTTTCACTCATGTTTCTAAAATTGCTCAAACATATACTTCTCTCCAGCAATAGAAGTCGGCATACAAATTTGGTTTGGCATGTTTGACTGAGTAGCCTCGCGTGTCTCTGGTTCAAGCTTCCAATACCCACTCCATTTTCCTGGCTATGAGGACTGAGCAAGAGTTTAATCCCTATATCAGTTATATATGCTAGGAGATCTTGGATACTCATATAGAACTAAGAAACATAAATAATATCTTTTAGATTATTTTTCTAAGTGAGGTTCTGCATCGTTACAAATGGTTATACAGCATGTTAGGTCCAAGATCAATGCACTGCAACATTAATCTTTTTAGAGCTAATCACATGCTAATCATGGCATTTATTATTAGATTTGATTGAATTTAGATCTCTCAATCTGATGAGGATGTCGGGACTTATATGAGAAAAATATATGAGGGCTCGTGTGGATATATGTTTAGTACCATTATGAGCTAAGAAGATTTGGATATTTATAGAAAAATCAGACTAACATCTTCTAACTAGTTTTTTTGGATTAAGTATTGGATCTTTCAGACAATAACTACTGGCTCTATAATATATCCACTTGGCTTTCTACCTACCACCTTGTTCTTTTTGGCAAGCATCCATCTTGAACTAAATATTTTTTACTCAGATTATAATAAGGTTTTGTTTGGGATTGCTATTGGCAATAGAGTTTTTGGAGCTTTTGAAAGTAGAGCTTTTGAGAAGTAGAGTTTTTAGAAGTAGAACTTTTACAAAAAGCTATTTGCTGTTTGATAACCATATTTATAAAGTACTTTGAAACTTTAACATATGTTTGACAACTCAAATAAAAAAATACTTTTGATATAATAAAATGATAATAAAAAATATTACATAATATGGTATAATAAAAATAATATAATATAATATTATATATTATTATATATTAAAATATTATTATATTATTTAATATTATTATCATATAATATAACATAATAATATAATATAATATAATATATTAGTTATAATCTAATCTATTAATAGATTATAATATATAATATTATAATAATATAATATAATATAATATAATACTATATTAAATATATAACAAATCTATTATACTATTATTATATTATAAAAATATAATTTGATATAATAACTAATAATATAATAATATTATTATATTATATTATAATCTATTATATTATATAACATTATATATTTATATATAATTATAATAATATTATTATAGTTACAATATTATATTATAATCATAATTATAATCTATTATATTATATTATATTACAATATTGTATTACAATATATGATATAATATTATATAATAAAATAATATTTTAAAATATAATAATATTTAAGTTATAAACATAATATAATCTATTAGAATATTATTATAATAATATAATATGATATAATATAATATTATGATATAATACTAATATTATTATATTAAATAATAATACTTTAAAATATAATAATATTGAAATTATAAATATAATATAATTTATTATAATATTATTATACTATAATAATATAATATAATATTATAATAGTATAATAGTATAATAGTATAATATAATATTATAATTATGATGTAATATATAATGTTAGATAATATGATGGATTATAATCTAATCTAATAATAAATTATAATATAACATATTATATTATATTATTATAATATAACATATTATATTATATAATTATAATATAATAATATTATTATATTATTAGTTATTATTATATCAAATTATATATTTATAATATAATAATACTATAATAGATTATGCTATATATTTTTAATATATGATAATATTAATTTATTATTATATTATATTATAGTATAATGATGTAATATGATATAATAAAAGATAGTGGATATTTTAGTCATTAAGAAAATTTTATTTAAATCAAAACAGATTTCTGACATTAATCAGAAAGCACTGTTAGAGAAAGCTTCAAAATGGAGTTTTTTCTAAGTAGACCTTTTCAACTTTCTGGCAAAGTCAAAATAGCTTTTTAATTTTTTATCAAACATCACCGTATTATCTAAAAGTACTTTTGAAGGGCCTGAAAGTGCTTTCTGGTGCTCCAAAAACTCAGCCAAATAGAACCTAAATCATGCATGCAATAGAGATCAATTGGGTTTCGGAGTGGACGAACACCCTTGATAGTTTTGTATTGGTAACTTTGAGTTTTATGAAAGTCAATAGCAATTAGCCCATCATAGTTGCGGGCTTCATGAACAGTCCCATATAGATGAGTCCTTAAAGGTACTTGTGATTTGGTAGCTCGAAGATATTCAATCTCAAATCTATGAGAATATATCTATCCTTAAAAATATTCTCGCCAATATGAGCATTAATCACAATAGAGATACGAGGAAACATATTCTTAGTATATATGTACACAATATAGTGCTCTATGTAATTACTCATTCAATTTTTGTTTCTACCACAACCAATCAAGGAGACTATTCATTGTCAATGACCAGATAATGGGGTTAAGCTCCATTCACTTTGATAATTCTAGGACTTTGCTTCTACATAGACCTTTCATCAATTAGCTTTTCAAGTTCTCTAATAATCTGATAAACTTTGATGATTTTGATAAAACTGAAATCATTGCCCTTTCCTCATTCAACATTGTACTACTAAAGAATCAAAATGTCATTGAGAATTTCTTATGGAATAGCTGTATGCCAAAATATATGATTCCACTTCTAAGACTAACTACTTATGATCGAAATGATTTTTGGGCTTTTTTCTTAAATTTGTAGAATCTATTTGGATGATTGGGCCGGAAATCTCATAAGATTTGTGAGTTGGACCAATACAACCACCAAAGTAGATTATTTTTCTTCTCTATGGGATTTAGGTCGATCCACTCAAAAGATAATTAATCTTAGAAACTCATAGATATTGTTGAATTAAACATATACACGTTTCCCACTTTTGAAAGACTCCTCAAGTCTTATGTGCAATCATAATGGAAAGTATATAAGGAAGTCCACCATTCTAAGTGCTTTGATGCAAGAATAAGATGAACAATTAAGAGCATTCTTTTTCGTGAGTCCTTTTGGTTTTTCGTGTTTCAAAACTTCTCAGGAAAGAAATTAGATAATATGAGGGAGGGAGATGGAGAAACTACCTGATAGTTTTTCTCTCTTCTAGCTAATTTCTCTAATTTATGAATTTAGATCTTGGTCAAGGCTAACTCATAATGGGTGGTCGAACTAGATCAAAAATCTAATAAATATAGTCCTAGCTCGGTCTATAATCTAATCACTTGATGGTTGTACTGACTCAACTGTCGAATCTCATAAAATTTTAGGCCCAACCATCTAAATAGGCCTTTAATATTTTTGCCAAAAACTTCAGGTGCAGAAATGTGACTGTGAAACCATATTACTATGAGAATTTTTTTTTAATTATGGACTACTATTAATTAATTATTTTATTTAATTTTATTTTATTAAAAATAGATTAATTATGTGATTCAGGTTGATAGACATGCATGTAAGCCCAATATTATTTATGATCCTTTTATTGTGGACTATATGCATCTTATACTGGGTTGGTATGGTTAGGACAGCATAGTGTAGACTTTAGCCCAACATGAGTCCATGATGGATAGATTTGTTAGCTAGAATTTTATTTTATTTAGCTAGATACTAGTTCTTTGATTTATCTCATCGAATAGCTGCCTATTGAGAGAAAGCTAGTAGAAAAAGATCTGATTCTCGGTGGTGTTCGTTTGAACATCCATTACTACTATTCTTAGTAAATCAATGATGAACGCATATATATATATATCTATCTATTGTATTTTAATCTTCTGCATAGATTCATGCATAATTGTCTAGTATTAGAGCATAAAGAATTAGAACCAAAAAAAAATTCTAGAAAAGAAGGCACGGATCTTCCCGTGCCCTCCTCTTTCTCCATTTCTTCTTGCCAGCCAGACCTCTCTACAGTCGAATCAAGGTCTGGCGATCACCTCGTGAGCTGGTGAGGATCCAAGGAACCGATCACAAACAATCCAAAAAATAAAAAAAAATGAAGAAAGGGGGCATGAGGGGTGGCAGTTTTCATCGCCGAGCCCTCTTTCTCTTTCGCCCATGCGCGACCAACATGGCCATCTGGGTGGTGGCACCATCAAGGGGTCCGTCGACGACCCTGATGGATGGTGGCGCCAGTCGCTGGGCCTTTTCTTTTCGTGCTTCGATAAATAAAAAAAAGGATGAAAGGAAGGAGGAGGCCACTGGCTTCTCCCATATTGTGCGCTCCTCCTCTCTCTAGGAGGCGGATCGATGCCGGCAACCGACCGAGATGGTCGGAGAGATGATGGCAGTCACTCTCCCACCGACCGTCGGCCCAAATAAAAAAAAAAAAAGGATTGCTAAGGGGCAGCGGTTCAAGCCACCGCACTCTTCTTCTTCCTCTTCATGCCATGGTCGACGGCGGGCTTCTCGTCGGCAGCTGGCAGTGGCTGGAGCCGGTGGTCTACCGGTTGGTCCTTTCCTGATGGCCGTCGGGCCAAATTTGAGATGAAGAAGAGGCCGGTGAGCCCTCCTCTCCTAAAGGAACAAAAAAAAAAAAACTAACCTGAGGGAGAAGATGGCCAAATGGGTTTTGGGTTTTGAGTTTAGACCCAAAATCCAACCCTGATTTGGTTTTTAGGCCATTATATTATAATTTTGTATTTTAGTCCCTATCAAATTTAATATTTGATTTTAGTCCAACAAAAATTATAGTTTAGTCCCTATAATTTACAAAAATTTATTTTTGATCTAACAAAATTGCATTTTAGTCTCTATAATATAATTTATTGTATAAAATTTTTGTTTTACAATTAAGCCCCTATTGAAGGTTATTATTTTATATTAGTACTTCAAAATTTTAGTTTGCTTTCTGAAAAATTTATTTTTTGATAATATTTTTCTAAAAAATTATATTTAATATTATTTTTGACATAATATATCTTTTGAACTATACGAATATATTACTGTAGCTTATAGAATGCAATATTATGTTATATTTGGATCAGTGGAATGCATGTTGTTAAGTATCCCATACTGGACTTGATCATTTTGGATATTTAATTTTTTATATAAATAATTTTATAGATTAGCATAAATATTTATCACCAAAATAGTTTATTTATATTAGTTTATAAAATTTTTTATCATTAGAGGGATATTTTCTAGTTGTGATATACAATCACCTATCCAAAGGGGGTTATTATGTGTTTTAACTAAAAATTATATGGACTATTATATCATGAGGGTACTCTAACTTTTGAAATCTATCTACCTAAAAGGGATAAACTTTTGAATGCTAGGGTATTTCTTCTTGTTGCTTCGTGTAAAGAGCTCTTATGCATATTGCATGTTCTGCCCAAGAAAGAATATGAGATATAGTGTTTGAACTCTTGTTTATAATTTATGTCATTATATGACTGTATTATTTATAAATACCCATGATCTAATATTTTATATTTTTATTATTTATTTGTATAGTTTTATTTGATATTAACAATAACAATGTCATCGTTGAAGTCTTGACTGGATCAAATTATAAAAGGTGGAAACAAGAAATAAAATTTACTTTAGAGAATGCTGACATTGATCTGGCATTACCTAAGAATAAATCTGATGATCTTAATGACCAGAGTACACCAGAATAGAAAGATTATTTTGCTAAGTAAAAAAAATCTAATAGGCTTAGCTTAATTGCTATTAAGAGGTCAATTTTTGAGCATCTTTTGAGTGGTTTATCAGAGACCAATAGTGCAAAAAAACTATTTGATGCTATAGGATAGAGATATTTTATATCTGAAAATATCAAGTTTGGATGTCTGATGAAAGAATTGCTGATCATGAGATATGACAATATGAAGGATGTCAGAAAATGTATACTGAAAATGGTTCATCTCCAAATAAAATTTAAGGGTCTGAAAATTAATTTGCTCGATTCTTTTCTAGTGCCTCATGCTTTAAATTTCTTATCTATTGAATTCTACCAGATTAGAACCGCCTATAATACTCTAAAAAAATTTTGGAGTATTAATGAGTTAATCACTAAATATGTTGCTGAGAAAGAAAAACTAAAGAAAGAAAGGAGTGAGATTGCCCTTCTTTTCTTCCAACCAAAACTCCATTATGGCAAAGATTTTATGAAGAAGAAAAGAAATAAACTTGCTACTCCTAAATAATCTCAGGATGCTAAAGGATATAGTAACAATTCTGATCAGAATTATTTTATAAGAGGTCCTAAAGCTGCCATTGAAAAAAGTATCAAATATTTTTATTGTAAGAAAAGCCACATAAGAAGTCAATGCTACAAGTTTAAGTCTTGGTTCGAAAAGAAACAAAAATAAGAAAGTAAGCCCCTAGCTCTTATTTATTATGAGTCAATATAGTTAATATTCCCATTGATTCCTGGTGGATGGAAAGTGGTGCTATAACTCATGTTGCCATTTTCTTGCAGGGGTTCATAAACAAGAGGAAACCAAGTTTGAAAGAGATCAAGTTAAAAGTAGAAAATGATCTTGAAGTTGAAGTAGAATATATAGGACTTGCCAAGTTATTTTTAGAGTTTGGTTTTAAAATTTCTTTAGAAAATACTTTTTATGTACCTTCTTTTAGAAGAAATTTAATTTCTATTTTCTCTTTGGATAAGATTGGTTTTGGTTTTGATTTTCATGATGGAAAAGTTAATTTGACATTTAATTCTCAAATTATAGGTTATGACATTTTGAGTGATGGATTATATAGATTGTGTTTACCTTATGACAATTCTTATACTTCTTTGAATATTGAGAATGTGATTGTAAAACGTTCTAGAATTAAAAAAAAAATCTTTATGTTATCGTACAAGCGCTTAGGACATATATCTAAGAAAAAAATTGATAGGTTGATTAAGGATGATATCTTATCTACCTTAGATTTTGGAGATATAGAGACTTGCATTGACTGTATTAGGAATAAATTAACCATGACTAAAAAAAAGGAGCAACTCATAGTTTTGACCTTCTAGAAATAATTCATACTGACATTAGTGGACCTTGTTCTTCTACAATCTATGGTAATAAATACTTTATCACATTTATTGATGATTTTTTTTATATGATTATCTTCATTTGATTAAAAAAATTGATGCTCTTAAAAAGTTTAAAATTTTTAAAATAGAAGTTAAAAATAATTGAAAAAGATCATCAAAATTATGAGATCTAATTTTGAGGGTGAGTATTATGGCAAACATGATGTAGTAGGACAGCATATGGGTTCATTTATCAAATACTTAGAAAATTATGGGATTATAGCCAATATACTATGCCTGATAGTCCTGAGCAAAATGATGTGGTCAAAAGACGTAATCGCATCCTTAAAGATATGATGAGTAGCATGATGAGTAGGTCAAACTTATCAGAATATCTATTGGATGAGGCTATTAAAACTGCCTTGTATATTCTTAATCGAATTTCTAGTAAATCTGTATCCAAAATATCTTTTGAAATTTGGACTGGTAGAAAATCTAATTTGAACCATTTTTGAGTTTGAAATTGTCCTGCAGAAGTGAGAATATATAATCCTATAGAGAAAAAGATTGACCCTAGAATCAGTCATTGCTATTTTATTGGATATCCAGAACATGCTAAAAGATACAGATTCTATAGTCCTGAAAGAAGTAACAAAATTATAGAGTCACAAACTATAAAATTTCTAAAACTTGATATGACTGATATAGAATCTTCTTAAGATATTGATGTTGATAATAATTAGATCGAGACTGTCTCCATTTCTATGATTGTACCATATGAAAATATAGTTTCTATACCTATTGAGAGAATGAATGTTTAGGTTCCTGATCCTCCTGCTCCTATTATGAATCCTCAATCTATGCAATCTATTAATGAGGTGACATTAAGAAGATCTGTCCGACAGGAGAGGCCTATCATTTCTGATGATTTTTATATCTATCTTAGAAAAAGTGATTATAATATTGGATATATGGTCGATCTAATGATATATCATGATGCTGTGACTAGTCTTCAATCTAATTTATGGATAAATACTTTGAAGGAAGAGATGCAGTCTATAGCTAATAATAAAGTATGGGAGCTTGTTGTGCCTATTGAGAATTATAAATCTATTGGATGCAAGTGAATATACAAGATTAAATAGAATTCTAAAGAAAGAATTAAGCATTTCAAGACTAGATTGGTGGCTAAGAATTTACTCAGAGAGAAGAAATTGATTATACTGAAACTTTCTCTTTAGTATATATCTACAAAAGATTTCTTCAAAATCATGTCTTTAGTGGCTCATTATGACTTGGAGCTTCATCAGATGGACGTTACAACTACTTTTCTAAATGGTAATCTCCGTGAGGAAGTATATATGAAATAACCTGAGGATTTTCAGAAAAATGGAAGAGAATATTTAGTCTGTAAATTGAAAAAGTCCATCTATGACTTGAAACAAGCATCTAGACAATAGTGTTTAAAATTTGATGAGATGATAATCTTTCTTAATTTTGAAGAGAATAAGATTAATCAGTGCATTTATCTCAAAATTAGTGGAAGCAAGTTTATCTTTCTTGTCCTATATGTTGATGATATCTTGCTTGTCAGTAGTAATTATGGTTTACTCAATGAGACTAAATAAATATTATCTAGGATTTTTGCTATGAAAGATCTTAGAGAGGTAGTTTTTATCCTAAGTATTGAAATTCATAGGGATAAATCATATCATCTATTGAATTTATCACAAAAGGCATACATTAATAGAATTCTGGAAAGATTTAGTATGTAGAATTGCAAACCATATGATATGCCTGTTGCTATAGATGACAAGTTCAGTAAAAATCAGTACCCCAAGAATGAGCTTGAGAAAAATCAGATGAAAAATATTCTTTATGCTAGTGCTATAGGGAGTCTGATGTATGCTCAAGTTTGCACTAGACTTGACATTGCCTTCATATGGGAGCTCTTGGTAGATATCTATCAAATCCAGGTCTTCAATATTGGATTGTAGCAAAGAGAGTAATAATGAGATATTTACAAAAAATCAAGAATTATATGCTTTATATAGAAGAACTGATGATCTACAGTTATTAGAATATTTAGATTCAAATCTACTAGATGCTCTGACGATTTGAAATCTACCTCAAGATATATTTTTATGTTAGCTGGAGGTGTAATATCCTGAAGGAGTATTAAACAGACCATGACAGCTTCTTCTATTATATAAGCTGAGTTTATTGCCTGTTATGGAGCTGCTACTCAAGCTATTTGGATGAGAAACTTTATTGTAGGTCTTCAAATTATTAATTGTCTTCTGACCACTGACAATCTATTATGATAATAGTGCTACTATGTTCTTCATAAAGAATAATAAATCTTTCAATGAATCTAAATATTTAGAGCTGAAGTATCTAACAGTAAGAGATCTTGTAAAGAAAGAAGATATAACTTTTAAGTACATGGATATAGAGTCAATGTTAGCTAATCCTTTAACTAAAGGTTTGAGACTCATATGCTTTATAAAACATGTTAAAAATATAGGCATATTGAATTCTTTGGATGTACTTGGTTAGTGGGAGTGACTTTATATTTATACTTTATATTATTTTTATTGTTATGGATCTTTTACATCTCATGCACTTTTAATGTACGTTGTTAGTATGATGAATTAATGATATATTTATTTTAATTTTTTTTATTTATATATACATATTTATTTTAGTATACTTGGAGATATCTCTCGTTTATGTACCTGTTATATGAAATATAAGATCAAGTATCGAGTCTTAAATATATTCGCTGTCTCATCATTGACATCATGTTGAGTATGTAAGGCAGAATGACTTGTTATTAAAGTCATTAAAATTTTTCTTGTTTGTTTTGTACCTAAATATGTTGAAGAAAAATTAAAAGACTGATAATGAAAATAGCATATATTTGGATCACTTTTGGATATTATTTTCTTACTATACTACCACACCAAAACTCATGTCGATAGTGTTAGTTATGTTTGTAATCATGGATAAATTTTGTATCAAATAAAGGATGCAATAACTTTCATAATTCAACATAATTAATACTATTGGATCGAGTCAATTCTAAGATACCGTCCATAGATCATATATTTTTCAAAATCGTAGCCACGTACTGTATTTTTTATTATTCAGCTTGAAAGTCATTTTTAAAAGTAAAATATTTTTAAAATTTTAAAATCTTAATTAATATTGTTCAAGTGAAAGAATGTAAGAATTTTTTCTAATTATGAGCTATAATTAATTAATTATTTTATTTTATTTTATTAAAAATGGATTGATTATGTGATCCGAATTGATAGACATGCATGTAAGCACAATATTGTTTGTGATCCTTTTGTTATGGGCTAGATGCATCTTATACCGGGTTAGTGTGGTTAGGACGGCATAGTGTAGACTTTGGCCCAACATGAGTCCATGATGAATGGGTCTCTTAGGATTTTATTTTATTTGGCTAGGTTCCTTTCCACTTCTTATAAATACTATGAGATTAGTTCTCTGGCTTGTTCCATTGAATAACCATCTATTGAGAGGAAGCTAGTAGGAAGGATCTGATTTTCGGTGTTCGTTTAAGTGTCCATTGCTACTGTTTTTGATAAATTAATGACAAACACAGATACACATTTATCTTTTATGTTCTAATTTTTTGTATAGATTCATGGATAATTGTCTATAATGATAACTATTGCTCCTCCATCACAAATATTCTCCCTTCCACCCACACTTCTTCCACAGCTTTACAATCTTAACGTCCCCTCTCCCATGCACTCACCCATTGCCTACATACGATCCAAATCCTTTCCTTCACAGTTCACCATCATCTCCTTCCTCCTTTTCTCCATGTTTATGGTGGCACTAGCCTTGAACACGAACCACAGCTTCCACATGCATGATACATATTTAAGGGTTCAAGACCTTAGAAGATATGCGGATGAGTTGCTGAGTGGCCCAAAACCCACTGTCATGTGCAAATGTCATGGTGATCGACGATCCTTCGATAGAGTGGGGCCAAGACCAAGATCAAAGGCAGTTGGACGGGCTCAAGGTTTCCATGCCTTTGCGTCACAAAAAAAATTTCCTTTGCCAGCAAGTGCTAATTTGGTGTTTGCGGAGGGCAATAACAATGGTGGGGCGAGGGACGATGCGTTCTCGTCGGTGAGGGAGTTGCCGACTACATTATTTATGCGTTATTTCTTGTGGATCGCGGGTTGCAAAGGATAATGGGACTTGTCGTTTGTGTTATTGTTAATTGATGGGCCCTTAATTGATTTTGAGCGTGCTTACACATCAAAAAAAGATTTTGGTTGTACTAAACTCTTGATCTTTGCATGCTAATGTTGTGCGATTTTCGGAATTGCAATTAGACGTTTGAGCAACTTATCGAGAAGACTTGTTATCTTTATCGCTGTTCCTGATTTGCCCTTGACGTGCTTTTTTTTTTTCTTTTTCTGTGATGCTCCTATTTCTTCGAATTCTCTTCTTTTTATAAAACTTTATTTTTACCTTTGCATGTACGGTCTAAGCTGCAAAGGGGTTAGCCTTGTCGGCGTTCGTTGGTGCGCACACCCTGTTGACCGTTGGCTTAGAAGTCGTTGGGCCTTCGTTCGCATGCTGCTTAGCCCAATAAGACCCTGACATTTTTACTTGTTTCCTTGCAATATTTTTTTTAATTGTCCCACTATATAGCTATTATAATTTTTTTATTTTATTTTGAGAGATACATTGATACACCACCAATAAATTATTATTTAAAACTATTTTACCACGTATACTTTGAATCATCCAATAAGATTCTCACATCATCTATTAATATATATATATATATATATATATATATATATATATATATATATATATATATATATATATATATATATATATATATATATATATATTATTTTTTAAATTTAATTAAAAATTTTGAATCACAAAAAAATTTTTATTAACCATGATTCGCTGGTAGATAATTTTTGCTATTTTTAATGAAAAAAATTAGTTTTTTGAACAATGTAATGATTTTTTATTGGATGCTCTAAGATACATGTGGTGGTAGAATAGTTTTAATTAATAATTTTTTATTTTAGTTGTAAAATTTTTTGAATAAAAATATATAATTTATACTTAATTTGTTTTACAATTATTTAACAATAGGTCATGGATTGATGGTTTGGCAATTATCTATCAAATAACAAGGTAAAGATATCTATCTTGTATTGGTTAATCATGACACAAGGTTTAGTGCTGCCAGCCGACCTTTATATGCGGTCCAAACAGAGTCGGCTCTACGGTGCACGTGTCAGATCACTCCCCACCCTTAAGTTACTGCCAAAAGGTTCTAAAATTTCGCACTACTTGGGACCAGTTTGTTCCTGCCCGGTTAGTGGTTCTTAACTCTTCTGCATGGAATTGGAGTAGAAAGCCACTGCTTGGAACGAGACACAAATATATAAGCTCCAAAGTCACCTGCGTCGTTTTTACCACCTTTTTGGATGATCGCAAAGAACGAGATACAGATCTAAACCGTGGTGCAGGGACTAGAAGAATGGGGTAACTGGCTTCTTTTCTCAATAGAAAGAACAAAGTCTTCTGCGTTTCGTCGTAATAACGTGGACATGGGCCCCTCTCTCTCCCTTGGATTCTCCGGGAGTCAAGGGTCATTAAAAGCTCCGTATGTACCTTTTTTCTTGCGAACCTAGTGATCAAATCCCTGAGAGTTCTCGTGAATGGAGATTTGCTTTTGCTTTCCCCTTTTGGTCACGCTTGACACAAAGTGAATGGGTGAGAATGATGAGAGTTTGGATAATTTATTGTATACAGAACGGTAAGAACTGAGCTTTTTTAAAAGAATCCAACTGTCTAACACAAGAGATCACTCTTTTGGACGGTCTTCCATCCAAAGTAGGCATCTCTTCACTAGAAGGATAGGTTTGGCATCATGAAATTCTTTGCTCTCCCATCACACCTCTATCTTTATTTTTTTGTTCTCTCTTCACGGATATCTCATTTGTCCCACTTCTATTATTATTTTTCTTCTGACTCTGTCCCACTTCTATTATCATTTTTCTCCGGACTCTTGTAATTATTTCTCCCCTTCATACTTCTACGGCTGGTTTTTTTCCTCGTCTTTTGAACTCTATCGTCCGACTTTGTTTTGTCGTCAGAGCTGTTGACTTCAATGGAGACCTGCGAAGGAGAGAAAAGTATAGAAAATTGTCATAAAAAATAAATTTGTTTCATTACTAGAGGAAACAAGTTGCCATGACGGCGATGATGGCTTTGATCCTTTTTGAAATCTTTTGATTAAATGATAGTTGGTTAAAAAAGTAGCTAATCACATTGGAACTATTTAAAAACAGCTCTGAGAGATATTCCTTCTGAATTGCTCGTTAATTTATTTTCCGATTCTAATCAATCTGCTTTACCAAAAAAAAAAAAAGAAAATGATAACTATGAAAGAGATAGGAAATAAACAGTGGCGACAACAATGTCTTCGGCTGAAGGCAGCAACCATTTTGCCATAATTTTTGTGATTAGCTTTAATTTTATTTCTTTCTTCTACATTTCATCCCCTTCATGGTTCAATATGTATCCATTCATTAATAAGCTGAATTTGATGGGACTCAAACCCTAATGCTAGATATATTTTGTTGGATTAAATTTTTTAATTTGGTCTAATTATCACTTAGTCAGGTTTAATTCATTGGATCAAGTCCTAAATCAATTATGGTAAATTTAATTAATTAAAGAGTTATATTCTTAATAAGGCTTATATTCGAATTTCTACTCTAATCAGAATTAAGTCTTCTGATGGGATAAGATAAGTACAAATATAAATAGAGGTGGTCTGATATCTTTTCTTCAACTCTCAGAAGAATGGACGATTTTCATCAATCATCTATATAAAGATGGAGGATGAGGAGAGAGAAAATCAGCTACCTATGAAAAATGGATCTGATGCTCTGTAGGCTACGTGATTATCACGTTGGTGAGATGATGGTGCAAGATATATTTTATTTTAATTTTACATGAATATTGAAGTACGATCTAGACATAAAAATTTAAATTATTTAACATATGGTATCAGAGCCCAGGATCCATGCTTCATATTCATGTAAAAAATTTTTTGACAAATTTTGGTTTATTTTTTAAAAATTAAAATCATGATTTATTAATTTTTAAAATTAATTAAAATTTTAGAAATTAAATTAAGATTTAATAATTTTTAGAAAAATAAAAAAAATAAAAAAAGGGTTCTGGGGCCGGCCATGCTGGCCGACCCGCACCATCCAACGAATGGGGCAGCAACCACGACTGCTGCCATGCCGACGGTAGGTCAGAGCCGCGACCACCGCTACTCGCGGCGGCACCGCCCACAGCTTCTATGGCCACGAGAACCGTGGCTTTTGCCACGGCGCAAGGGGAGACGACCGCAAGCAAATCGATCGGTGGTGGGCTACGACGCTTGGTCCGCTGCCCTTTCTCGTTGTCCTCAGGTGATCGAGGAAGCAAGGGGCGGCCGTTTGGCCACCCGTCTGGTACTACCGAGGTGACTGGCGATGGGAATAGGTCGGCGAGAGCCGACGACGGCCTGGATCCGACGGTCAAGGTAGGCTTGGGGCAGTTGGTCGACCACCCATGCGGCGGCCATAGAGGTCTCATAAAAAAATGATTTTTTAATAGGGAAGAAGGAAGGGGGCTATTGGATTTTGGGTTTTGAATCTTGATGAATCATGATCCGAACCCAATAAGAACCAAACCCATTTTTGTAGATAAGCTCCTAAAAAGTTTAAATTTTATAAAGGATCTTCAAGATAGTTTTGCAATTTAGTCCTTTAGGATAATTTTATATTTTAGTCTCTGATAATTAATAAATTACATTAAAGTTTCTATCGATTTTTTGAATAGTTTTTGAAGCTGTTGCTTTATAGAAAAGATCCTATATTTCTATTATTTATGGTTAAGTCCTTTAATTTTAAGGTCCTTAATAAAATCCCTATAACTTAATCATTTTTTATCCGATTTGAGCTATTTTTGAACCATTGAACTTATGATGATTTGAAAAATATTATGATTAAATATTTTATATAAAATAAAATATTTAAATAATTAAATTATTTGATTGATAATTTTGCTTACTATTATACTATTCAAGTGTGTTTTCGCGTAGCCCCAAATGGTTCGGAGCACTCATGGATCTTGGATAGCCGAGTCATCGAGGGCTAATGATTTTTTCTCATTACAGTTTTGAAATTACATAAAAGTGTATCTATTATAGTAAATCCAAAAGTGACTGTAATTTGATGTAAAAGTAATAGTAAAAGGTTAACTAACTTAAATTGCATAAAGATGGAAAGTTCTACACCCAAATATGCGAATAACCTCAAATTTTTATAATCATAGTTAGTTAAATGACTGAAAGTACAACTAATATGATGGATCATAGTTTAAACATGAATTATGTGTGCATGCCATAATTATTGTTCTTGCTTATATATTTCATATTATTGTTGATTATGATTTATGTGATGCATGTTTTGATATTATTTATTATGTTTAAATTTATGATTAAATTACTTGTGATACTTATCATATGTTATGATTCTTGTCCAAAGATATTTTATAGTTATATAATAAATATTATTAGCATAATTATATTATGAAATCTACATCATGATGGTAATTATAAGTATATTTTATTATTTACAGTCATGACTCCTGCTTTACTTTCATCACATCTATCTAACATTTTCATATTAAATGGATCAAATTACTCTGATTGACATGAGTAGCTTTTCATTATTTTAGGATGCCTAGATTTAGACTTGATCCTTCGTAAGCCTCAGTCAGATCCACTTACCACCACTAGTTCTCCTAAACATAAGAAATTATGTGAAAAATAGGAGCGTTCTAATAGATTATCTCTCATGATCATTAAAAGTTTAATAGTGAGAGACATTAGGAGATCTATTTTTAATAACGAATTGACCTCTGAGTATCTTTTCTCTGTAGAATAATAGTTTATTAGATCAAGTAAAATCTTAGCTGGTATTCTAATGAATAAATTAATCTCTATAAAATATAATGAATTTTTTGGAGTGCGAAAGCACATCATAAAAATGCATGATATAGCTGAAAAATTAAATGATTTGGGCATGACAGTATCTAAAATTTTTTTTATCTAATTTATTCTCAATTCTCTTCCATCATAGTTTACCTAATTTAAAATTTACTATAATACACATAAGAAATCATGGACAATAAATGAACTCATCTCCCAGTGTATGCAAGAGAAAGAGAGAGATTGAAATAGGAAAGAATCCTAAATATTCATGTAGTTTTACAGGAGCATCCTAAGAAAAAGAAGGTGAAGAAAGAAAATAAAGAATCCAGCAATCCACTAACAAAAGTTTTTTATAAATTAAAATATTTTTTTTGCAAGAAGAAAGGACATATCAAGAAGGATTGTGAGAAAAGAAAAAAATAGTTCGAAAAGAAGGGTATTCCCTTATCACTTATTTGTTTCAAAATCAATTTTATTGATGTTCCTTCTAATACTTGGTAGATTGAATCGGATGCTGCAATTCAAGTTTTCAATTTAATATAGGATTCTTTTGAAGTTGGAAACCAAATGATAGAGAACGATGAATTTTTATGAAAAATTGAATGAAGTCCTAGATTATTACAATCAGAACCTACAAACTTATTATAGATACCGAATTTTAATTAGATCTACATGATATTTTTTATGTTCCTTCAGTATTTAGAAATTTAATTTTTTTATCAAAACTTGATTTAGAAGATTTTTCATCCACTTTTATAAATTTAAATTTTAAATTAATAAAAAATTTTATTCTTATTGGTACTAGAATATTATGTAATGGATTATATAAATTAAATTTAGATTTTTTTTTGAATAATCATTGCTTATTTTAAATATCAATGTCGAAATAAAATATGATATTATAAATGAGAGTTCTTCAATGCTGTGGCATAGACGATTAGATCACATATCTAAAGAAAAGATGACTAGATTGATTAATGAAGGTATTTTATCAAATCTAGATTTTAGTAATTTTGGTATATGCATTAATTATATTAAAAAAAATAAATTAAAAATCATAAAAAGTATGCCACTAGAAGTTAAGGACTATTAAAATTAATACATACCGATATTTATGGCTATTTTATACCTTGTTTTAGAGGACAAAAGTATTTTTGTATCTTTATTGATGATTTCTTACGTTATGATTATGTTTTTCTATTACATGAAAAGTCTGAAGCTTTGGAAGCCTTTAAGATATACAAAGCTGAAGTAGAAAATCAGTTGGATAGAAAAATAAAGATTGTGAGATTTGATAGGGATAGTGAATACTACGGTAGATATGATAAATCTAGCCATAATTTTAGGAACGACCTTACTAGGTACTCGATTTAGGATATACATAGCAATTTTTAAGGTTTCTCTCCATAAATTCAAGGATAATGAGGATTTACTAACCATACTCCTCACCATGTCCATCAATGTGCAATTATGCCTTTCAACCATAGCATGGTATTGTAGCATAGTATACTATGCCAGAAAATCTTCAACAAAATGATGTGGTTGAAAGGCATAATTGCACATTGATGGACATGGTGAGGAGTATAGTTAGTAAATCCTCATTATTCTTGAATTTATGGAGAGAAGCCTTAAAAATTGCTATGTATATCCTAAATTGAGTACCTAGTAAGGTCGTTCCTAAAATTTCTTTTGAGTTATGGACGGATAGGAAACCAAGTTTAGGATATTTACATATTTGGGATTGTCAAGCAGATGCTCGATTATATAACCCATAAGAAAAGAAATTGGATCGTAGAACTGTTAGTTGTTATTTTATAGGATATCCAGAAAGATCAAAAATTTTAGATTTTATTGTCCATCACATATTACTAGAATTATTGAAATTAGAACTGCTAAATTCATTGAGGATGGTGAAAATAATGAAAGTGGTATACCACGTAATGCGGTATTACAGAAAATAAGAGAATATCTTTCTATTATAGTAACACCTAGAGATATTCCACTTGAGCATGCTTAATTTAAAATTATGGAACATCAATAGGTGATTGATACATCACTTTTCGAACACTATCAATGAATCTGATCCAATTGAAAATAATCATAATAATGATACTGAACATGAAATACTACGAAAATCTACTAGAATTAGAAGATCGGCTATTTCAGATGATTATATTATATACTTACAAGAATATGATTATGATATTGGAATAAAGAATGATCCAATTTCATTTAAGGATGTCATGAAAAGTGATGATTATAAACTTTGGTTAGATGTCATGAAAGATGAGATGGAATCCATGAATAAGAATCAAGACTAAAAACTTATCAAATTATCTGAAGAATTTAAGCCTATAGGTTATAAATAAATTTTTAAGACCAAACGAGATTCCAAAGATAATATCGAGAGATATAAAGGTAGACTTGTAGCAAAAGGATTCACTCAAAAGGAAGGCATTGATTATCATGAAATATTTTTTTCTATTTTTGGAAAAGATTCATTTAGAATTATTATGGCATTAGTAGCTTATTTTGATTTAAATCTACATCAAATGGATGTCAAGACCATATTCTTGAATGGGAATTTAAGGAAAGAGGTGTATATAGAACGGCCTAAAGAATTTTTAGTATAAGAAAATAAAAAGCTGATATGTAAATTAAAGAAATCTATATATGGTATTAAACAAATTTTTAATAATGATACTTAAAGTTTAATCATATCATTATTTTCTTCGAATTTAAAAAAAATATTATTGATCAATGTATATATCTGAAGGTGAATAAAAGTAAGTTTATATTTTTGATATTA
Organism: Cocos nucifera; assembly: GCA_006176705.1. Taxonomy (NCBI): domain Eukaryota; kingdom Viridiplantae; phylum Streptophyta; class Magnoliopsida; order Arecales; family Arecaceae; genus Cocos; species Cocos nucifera. The sequence goes on along the minus strand of QRFJ01000070.1, from coordinate 578,348 downwards.
TATGTAGATAATATTTTACTAGTTAGCAATGATTTTAATCTCTTGTATGAAATCAAAAATTTTCTTTTCGAACATTTTGACATGAAAGATATGAAAGATGCTTGTTATGTTCTTGGTATAAAAATCCATCGTGATAAAAATAAGAGGTTACTTAGTTTATCTCAGAGAAATTATATTACTAGAATCCTAAAAAGGTTTAGAATGTTAAGTTGCTCATCAAGTAAAGTATCAATCATTAAATAGATAAATTCAGTAAATTTTAGTATTCCAGGAATGAGATTGAAAGAAATCAGATGAATGATATACCTTATGCATCTGCAGTGGGTAGTCTGATGTATGCTCAAGTATATACTCATTCTGATATCAGCTTTGCTTTGAAAATGCTTGGTAAATATCAGAGTAATCCAGGTATGGATCACTGAAAAACTGCCAAGAAGATAATGCGATATCTTCAGAAAACTAAAGACTACATACTTACTTACAGAATAACTAATCAGTTGGAGATGATCGATTATTCAGATGTAGATTATGCTGGTTGCCTCGATAGTAGGAAGTCTACATCTGATTTTATCTTTCTATTAGCTGGTGGAGCAATCTCATAGAGGAGCATAAAATAATGTATTATTGCCTTCTCTACTATGGAAGATGAATATATAAGCTAATATGAGGCTTCCTCACATGCTCTATAGTTGAAAAAATTCATCTCAGGGCTTGGAGTTATGATTTTTATTTTCAAACCGCTGAAAATTTATTGTGACAATTCTGCTGCAGTTTCTTTCTCTAATAGTAGCAAGATGACCAATGCAAACAAGTACATTGATGTTAAGTATCTTACTGTAAATGAGAGAATTAATAGTCATCAGATGTCTATTAATTATATTGGTACTGCTTGTAGGATAGCTGATCTTTTGACAAAAAATTTAGTACCCAAAATTTTTAAAGAATATGTAAAAGTTATGGGCATTTATCATTGGAATATTTAATTTATAATAGCTGCTTATTTTGAAATCTCTTAATGATTTGATGACTGCTATTACTTTGTTTAATTATTGTTTGTATACATTATGGTTGATTTTTATCAAAATTAAAGTAAAAAGAAATATCATTTATATGACATAACAGTGGGACTATTATCATAGGCATTATTTTTTTTTTTTGATAGCCTATGTATTCCACCATATAAGATTGAATTAAGTGAGAATTATTGATATCATGAAACATGGAAGGGAGTATATCAATTGAGATGTATAACCGCCATGATTTGCATCAATGGTTCTTATTTAATCAAAGTATAAAGGATCTTTGAAGGAATAGATAATTGGGCAAATTTTTATAAAATAAGTGCGCACTCATCGGATTAATTTTAAAATTCTGATTCAGGACTGTTATTTTAAAAAATTAAAAAAATATTTATTTTTAAAATATTTTGTCAAAATCGAAGAGTTAATTTTTAAGTAAAAAATATAGGTAAGTGGGAGAATGTTGAATTTAACTCCTTAATATGGCCTAATTATTACTTAGTCAGGTTTAACTCATTGGGTCAAGTCCTGAATCAATTATGGTGAGTTCAATTAATTAAAAAGTTATATTCCTGATAAGACTAAAATTCTCACTTTAATCAGAATTAAATCTTCTGATTCGATAAGATAAGTGCATGTATAAATAGAGATGACCTGGTTCATTTTCTCCAACTTTCAGAAGGGCGGACGATTTTCATCAATCATTCGCATAAAGATAAGGTGGAGGATGAGGAGAGAGAAGATCAGCTAACTGCGGAAGATGGATATGATGTTCTGTGGGCTACGTGATCATCGCGTTGGTGAGATGATGATGTAAGATATATTTTATTTTAATTTTGTATGAATATTGAAGCATGATTTAGATATAAAAATTTAAATTATCTAATATATTTTTCTCTCAATCTAGCTGAATATATCTGAATTATATTGGTATCATGCACTCACTAGTGTACATGAAATAGGCCTGTATCATGTGTAGCTAATACATTCAGATATTCTCTGATATCAAGCAATGATGCGTTGACGTATGTCCAATTTTTTAAAATATCTCTTTTATATATTTTTATATTATAATTAATCTATAAAATATAAAAATGACATTCTTACTTTTTAGTGTACAATATACATATCATCAACATCTTTGCTGTCATACTTCGGCATCCGAGGTAAAGCAAAGTCCCTATTTCCATCCATACTGTTTCCCGGCCACAGAGACACCAGAGAAATGCAACATATAGAACGTTGGTTCCAAGAAGAGGCTAGCTAGCTAACCTCGAACGATGTAATGGTGGGTGACAGATTCTGATGAGTAAGCCACGTGTCTTTTTCCCTTTACTATCGTAAAGTCAAAGGGCGATCAGGCAGGTAAGTCTCTGCACCACCATATTTTGGTGTGTCATTTAACCCATCCATGGATTTTCGCTCTGGAACCTCTTCGCATAGCCCTCATTCCAAAGAATCTAAAGCACCTGTTATCCTATCATCAACCGATTATTATAAGTATATGTATATATATTAAACTATCTCAACATGCACGAATATACGCATGGAGGTCCAAAACAAACCCAACCGGACATCCTCCAGAAGGTCACTGAACTTTGTAGTCAAAAAGCTCTTGCACTTTAAGCATTACTCTATAACCAAATCTGAGATCCACGCCTTAAAAATAAATTATTGTCCCGGTCCTGTACCTCAGTACCTCTCATCTTCCTTAACCCTTTCTTTTATTTCCGTTGGAATATCTCGAAATCCCAATTACTTTTAGTTTTACTCCCCTCCCCACTCCCTTCACAGCTGCATCTACCGACGCTTAAACAAAACCAAAAACAAAAGATTGAAAGCTGTCGAGAAACTTTATCAAAATATAAAAGATTGAAAACCGCAGTATGGGGATAAATAATGAGCCTAAATATAATTATAGTGTTACTATACGAACTCCAAAGCACCAACACAACCATTAGAGACAAGCCATTTTATTGATGCCATTATTCCTAGCTAGAATATTTTTTTGAACCCACACACGAAGAACTAGTTTCCAATATTACCCCCCGCCAACCCACGCTCATCCGGTCCATGAGCCGGCAAAACACACACATGATGAGATGACCTCTCCCCCCCCCCCCCATCTCTCTATATAAATCCCACCACTTCCACTCCATCCCCCATCATCCAACCCTCTCTCTCCTTCCTCATTTCTGCGTCATGGCGATGGCTGGCCTGCTCCTACTACTACCACTAGTAGCAGCTGCGGTCTCCAGCGGCGCCACCACCACTTCGGCCGGTTGCACCACTCCGGCTGACAGCGGCTCCACGCTGCGCATTCTCCACGCCTTCGGGCCCTGCTCCCCCTTCCATTCATCCGCCTCCTGGGAGGACACTGTCCTCGACCTCCTCTCCCGTGACGACTCCCGCCTCCTCTACCTCGCCTCCCTCACCACCGCCCGCCGATCCTTTGTCCCCATCGCCCCCGGCCGCCAGCTCCTCCAGACTCCTACCTACGTCGTCCGCGCCCGCCTTGGCAACCCGCCCCAGCCCCTCCTCCTCGCCGTCGACACCAGCAGCGACGTCGCCTGGCTCCCTTGCTCCGGTTGCAGCGGCTGTCCCTACTCCGCCGCTGCCTCGCCCTTTGACACTTCTCGCTCTACCACTTACCGCCCCGTCCCTTGCGGCGCTCCGCCATGCTCGCAAGTCCCCAACCCCTCCTGCCCCGCCGGATCCGCCGCCTGCGGCTTCAACATAACCTACGGCTCCTCCTCCCTCCTCGCCTCCCTTGCCCAAGACTCCCTCTCCCTCGCCTCCGACGTCGTCCACGGCTACACCTTCGGCTGCCTCCAGAAAACCACCGGCCCCTCCGTTCCACCCCAAGGCCTCCTCGGCCTCGGCCGCGGCACCCTCTCCTTCCTCTCTCAAACCAGGAACATCTATGCCTCCACCTTCTCTTACTGCCTCCCTAGCTTCAAGTCCCTCAACTTCTCCGGCACTCTCCGCCTTGGCCCTGCCGGCCAACCCTACCATATTAAAACCACTCCACTCCGCTCCAACCCCCACCGCTCTTCTCTCTACTACGTCGACATGGTCGGGATCCGCGTCGGCCCCAAGGTGGTCGATATCCCGCCGGCGGCACTGACCTTCGACGCCGCCACCGGCGCGGGTACAATCTTCGACTCCGGGACGATGTTCACCCGCCTGGTGACGCCGGTGTACGTGGCGGTGCGGGACGAGTTCCGGCGACGGGTGCGGCGCGCCGGCAAAGTGACGTCGCTCGGCGGGTTCGACACGTGTTACAACGGTCCCTTCGTGGCGCCGGGGATAACGTTTATGTTCGTCGGGATGAACGTGACGCTGCCGGCGGACAACTATTTGATTCACAGCACGGCCGGGTCGATCACTTGCCTGGCCATGGCGGCGGCGCCGGACAACGTGAACTCGGTACTCAACGTGATTGCCAACATGCAGCAGATGAACCACCGCGTTCTCTTCGACGTGCCCAACGGCAGGCTGGGCGTCGCCCGCGAGCGCTGTACCTTTTAAAAGATTGGATTCCTTCTGAGAATGTGATACGCCATAGCAGAGGTCTTGCCACCAGGAGAGTATCAATATCACTATTATTATTATTATATTGAGTAATTTGGTTTCAAAATTATAAGTACCTCTCTCTAGCACCGCTCATGTTGCTGTTGCTGTTGCTGGCTTCTACTCATCTTGTAATGTACTATAGTGTTGTTTGGGTCGGATGCCATGCTTAAGAGCAGTGCTGTTACTGTATCAGTAGGTCGAAGGTGTCGTCCTTTTAATCTTTTTTATTTTACGTTTTATCGTTTGGTTGAAAGGAGCGTGGTAAGGGAATATTCTATGGCTTCTTAAAACTACAAGTTACTATTCCCCTGCCATATCTATTGGTTTGGCCGTGATCTCGGTCACAACCTTTTTGCTTTGTTTGAATGTTGGATGAGGTGTCGGCATGCCCGACAGAGAAACCGACCACAGGGTTCACGGGCATACGCATGTACTTGCCGCCAAAAGCGCGTTTGAGTGGAGGCATGAGACGAGGTATAGTGGGGGCCCGCACGGTCTCGGGACTCTGTAATGGTGGACCGTAGATTGCAGAGAGATGAAAAACGGATCTTCTACGGTACTTAAAAATTATCATAAAATATAATACATTTTTCAAAAATATTCATCAAAAAATAAATAATTATATATATATATATTTATACATACATTAAAATATTAAAAAAATTGATAAATTTTAAAAATATTTGAATAATTTAAATAAAAATTATATAATTATTTATATTTTTGATGAATATTTTGAAACATGCATCGTATTTTATAATATTTTTTTAAATACCGTAAACAATCCCGTTGACATGAGATTATGAAGTGGGCTTTCGATGTAGATGGCGGACAAGAACTGCCATATTCTCTATAATAAATAACTGACAAGCTTGGCAGTTTTAGGACCGCAAGAAGAGCATATATTGGTACCACAATGTGAATGATTCAATCTTGATTGTTGCATTCATCGTGGTATGTCCGTACGTAAGTCCACCTAGCAGCATTGGACTGCCTATATGTTAAGCATTTCGCTAACCGTGCTCTAGATTTTTCTGAGCTTGTACATTGACGCGGCATTCCTGGCAGTGGGAATCCCATCTAAAATGGATGATAGAGCTGATTCTGTTCAGTATATTTTGGAGGGCCATGCAATACTCTGAAGCCTCTGTTCTATATTTTTATCCAATGTCATTTCTTAATTAGCTAGGCATTTGGTTTTTAACACGTACATCTCTCCTGTTTTCCTTGTCGCTCCTCGATACAAAAAGTAGTGGAACGCACTACTTAGAAATAAGATAAGAGAGCCTATGTGCATTAATTTATCTAACTAATAGGACAACCTAGCTTGCCAAAGGGAGTAATTAATGGCCAGAAAATCAAGTACCTAGAGTTTCAATATACATCTGGGAACGAATTCTCTATGATACTCAAAAAGTATTGCAAGATACTGTGCATAATTGAATCTCATCCTGTCATAAGATGATGGCTACCTGCATGTTTACATGCACACATTAAATACTAAAAAAAAATTTATAAATTCTTAAGCTATTTGGATAGTTTGGATGATTTGTCTATGAAAAGTGCTCGCATTTAGAATTTAGATGGTTTGGAGGATTTATCTATGAAGAGCACGTTTGCATGTGCGAACGTGCTTTTCCATCATCATATCATTTCGATGTTCGGACTTTAGTGAAATACACATCGATCTGATGGTGAAAAGTTCCGTTTGCATATGTGAATGGATTTTTCGAAGTCCAATCCTAATTTGAATAGCCATCCATCTTATGATGGACGGCATCCAATCATGCATGATACCTACGGTACTTAGGATATATAGGAATGGGATTCTCTAGTACTTAAAAAGCACCACAGAATTCCATTCCTATATATCTTGCTATCTTAACTGGGTCATCGATGCATTCTAGTAGTCCTTCACATCGTCTCCGCTTGGTGCACTACTTAAAAGGCATTGTATCTCGCCTGTGACCCTTTTTGTTCTCTTATTTTAATCAAGCACTCCAACGTTCTTGTAATTTTAATTAAGCACCAGCACGTAGAGCTTCTAGTTACGGTACGATAAGCCTTTAATAAGCGCTAAACCGCATTTAAGTTTGCAGGTAATGACTTGAACTTGCCTTATATTAGTAGCCTTGTTAAGATCTGATCCTTCTCCGAAGTCTTGGCCATTTTAACTTTGCATCAGCCTTCAGTTCTGCATTACGTAATGTATCTACTGCTTGTTCAAGTGAGTAATACCTCTGAAATAGCCGTTCTTCTACTTCATCAAAAAGAATCGTGTACTTTGAAAACATTCTCCAGTGAGCTTGGATTGCTCTGGCTTGTTCTCTACTTTTCTTGGTTCAATGGCATATCCTACAATCAAGTTTTCCACGGAGCATTTTATCGGTAGTAGAGATAGTGTTCTGATATTAAAATTACAGACGTACTCTTCTTGCAATTAATAAAATGGCCTACAACCTAACGCAAGGGTATTTCATCTCAACACAAGTACTGAAAGATTTTAATTAATTTGCTCACCGTATGTACTCCAAGCAACCCTCGTAGCAGCCTAGCAATTACCGTCCTTCTCAACCGTTCTCAATTATTACATGATGCCAATCAACCGGTCCATCACAGTAACCATGTAAAATTAATTTCATCTGTGCATGTGTTACAAGAATTACACAAACAGGATATATACCAGAAACTCTCTCGCATGGGCAGATGGAGAAGTAAATATTTCGCAGCTACGTAAGCATGCATGGAAATGGAGCATTGTCCACACGACTTTGAAAAGCCTTGGTGGTAGAATGATGAACGTATACCCGGACTGAAGTCTTCTAAGTTACATGTCTTCAAGTAATTTTTCCCTTCATCAGGCACTACATATATATGTGGGTTAATTCAGGTCAGTCAAATACGTGTGCCCTGGTCGAAGGAATTTATTTGTCCACATCCATATTTGAGGTGCACCTAACGTTAATGCTCACATGGCTGGACGACTGTAGTCACTGTCTGTCCTAACTCAAAGCCTTGACCGTGGCTCGCATATATCATGTTGTTTTCCCACCCTCAATAATACACCGTGCTGCATGGTTCGTTCACTTTTATCCGATACTTCCAAACCATCTCCATTGGACGCAGATGGGCACCGTTCTGTGCGGCAATCAAACGCCAAATTTTTTTCGATTTATGTGTCTTTTACAAATTCTTTTTCACGTCCCACAAACATCAACTAGATTTTTTTTTTTTTTTTTTTGGGGGGGGGGGGGGGGTAAAATAATGAGCGGAAGCTTCATTGATCATAAAAGATACAAAAGGAAGATCTAAATAACTAGGGCATGCAGCAGGGAATATCCAAGGGAAAACTATATATAAGACAGATGACATCAGTATAAAAACAAAATCCTGTGTATATGAACATATCGTGCAAAAGATGATAGGTATACAGGTTATGAGAATAAATATAGACAGCCCTTGTAGAACACCACCCTGCAGTACGTAGTACGAAGCATACAGCACCCAGGTGAGAACCGTTAGCATACAAAGCGGTGGGAAGACCAGGAGCTGAAAGATAGAAGAGGCATCTTTAATATGTGAGTACGTACAAGAGCATCCACCAAACAACCATAGCATGCCGTGCTCTGGGGCAACCAAGAGGCCGTAGGTTAAGTATCAGCTAAGCCATACGCATGGAGCTGGAAGGACAGAAGCACCTGAGGCGCCAAGCATAACAGCGCCGCATCAAGGAGTGCAATATTCTAGCTCTCTCCCATAAGGGAAAGAACCCAACTACCAATTTGAGGAACACTGAAGTATAAAGCAAACCATCACTTAGGTTGACACGTGATACGGCCGCATTTTATAAATTAGCATGACAATTGGGAGCATGCAAAGCTAGATGGATAAATAGCAATTCTCATGATATAAATTCTCGTTTTCCAGAATAGAATAATTTAACTCAATAATAACAATCCAACTAGATATATATGATCATCCAGTGGTATCAGCTACGTTTATTTCTTTATCTATCCCTTTCTAGCAGGCTCAACTTCAACCGAGTACCATGCTCCTAAGGCTATGAAAAGAAAAAGAGCCAAGAGATGGATATGAGCTAATTAGCTTGGTAAGAAATCACCATTCACATACACCAACATATGTAGTGATATAATACTTGATGATAAACATAATAGATAGAATAATATCAAGTAGAGTATATCAATCATAAAATGTATATATCAAAATAATCAATCACCGAAATCTGAATGCCGGCCGATAAAATTTAATATACATCAATCATATACCAACAAAAGCAATTTGTTTCAATAGTATTTTTATATGAGTATTTTATCATTACATTAACAAGATTGGACTTGTTGACAATTCTAGGATTTTACAACATGGATTTCTAATTATTTTTTATTATTGGACTAACTATGACCATGCTTAAGCCCATGACTAAGAAATCAAAAAACCAAATTCTTACTCATGAAAGACTATCTACAGTATCATATTCTTTCCCATGATGAGGCTTTCCATAATGTTATATTCCAACCTATAACCAGACTATACCTATACTTAACATGGCTAGTTGTCATGTCTTGAACCCAACACCTGGGTCAGCCATGTGATATGGCCACATACTCTATGGGATAAGGTTCTAAAGAATATAAAAGGCCTAAAAGATATGATTCTATCACTCAAACTCCATGTTCAAATCCATCCAAAACTACGTATATACAACTTAGAATAGAAAAGAAAGAAATATTATGAGCTTTACAATTTAGTAAGAATCATCATATTAACATCTACATAAATATAAAATCATCTTTTAGAAAATATATGTATATAGTATTATATCTATGACTACTCGGAACCACAGCCGCAGAAGCGATCTCTTACATGAACTTGGGTGTTAAATCAGCAAATTGAATAAGATTAAAGAAAGAAGAAAGAAGATGATGGAGTCTAGGATTTTAGTATTGGAACCAGAGAGAAGAGAAAAGAGATTTAGGAAGAAAAGCCCAATTATATTCCACTCTTATTGTAAAAATTACAATATTCAGATTTATATACCTAGAGTTCCCACATGAACCCTAATAAATCTCAGCTCAAAAATTCTCCTTAGTTAATCCAATACATGAAAGCACTTATCGAGCCCATGTACATCCATGTCTTATATTTCTCATCTTCTGAATCTAAATCCGATCTATACATAAATTAGCACCCTTAAGATCTCTCAAACCAAGCCTTAAAATTCTTAAGACAAGTTCCTATCCTGGCTCCAAACAGATCCTCTGCGTAGCTCTGCCCGTGCACTAAGTTGGCTCAATCATAGCACTGAGCCGGCTAACCCGAGACTAGATCGGCTCAGTTTTAGACTGAGCCAATCTAGTTATGTGCCATGCCTGCAGTCCCGAATGTGCACCTCTCTATTTGGCCTGTCCACTGGGACTTAGCCGATCCAATATCAGACTGAGCTGGCTAACCTATAAAAGAAGTACTTCTCTGCAATCTTCATGCATTGACTTTGATTCCTTGCTCCACCTTATATTCTAGATTTTCGAAGCACCGACCAAGCCTCTCAAGATTTTCAACATCTGAACCTCAAGCCCGTGAAAGACTAAACACTGCCTCCATCCTAGAACAACTCATATCTTAGCCCTAGTACCATACCTATCCTAGAATCCCTAGAGCCAACATCCTGGCTCCTCCCGTGGCCTCTCAAGGCTTGGGAGCACCACACCAAATCCTACATATAGTTGATACAAAGGTAGTATAATTCATACATCAGCAATTTGATAATAACACCACTGTTCTATTAAACACATCATATATCACATGTCAATATATATATATATATATATATAATTCTATTCAACTAGAATTCAGTGAGCTTAGCTGTCATTAACTGGTTAATATAGCTCGAATCCTGACAATATTATTATTTCAGCATTAGACTAGATCCATGCTCCAATTCATGATAAGCCAAACATACACCACGTTTTCGTTCATGGTAGGCAACCACATCTCAGCTCACAGCTAACATCATAAATACCATATTTTATATGTGCCGGTTAGTCCACATGTCTTTCAGTTAGACATGACTTATCATCTTGATTTGATTTCAGTACTATACAAGTCACAATCATGCTCTAGTCCATGGTAGGTCAAAGACATACCATACTTTTGTCTATAGTCGACAACCACAATATCACAGCTGGTGGTTGATATGTACGCTATGTTTTACCTATAGCCAACTAGTCTACATGCTCCTCTTTTTTTTCTTTTAAAATTATGCACGGCATTGGACTAATTACAATTATGCTCTAATTCGAGTTAAGCCAAATACAATATTGCATCCTAAATCCAAGGCTAATCTAGCATACATACCACATTTTTTGCATGGTAAATTCATCTAAATGCCATTTGTGCCCTATCCATTATGTTAAAGTCATGATCTAAATTTTTGGCATTAGAATAGTCTTTTTCGAGAGACAAGGAGGAAGTAAGATACTTCCCCTTCGAAAGAGTTAGATTAAAATATTTAAAGCTTACATATAAGTGTATCAATAAAAAGAGAGAGAGAGAGAGAGATAAAGGCCCTCCATCATAGGACCCAAGGTAACTAATAAAATGGTGCATGAAAAGCTACTTTCAAGGTGCATAAGGAACCAGGACCCAAGATAAAAATGCCAAGATATAGAATAGTTCCCCTTTAGTACTATAGCATGATGGTGGTCGGAAGATATTTTCCCTCCACCCTAGAACAACTCGAAAGAATGAGCACCTAGAAGCCTCTTGCACTATTTATCATTTTTGGTATTAAAATAGTTATAATTATATCCTAGCTTAGGGTAAGCCAAATATAATGTTGCATCCAAATCCGAGGTTGGCCCAATGTATATACAGTATTTCTTGTATGACTGACTAATCAAGATGCCACCCATATCCTATCAATTATGTTAAATTATGATTTTTTTTATTCAATATGATATCTATAATTAAGCACCAATTAACATAAATCATATAACATCAAATCATCAAAATATAATATACATACCAGTATATACAAAATATATAATAATTATGCAAATATATACTACTACAAAAAAGGATTACAACAGCAGTTCGTAACCGCTACTGTTGTCCAAAAAATTACTGTCATAATCTATGATAGCGGTTATTTAACCGCTGCTACTGAAGCCGTCGTCGTAGCTCTATAACAGTGGTTGTTTGAACCGCTGCCATAGATAGCCTATTGCAGTGATTTATAAACCGATATAATAGATCAACCTATAGTAGCGGTTATGTAACCGCTGCCATAGGTTATCTATAGCAGCGGTTATATAACCGCTGCCATAAGTAATCTATAGCAGCGGTTTCTTAACTACTGCCATAGGTCTCATGCAGCGGTTGACACCGTTTACATCAAAAATCTATAAAAGCGGTTGGCACGGATATGACAGCGGTTATAAAATTGCTGTCGTAGATCTTGAATAATTAAAAAATAATTTTTTTATATATTTTATCTGATAAATATAGATATATAATATGAGAAAATATAATAAATATAAAAATTATTCTGAAATGCTAAAATTTTATTATCAAATAAAATTTATTATAATATTTTTTTAAAAAAAATAAAATACATCAAAAGTTTTCTAAATCTACATCATCGTTGTCATCATCGAGAGCCGAAGCCGGAGCTGGAGCTGGTGCTTGAGCCGGAGTTGGAGCTTGAGCTGGAGCTGGAATGCAGACCAACATATCCTCAAAGCCTATGACTTTAAAACGCACACTGAGCGTCGACATCATGTCTCTCACGATACCCTCCAAATGAGATGTATGCTCCTCAGCCCGATCTGCCCGTGCCAACGCTTCCTCAAGCTCCTCTCGACTGACGACATCAAAAGTCTGTGAGAAGACGCTCACCTCGGATCAGTAGCTCGTCGGCGTGTATCCGGACCTACATCGGATCCTCTCAGAGTGCTTAGGCCTCAAGACTTGAGACAGATGATCATGAGGCCCAAAGATATCCGGACCCTCGCTCGCGAGCGCATCTAACTAATCCTGTAATTATAAATTGAAATAAAATTTTATAAGAAATACTATAATACTAATTATATATACTAATATATTTAATACTTACAAAAATACGTCTGATCGCGGCATTCATCGATCTGCCCGTCTTGTCCGTGCGGCTGGATCGAAAGATCTCGCTACGACTGGGCATCACTCCATCTCTTATCAGCTATAACAAAGAACAAATTTATCAGAAAAATGATAAAAAATATGAATTTAATTTATCTAGTAAGATTTAGAATTAATTACCTATCTATGCATACGATTGGCCATAGACTCATGGCCTAGAGTGTGCGTATACTTATGGGCTGCACGGTTCTTCCGATTCTAACAGAAGATAGCCTAACAAGTATTCAAATAAATAATAAATATTAAAAAAATATTTAAATAAAACTTTAAATGTATTGAAAAATTCAAAAGTTAGAAATTTTATCTCGAACTCCTGTCTCCTCCATTGTCTAACCATCCTCTCCCACTGACTCGGAGGACAGTCTTGTATCCGAAAATAAGCTCTTCCAGAGTGTCTCATCAGTGCTCGAGCCATCTTCTGTGAAGCTTGACCTTGTAACCCCGATACAACTCTCTAATCTTTCTTAGTCGGGCATCTCGAGCCCTCTCATGATTAAAGAAGTCGTACCTCCTCTACACAAAGTTATCAAAAATCAGTTATAAAATTATTCTAATCAAATATATATAGTGTAAATATGTAAAATGTATAAATATAACTAAGATGCACGTACTTACCCATATCTCCTCCCATACCCGATCCCTGATAGCAGCATCCATCAAACGCCAGTCTCTAGGCTCTACGGGAATGATGTCCGACTGCCTCACAAGCACTCCAAAAAAGAAATGCATCTCCCGAGCGATCTCCCCTATCGGCCTCCTCTCCGCATCGTAATAGACCATCACTTGATGCTGGCAGTTCCACACGTGTGTCATACGTGTGGGACCACAAAATATCCGATTGGATGATGCACCTATAATGCAAATACGTTATGCAAATATATAAGTATACAAATACTATATAAAAAATAAAGTTGTGCTAATATAATAAAAACGTATACTTAGATGCCTGCGTAGTAGCATGTGTCTCAGATATGGATGACGGCAGAGGCTCAACTATCGATGGAGTAGATACCGTCGGTGGAGTAGATGTCATCGATGGAGTAGATGCCGATAGTGGAGGTCTCTGAGCAGTCGATGCCGAGATGGATGGAGTATGCTCCGATTGCTCCTCAGATGCTGAACTACGCGTAACCCACTGAGGAACAGGAATGAAAGCTAGATGGCATATCGATGCCATCGTGATCCGCAATGTTAATGAACATTAATCAATAAAATATATTGAACAATAATATTAGTATAGCATCAATAAATAGTCTCTAATATGTACACTAATCAATTGACGGGTCTATCGTTATGCAATGCAATAAACAAAAGCAACAAGATATAAACATCCAAAAAAAAGTTATGCAATAAATTCTACAACATGAATTACATTCATAAATAATTAAGGATGAGCAATAGTCGTAGATCCGATCTCTTGCACGAATCTTGGTGTTAATTTAGAAATCTAAAAGAAGAATAAAGTAGATGATGGTGGCACCTTAGGGCTTAAAGTTGGAACCTTAGAGAGACATCAAATTTTATTCGCTCAGAAGCCGAGCCAGCTCCATGCCTGAGAGATCTAGCTCGGATCCTCCCCTAGTCGGCTCGATCACGGCCCAAGCCAGCTCGGCTGCATATCCAAGCCGGCTCGGCTGTGTGCCATCCCCTCGATCACTCCCTCTCTCGATCTCTCTCGTCAGCGACGGCGGCTAGGCCGAACCCCTCCCTTTCAGCTTTTCTATCTCTCGATCTTCCTCGCTGGCAAGGCCGGATCCCATCCCTCCAAGTGATGCCGATGAGGCAGGACCCTCTCCCTCTCTCTCTCACTCTCTCGATCTCCCACTCTCCCTCTCTCGATCTCCCTCGCCGACCAAGTCGGACCCCCTCCCTCCCAATGATGGCGGCGAGGCCAGATCCCTCCCTTCCTCTCTTCCTCTCTCGATCTCCCTCGTCGATGACGGCGGCGAGGCCGGACCCCCTCCCTCCCACTCTCGGTCTTCCTTGCCGACGGCCGACGAGCGACCGACCCTCCCTCTCTCAATCTATCGATCTCCCTCTAAGTCTCTCTATTTTTTAGTTTCGGATCCCGGAATCGGATCTGACCTTTCGAAATTCATTAGGATCTGGGTCTGGTACTTCAAGTACAAATCTATCGGGTATTCAGATTCGAATCTGATATCAGTAATTAAAATTGGGTTCGAATCTGAATATCCAGGTTTCGATCCAAAAACTATAATATGTAGATAATTATAATATTTATAATAAATATTTATAATATTTATTATAAATATTTTATAAATTATTATAAATATACTTGATTAATAAATAATACTATAAAATTAAAAAAAATTATACCTGCGGCTATAAAGAGCGAGTCGCACCGAAAGCTCCGAGGGTTACCGACGATGACGCTAGAAGAGGACGACGGTACTAGAGGTAACCTGCGAAACAAAAGCAAGATAGTGAGATTGAGAAGAGAGAGAAAGAAAAAAAAAAGAGAGAGAGCAGGGGCAGCCGGGGATGAGGGGCCAGGGGGAGGGGGCATAGTGGCGAGGAGGCCCGGGAGGCACAGTGATAGGAGGGTCGACGACCGGGATGGGGAGAGTGGCGGGTGGGGGGCCGGATGGGTGGTGGCGGGGAGGGACGGCGAGGATGGGGGCTGGGTGGTCGGGGGTGGCAAGGTGGCGGGGAGGGGTGACCAGGGATGGAGGAAAGGAGGGGCGGCGAGGGGAGGGTGGGGGGGCCGAATGGGGGGTGGCGGGGAGGGGCGGTCGGAGATGGGGAGGCTGAGGGTGGCAGGGTGGTGGGAGGGGCGGTCGGGGATGGGGGGAAGGAGGGGCGCCGACATGGGGGGCTGAGGGTGGCAGGGTGGTGGAGAGGGGCGGTCGGGGATAGGGGAAGGAGGGGCGACCAGTGGGAGGGTGGGGGTGGCGGGGAGGATCGACCGAGGATGGGGGGAACGAGGGGCAGCTGGGGGGGGTGGGGGTGAGAGCGTCGGTGGGGCATGGTGGGGAGGGGCGGCTCGAGATGGGGGCTGGGGGGTGGCAGGGTGGCGGGAAGGGGCGATCGGGGGATGGGAGGAAGGAGTGGCGGCCGAGGAAGGGTGGGGCGGATGGGGTGGTGGATGGTGGGAAGGAGCGGCCGAGGATGGGGGAAGGAAGGACGGTCGGGGGGAGGGTGGGGGGGGGGCCGGGTGGGTGTGGCGGGTAGCAGGGAGGGGCGGTCGGAGATGGGGGGCGGAGGCGGAGGGGGAAGGAGGGGCAGCGTCGGTCGGGAGGGAAGGAGGGGCGGCATCGAGTGAGGGGGAAGAAGCCTCATCGGTGACGAAAAGGAGGGGGAAGAGACATAGAGAAAGAGAGATCGAGCGCGCACGGGAGAGAAGCAGCAAAAATTTGAAAATTTTTAACCTAACCTATGGCAGCAGTTATCAAACCGCTGCCATAGATCTACGGCAGCGATTATCCAAAACCGCTGCCATAGATCTTCGACAGCGGTTCTATAACCGTTGCTGTAGATCTATGGCAGCAGTTTTTGATAACCGCTGCCATAGATTGGAAATAATTTTTTCTTATTTTTTTTAAATATTATATAATTTTAAAATTTAATGTCCATCTTCATAAGCCATTATCTAAATAATTATCATTAGAGTGTCGTCGCAAAAGGTCGCATCGATCCGATGGCCCAAGCTTCATCGATTAGAAAAATTTAATTTCGACGATCACGAATGACGATGCGATGATCTGATAGATGGAGACCTCCAATGCATTCGAAAATCTGCAACGATGATCTCGATGATGTTTATAGCAGACTATTAAAGTTTTACTTCAATCGAATATCGTTATCATGGTCAATTTAATATGGAATGATTTCGATCGTTAAATTAGAAACAAGCGACCAAAGGATTAAACGACGTCCAATTATGAGATAATTTTTTAGTTAAATAAATTTTATTATAATTTTAAATATTTTATATGGCGATGATAGTCAAATTTAAATCATTTTTATATAAACTATTCATGTTAAGTAGATATTACAAAAGCACGAGCATACAACCAGTGAAGTTTCAGAATGGTTATCAGGAAACATATAGTTTTAAATCATTCTTCATCTCATAAGTTGAATTTTATAATCATCACTATAAAAAATAATTAAAGTAGTAGCCAAGATCATTTATAAAAAAAATTATCTCATAATCGGACACTGTTTGGTCCTTTGATCACTCGTTTATCATTTAACGGTCGAAACTAACCTATATTAAATTGACCAAGATAATGATATCCGATTGAAGTAAAATTTTGATAGTACACTACAAACATCATCGAGATCATCATTGTAGATTTTTGAATCTATCGAAGATCTCCATCTATCAGATCATCGCATCATCGTTCGTGATCGTCGAAATTAAATTTTTTTGATCAACGAAGCTTGGGCCATCGAATCGAGATGATCTTTTGCAACGACACTCTAATAATAATTATTTAGATAATAAATGATAAAGATGGATATTAAATTTTAAAATTATATAATATTTGAAGAAAAAAAATATATATGACAGCGGTTACAATTAACCGCTGCCATAAATAAGCTTATAGCAGTGATTCCTACTAATCGTTGCTATAGATCTGACTTATGATAGCAATTTCACTAACCGCTGTATAGCTGCAGTTACAAAAATTCCTACCATAGATCCGACCTATAGCAGCGGTTAATAAAAATCGTTGCCGTAGAATCTATGATAGTGGTTTCGAAAACCGCTTCCATAGGCCATTTTTGTAGTAGTGATATCTAGATATATAATTTTTATAATTATATAGATGATTGTATTAAAAAACTCTTATATACCAATAATTGATTCAAACACTACGAACACCATCAATCATGCAACATCAATTCATCAAATACAATATATATAACAGTATATACAAAATATACAATAATCATATAGGTATATCTATTTATAATTTTCATAATCAAATAGCTAATTATGTTAAAGAACCCTTACATCTACTGATGCATAATTGATTCTTAAGCACTACAAATACTGACCCCCTCGATCTATGAACTCGATGATAAAGAGTTCGACCAAACACCATTTTGCCAAAGCAATTGTTTACCTATAGAGCTAGTCGTCAACATCAAATCAATTATAAATATCTAAGATCCTTGGTGAAAAATTAGAAAGTGATTTAGATAGATCATCAAACTTGATATGAACCACATTGACCACTACAGATATCCAAGAGGATACCATATTTGATATGGATCACTTTCATCACTATAAGGGCTAAATATGGATCATGTTGGCCATTAGAAGTAAAGCTAGATATAGAATTTAGGAGTAAGATCTATCACATTAAGAAGTTGAATCGTGTGTCAAGCTTCAAGAAACAATAACTTGTTCATACAATGTTCGATTAAGATGATCTTTTTTTTAAAAAAAATGAATATCTTTTCAAAATCTATAACTTTGAAATATCCTCCAAAAGGACTAAATCAGACTAAAATTTTATCATTTGAACTTTAAAACGGGTTGGTCAAACCCCTTTTTTTTTTTCGAAAAAGATTTTGACTGGAGTTATCTCCCAATCGGTGAAGAATTAGATGGAGCAATAGGAGAAAAAATTAATATAGAAATCGAGATCTATCTTTTATAATATTTTAGTATTTTTATATTTTTTAATATTTATCATATTCTTTATAAATTTATTCCTATTTAAGCTGGCAAGAGGAGTCCAACTCAACTTGTTCAATAATAGACGTCCTTCTAAAAGATAAAAAGAGAAATCTGATTTGAATTGTATAAGAATGGACCTCACTATTATAAATAGAAATTATGTACCTTAGTTTATATATGAAAAATTAATTAATAAAAGAAAGAGAGATATAAGCCCTACTTTCAAAATTTTGCCATCATCTTTCTTTTTCTCTTTTGAGAGATCTGAGTTAAGCGGGTTGAAGGAAAGTTTCCTTCTCACCAATCGGATCAAATTGATATCGGAGTTTTGGTTCTCTACATCTGTATAGGAGATCCAGATGCACAAGTAATACAAGCAATCAGAAGAAAGGCTATTCATTCTTGAAGTACATTGATAGATAAAAGATAAGTATAGCTACTAGTTCTACTTTGATGGATGATGAGATGAAGTGGCATTTTATACAATTTGAGAAGAAGGTTACCAAACTTATCGAGATCATTTACAAATTGATGGCACCTTTAGCACGAGCACTAGTAACTCCTGTAGCAAAGTTGTCTCTTACATTTAAAGATCAAGATCTATCATCAAATAAGAAAAATCAAGGTTGGAAATCATTTTTAAGCAAAGCCAAGCAGTTCAACAAAGAGGCAGGCAGGCAAGCATTTTTTATTTTTAATTTTAATTTAGTAGGAGCTAAATTTCCTAAATAAGATAAGCCATGATCCAATGAATCATCAGACTTGATGTGGATCACTTTAACCACTATGGATATCCAGAAGGATCACTAGACTTGATGTGGATCACTTTTGCGACTACGAGGACTTGATATGAATCACGTTGGCCATTACGACTAAAACTAAATAGAATCTAGAAGTAAGATCCACCATATTAAGGAGCTGAATCATGCGCTAAACTTTAGGAAGTGATAACTTAGTCATATGATACCCGATTTAGATGATCTATTTTTTAAAATTGAATATTTTTTTAAGATCTACAACTTTGAACCAACCCTTAAAGGGGCTAAATCAAATCAAAATTTCATCATTTAGGCCTTAAAACAGGCTAATCAAACCAAATTTTTTTTTTTTTAAGAAAACACTTTGACTATAAGTTATCCTGTAATCTGTGAAGAATTGGATAAGCTAATAGAAGAAAAAATTGATGTAGAAGTTGAGATATATCTTCTATAAAATTTTAGTATTTTTTCATAATTTTTATATTTATTATATTCTTTAGAGATCGTGTCCTATTTAAGATAGGAAGAAGAGTCCAATCAAACTTATTCAATGATGGACATCCTTTTAAAAGATAAGAAAAGAAATTTGATCCAAACTCACTACAACAGGAAAAATTTTTACCAGCAATTATTTTGACATTTAGCGGCAATTATTATCGCCACTAAGACTTATACAGGCAATTGCTTATTTGCACTACTACAAAAATGATCTATGGCAATGGTTTTCGAAATCGTTGTCATAGATTCTACGACAATAGTTTTCATTAACCGCTGCTATAGGTCGAACCTATAGCAGCGATTTTTGTAACTGCTACTATAAGTCCAACATATAGCAACGGTTAACGAAAATCACTGCTGTAGGTCAGATCTATAGCAGCGGTTACAAAAAAACCGCTGCCGACCTATAGCAGCGGTTAGTAGGAATTACTGCTATAAACTTATTTATGACAGCGGTTAATTATAATCGCTGTCATATAATATTTTTTCTTTAAATATTATATAATTTTAAAATTTAATATCCATCATCACCATTCATTATCTAAATAATTATCATTAGAACATCGCAAAAGATTGCCTTGATCCGATGGCCCTAGCTTTGTTGATTAGAAAAATTCAATTTCGACGATCACGAACGATGATACAATGATTTGATAGATGAAGACTTTCGATGAATCCAAAAATCTGCAACGATGATCTTGATGATGTTTATAGTGTACTATCAAAGTTTTACTTCAATTGGATATCGTTATCTTGGTCAATTTAGTATAGGTTAGTTTCGACTGTTAAATGATAAACGAGTGATCAAATGATCAAACGGTGTCCGATTATGAGATAATTTTTTTATAAATGATCTTGACTACTATTTTAATTATTTTTTATGATGGTGATTATAAAATTCAACTTGTGAGATGAAGATCGATCTAAAACTATACGTCTTCTGATAACCATTCTGAAACTTCACTGATTGTTATGCTCGTGCTTTTGCAATATCTGCTTAACATAAATAGTTTATACGAAAATAATTTAAATTTTACTATCATCTCCATATAAAATATTTAAAATTATAACAAAGATCATTTAACTGAAAAATTATCTCATAATCGAACGTTGTTTAACCCTTTGATCGCATGTTTCTAATTTAACGGTCGAAATCATTCCGTATTAAATTGACCATCATAACGATATCTAATTGAAGTGAAACTTTGATAGTATGCTACAAATATCATCGAAATCATTATTGCAGATTTTTAGACCCATCGAAGATCTCCATCTATCAGATCATCGCATTGTCATTTGTGATCGTCGAAATTAAATTTTTCTAATCGATGAAGTTAGGGCCATCAGATCGAGGCAAACTTTTGCGATGACACTAATGATAATTATTTAGATAATGAATGGTGAAGATTGACATTAAATTTTAAAATTATATAATATTTTAAAAAAATAAAAAAAAAATTATTTCTAATCTACGACAGCGGTTATCAAAAACCGCTACTACAGATTTACGATAGTGATTATAGAACCACTATCATAGATCTATGGCAGCGGTTCGATAACCGCTGCTGTTGGTTAGGTTAAAAATTTTCAAATTTTCCTAATTTTTCTCTCGTGCGCGCTCGATCTCTCCCTATCTCTCCCCCTCCTCTCCATCGCCGATGAGGCTTCTTCCCTTCCGACCGACGCCGCCCCCCCTTCCCCCTCCCCCTCCGGCCCATCCCATCCTTGGCCGCCCCTCCCACTCCCAACCGGCCCCACCCCCCACCCCCCCGCCCCACCTTCCCCCCATCCCCGACCGCCCCCGCCCCCACACCTTGCCACCCCAGCCCCTCCCATCTCCGACCGCCACCCCACTCGACCCCCACCCTCCCCCGGCCGCCCCTGCACCCCCGCCGCCCCTCCCATCCCGGCCAAACCCTCCCCGCCACCCTCCATCCGACCCCCACACTCCTCTCGATCGCCGACCCTCCATCACTATGGCCTCCCGGCCTCCTCGTCACTGTGCCCTCTTGCCCCCATCCCCGGCTGCACTTGCTCTCCTCTTTCTTTTCCCCCTCTTTCTCTCTCTCTCTATCTCACTATCTTACTTTTTATTTCGTAGGTTTACCTCTAGTGTCATTGTCCTCCAATAGCATCATCGCCGACGATCCTCGGAGCTTTCGGTGCGACCCGCTCTCTATAGCCGTAGGATATATATATATAATATATATATATATATATATATTATATATATATATTATATATATATATATATATATATATATATATTAATTTTATAGTATTATTTATTAATTTATTATTCATGTATATTTATAATAATTTATAAAATATTTATAATAAATATTATAAATATTTATTATAAATATTATAATTATCTGCATGTCGTAGTTTTTGGACCATACTGTGGCGGTAGCCTTGGGCTGTGCCATGTCGGCGGCTGTGGACTAGATTTATCAATGGGTTAGGTTCGGATCAGAAACTGAATATTCAGATCCAAACCCATATTGGTACCGGATCCGAACCTGAATATCTGACGGGTCTGTACTTGAAGTACCAGACCCATACCCTAATGGATCCCGAAAGGCCGAACCCGATTCTGGGATCCAAAACTAAAAAATGAAGAGACTGAGAGGAAGACTGATAGATTGAGAGAGAGAGGGTCGGTCGCTCATCGACCGCCGACAAGGAAGATCGAAAGTGGGAGGGAGGGGGTCTAGCCTCACCGCCGTCGCCAGCGAGGGAGATCGAGAGAGGAAGAGAGAAAGGAAGGAATTCGACCTCGCCATCATCATTGGGAGGGAGGGGTCCGACCTCGCCGCCATCATTAGGAGGGAGGGATTTGGCCTCATCGGCGAGGGAGATCGAGAGAGGGAGAGTGGGAGATCGAGAGAGCGAAAGAGGGAGGGAGAGGGTCCGACCTCGCCGGCATCACTGGAAGGGATGGGGTCCAGCCTTACCGGCGAGGAAGATTGAGAGAGTGAGAGAGGAAGGGATGAGATCCGACCTCACCAACGAGGGAGATCGAGAGAGGGAGAGAGAAAGATCGAGAGATGGAAAAGCTGGAAGGAAGGAGTTCGGCCTCGCCACCGTCGGCGGCGAGAGAGATCGAGAGAGGAAGAGAGGGAGTGATCGAGGGGATGGCACATAGCCGAGCCGACTCGAATACACAGCTGAGTCGGCTCGGGTCGTGATTGAGTCGACTGCAGGTGGACCCGAGCCGGATGTCTCAGGCATGAATTCGGCTATCTCAGGCACAGAGTCGGCTCGACTTCTGAGCGAATAGAATTTGATATGTCTTTCTAAGTTTCCAACTTTAAGTCTTAAAATGCCACCATCATCTACTTTGTTCTTCTTTCAAGTTTCTGGATTAACACCAAGGTTCGTGCAAGAGATCGGATCTACAACTCTAAATCTAAATTTATTGCATAATATTTTTTGAATGTTTATATCTTATTGCTTTTGTTTATTGCATTACATAACGATAGATCCGTCAATTGATTAGTGTACATATTAGAGATGATTTATTAATGCTATACTAATGTTATTGTTCAACATGTTATATTGATTAATGTTCATTAACGTTCCAGATCACGATGGTATCGAAACGTCATCCAGCTTTCACCCCTGCCCCTCGGCGGGTTACGTGCAGTTCAGCATCCGAGGAGCAGTCGGAGCATACTCCATCCACCTTGACATCGACTGCTCATGGACCTCCACCGCCGGCATCTACTCCACTGACGATATCTACTCCACCAACGGCATCTACTCCATCGACAGCTGAGCCTCTATCGTTGCCCATATCTGAGATACATGCTACTACGCAGACATCTGAGTGTACGTTTTTATTATATTAGCATAACTTTATTTTTTATATAGTATTTGTACACTTATATATTTGCATAACGTATTTGCATTGCAGATGCATCATCCAACCAAACATTTCGCAGTCCCACACGTATGGCATACATGTGGAACCGCCAATATTAGGTGATGGTCTATTATGATGCGGAGGAAAGGCCAGTAGGAAAGATCGCGCGAGAGATGCATTCCTTTTTTGGAGTGCTTGTGAGGCAGTCGGACATCATTCCCGTAAAGCCCAGAGACCAACGTTTGATGGATGCTGCCGTTAGGAACCAGATATGGAAGGAGATATGGGTAAGTACGCGCATCTTAGTTATATTTATGCATTTTATATGTTTACACTATATATGTTCGATTAGAATAATTTTGTAACTGATTTTTAATAACTTTGTGTAGAGGAGATACGACTTTCTCAATTACGAGAAGGCTCGAGATGTCCGAGTGAGGAAGATCGGGGAGTTGTATCGGGGCTACAAGATCAAGCTCTACAGTGGATGGCTCGAGCACCGATGAGACACTCCAGAGGAGCTTGTTCCCTGGATACAAGACTGTCCTCCGAGTCAGCGAGAGAGGATGGTTAGACACTGCAGGAGCAAGAAGTTCAAGATAAAATTTCTAACTTTTGAATTTTTTAATATACTTAAAATTTTATTTAAATATTTATTATTATTTGAATGCTTGTTAGGCTATCTTCCATCAGAATCGGAAGAACCATGCAGTCCAGGAGTATACGCACACTCTAGGCCGCGAGTCTATGGCCAGTCGTGTGTATAGAGAGATAATTAATTCTAAATCTTACAAGATAAATTAAATTCATATTTTTTATCATCTTCCTGATAAATTTTTCTTTGTTATAGCTGATGAGAGATGGAGTGATGCCCAGTCGTAGCGAGATCTTCCGATCCAACCGCATGGATAAGATAGGCAGACCGATGAACGCCGCGATCGGGCGTATTTTTGCAAGTATTAAATATATTAGTATATATTATTAGTTATATAGCATTTCTTATAAAATTTTATTTCAATTTATAATTACAGAATCAGTTAGATGCATTTGCAAGTGAGGGCCCGGATACCTTTGGGCCCCATGACCATCTATCTCAGGTCTTGGGGCCTGAGCACTCTAGGAGGATCCGACGCAGGCTCGAACACACACCGATAAGCTACTGATCCAAGGCGAGCGCATCTCCTCATAGACTTCCAATGTCGTCAGTCGGGAGGAGCTTGAGGAGGCGTTGCCACGGACAGATCGGGCTGAGCGTGCATCTCATCTAGAGGGCATCGTGAGAGATACGATGTCGATGCTCAGCACACGTTTTGGAGTCACGAGCTTCGAAGATATGTTGGCCCGCATTCCAGCTCCAACTTCGACTTCGACTCCGGGCAACGACGACGATGATGTAGATTTAGAAAACTTTTGATATATTTTATTTTTTTTAAAAAATATTATAATAAATTTTATTCAATAATAAAATTTTAGCATTTTAGAATAATTTTTGTGTTTATTATATTTTCTTGTGTTATATATCTATATTTATCATGTAAAATATATAAAAAAAAATAAAAATTTTAATTTTTTTAATTATTCAAGATCTATGACAGTGATTTTATAACCGCTGTCATATCCGTACCAACCGCTGCCATAGATTTTTGGTGCAAACGATGTCAATCGTTGCATTAGATCTATGATAGCTGTTAAAAAACCGCTACTATAGATTATTACAGCAGTTTATAAACCGCTACAATAGGCTATCTATGACAGCAATTCAAACAATCGCTGCCATAGAGCTACGACGATGACTGTAGTAGCAGCAGTTAAATAACCGTTGTCATAGCCTATGACAGTAATTTTTTGGGCAACCACTGCTGTAGCCCTTTTTTGTAGTAGTGTTGCTAGTAGAACCTGGGTCGAAAAAGGTTATACCGGCAATTATAAAGATTGCCGGTAAAGATATAAGGAATTGCCAATATAGATTTATATTATTACGATAATTGATATCAGCAAATATAATTGCCATGATATAGCAACCTATCTTTGCCCAACGGTGTATCTTTTGCGATGATTATAATTGCCGCTAAAAGATAAATCTTTTGCGGCAATTACAATTGCCATGATATAGCAACATGCCCAAGATATGTTTTTCAAGATAATTACAATTGCTGCTAAAAGATAGATCTTTTATGACAATTACAATTGTCATGATATAGCAACATGTTTATGCCCAAGATATATCTTTCATGGTAATTAGAATTACCACAAAATTATATCTTTCATGATAATTGCAATTGCCACTAAAAGATCGAGGTATGCCTTTCACAATAATTATAATTGCCGCTAAAAGGTATAACAAGCTAACTTAACAAATATTAATGATAATTAGAAATGCTGCTATCTCACCCCATTTTTAATTTACATTAACAATATGCAATATTGATATAAGAAGTTTAATTGATGTCATATTTCAAATATCAATATTCATTATGATAATATCAAAATAATTTTTATAATTAATTTTCAAGCACAACTCAACCAATTAATAAAGTTCAATAATAAAGTATTATAAATTATAATAACCAAAAGAGAGTTTACACTGATTATTTATCAAATATATGTAACTCTTAAATACAAATATAGCAAAAATTACTATCCATCACAATCATAAAATGAACAAGCCAATAATGCAGTCTCTTTCTCAATGAACTCCATCAATATCAACTAAACTTTTAGCCCAAATTGTAGTCTAACTCACAATGTGCGTCGTGAAAAAAAAAAAGAAGAAGATGCATAAATAAGTTAATAAACAAGCAACAATAATTTCAATTGCACAATAGTAATATAGTTAATAAATAACAAAGTTAATGATCGATAGAGAATAATTCTAACATCACATGATACACCTAGTAAATAATGAAAGCAAAAATTTATACCACAAATAATATGAACCAGATATGATCTTTGATTTACTACCATTAGTAAAAAGTACTTTGATTCTTAATAAGATCATATGCATCAAGAATCATATTTTAAGGCAAGTTAACATAACATTATTACCTGGACGAGTAAAAAGAGGCATGCAAAATATTGGAGGGTTTTCAAAATATTGTGCATTCATTGCTTCATGAGCACTATAGGCATCAGGAACCTATTTAAAAATAATATAACAACAATATTATTACCTACAAATGCCTTACCTAATTAAAGAAGAATAAATTTAAGTTCTTTAAGAAAAATTATCCGCTCATCAGTTTTTCTATTTGATCCAAAAGACATGGAAACTTCAGGAGATACATGCCTACCTAAAAATGATTTCATCATAGCAAGTTCAGCTTCTAATCGGGCTTGATTTTTCTTCATCATTCTCATTTCATTGGTGTGGCGTTATTTAATAATCTTCATATCCTCCTTCAATAATTTCACTTTCTCAGAAGCTCTGTTATCTTCTAAAATGGCTTCCAAGTGATGAGACGCCAGTTCCCATAAGCTACCTGGGGTTGGACCAAGTCCTAAGCCCCGCACTAGGCTACTATTCTTTGGTCCCATCACTTGTGCATATATATCACCTTCAAAAGCTACACTATCTTGTGATTGAAGGGTGGAATCAGAAGGTTGACTTAACTTTTCCTTCATCAAATCCTAAATTCATAAGAAAAAATGAATTACATCATTTTTATGATGATATAAAATTATAATAAAAAATAAAATTTTAAATTAAAACTCACATAAGCATGAACAAAGTAAAAAAAACTTACAACTATTCGAGCTGACTCATCATCAATAGACCTCCCATCTTTGTGTTGCCTATGAGTTTCAATAAAAATATGTACTCTTGATGGCTCAACTCCGTCCTTAGCCTAATAAAGGATTAAATCATGATTTTCAAATTAAAACCTCCAAATGCAATTACTAAAGTGAGCTCTATTTTAAGATATAAATATAATTGCATAACAATTTAAAAAATTATCTTTAAATTCAAAAATAGTAATAGTGGCCATAATAAGAGCTATATAAGCTACAAAGAAAAAGAAAAAAGGATAATACTTTGTAATACCTTTTCTGCCATCAATCGTGCAATGCTTTTAGATCCCCCAATATGTGCCATTTTTAGCATTGATCGATTTTTTCTATTTGTCTCACTTCGTTTCTTACATTATACAAAAATATTAAAAGAAAGGCTTTAATATACAATTATTGAAGAAAAAATATAGAAGTAAAAATAATTACTTGAATATGAATAATATTTTTAGTTTAAGATATCACCTTCGTTTTGTCTGAAAACCAATGATTAACGAGGGCAGTCCATTGATCCCTTGGTATGCGATCAGGTTTGTTACTTAAAACATCATCTTATTTCTATGGCCTTCAAAATACTTAGCTTTTAATTCACACTTATAATATTTCCATTTTTTTCCCAAAGATCTTAATACCCATTTGTCTCCATGATGACTGAATGAAAATTTTGTCTACAAGATGCATTCAACAACAAATTATAAAACTACAAATAATTAAGTGATATTTGGATTGAGAATGGATGTGTATTATCTTAATAAATTCCAATAAATATCTTTTGTCTTTTTTGGAAAATATTCTTCAATCTAGGATATGAACAGGAGTTAAATCCAGATTCCTTCCCACAATGCCCAAAAAGCTAGCAAGAACTCGTCCCTCTATTCCAATGGGCTGACCATGTTTGTTAAATTGTATAATAATTCTTTCTTCTTCTGACTGATTCCAAATATTAGCTTATAGAGTAGGTCCTTGTACACTCCTTTGCTCTAAAAAATTATAAAATTTAACAAAATAAAGAAATAATTAAATTATGATGAAAAATATGCAAATCAAATGGCGTATAATTTGAATATATAAAAAAAGTCTAATTTTACCAGATGTCTCAGGTGGCTACCCTTCTAAAACCCTCGATTGATTCCCATGATTGGGATCTACATAAATTGAAGGATCACTATCTGAAGGTGGGAGATTTTGTTGTTCCTGAGATGAATGCTGAACTGTAATCTTTCTCAACCTTCTTCTTGCCATGATAATCTATATGCAATCTAAAACATATATGATAAAAAATAACAAATCATACAATATAAAATAAATTATTTTATACATCAAAATGTAAGTCAAATAATTCAATAGGAAACGAATTTAAATATGAAGTGAAGTTTCACAAACATTATGAATGTATATTCATTTGAATTTAACAATAACAATAACAATTTACATCAAATCACAAAATTATTCATCATCACAACAAAATGGTTTGCTCATCTCGTATCAATAATGGTTCCCTCAACATCACTTCTCACCCTGTTAATATCATCATTTTCTATTACAACAGTATCTATTAAATTAACAAAAGTTTGGAAATCATTCTCCTTGCCTATTTCATTACTTGTTCATTACTTGCACCATCAGAAGCTTTAACCTAGTTCATTAATAAAAAAGAAGGGATCAATCAATCATATTCCACATACAAAATATTGTTAAGGAGATACTCATAACTTATAGGAAGATAGTTGATTTTTTGTTATTTCTTTTAATTAAAACTAGTAGTGATAATACTTACATACTCCTTAAACCACACATGAAAATTTTCATTGTGTAGACGATCTATCTCATGTTGTGCTAAGCGACGATGCCAATTTTGCCTCTTGATTACACTAATATGCTCTCTATATAGATAAAAATATAAACAATTTTAAATCTATTATACTTTCTTTGTATATAATAAACTTAAAATAATAACTTACTTTCTAAGAGATTCAACAATACTACAATCACAGTTGAAGAGTACATATTGATGTGCTTGTATCCACATTTTTTCATCCAATAAAAATCCTTTGATACTGCCATATGGTCGGCCCACATTTGAAAAAAGACATAAACCTTAAACTCTTTTAGGATCAATATTAGCATGGTTTCTAACCGATCGATTAGATCTTGCTTCTGCACCTTGTAAGTAGTGAGAACAGAATGTTAGACACTCGTCTACTAGATATGCCTCCACTATCGATCCTTCAGGACGTGCTCGATTACGCACATAGGATTTTAAGGTAGATAAATACCTGAATGAAAAAAATTTATGTCTATTATATTATTAATACATTGATTTCATAATGTAAAAAGATAAAGTAGCTTAAAACTAATCATTTACCTCTCAATAGGATACATCCATCGATAATAAACTGGTCCAGCTAATTTAGCCTCGGATGCCATGTGAATAACCAAATGGACAATCACTGTGAAGAATGATGGAGGAAAAATCTTTTCCATGTTGCAAAGTGTTAATGCAATATTTGATTCAAGTAACTGAAGTTCATCCATCTTTAGAGTTTTGGAACATATTCCTCGAAAGAAACTACTAAGTTCAATTAAAACTGATGTTACTTTCTCGGATAAAGTTTCTCGTAATGCAATAGCAAGAAGTTGTTACATTAAAATATGGCAATCATGGCTTTTAAGTTTAGATAATTTACGATGTTTGATAATACATCGTGAGATATTTGATGCAAATCCATCTGAAAATTTTACATTCTCCAAGACTTCATAGAAAAGTTTTTTCTCATGTGCAGACATAGTGAAACAAGTAGTCGGTAAGTATGTTCTTCCAGATGCTCGTTCTTGAGGCCATAGTTCTTGTCTGATATTCATCTTTTGTAGGTCATAACATGCATTCAAGTTGTCTTTTGACTTTTTTTCAATATTTAATAAGGTATTGATCAAGTTATCACATATATTTTTTTCTATGTGCATCACATCTAAATTATGATATACTAGATTGTATTTTCAATAAGAAAGTTTGAAAAAAAATACTTCTCTTTTTCCATGTTTTCCTTATAACCCCACTAACTTCTTCACTCTGTTTGCCAAGAGTAAACTTAATATCCTTCAATTGATTTAACACCTTTGATCCAGATGGTGTGAGTGGTGCAACTCTTAATTCTTTATCCCCATCAAATGATTTTTTATCATATCAAAATTTATGTAACATATCCAAGAAACGACGATAACCTATGTAGCAAAATTTCTTGCCATGTGTCAAACGCTAGGGCAAGTATCTACATTGCAACAAGGACATACATAATGACCATAAGTGCACCAACCAAATAAGTAACCATAAGCTGAAAAATCATTTATAGTCCACATAACTGATGCACATAGTTGAAAGGTCTCTTTACTTGAAGCATCATAAGTATTTACATCCACTTTCTCATAACTCATTCAATTCCTCGATAAGAGGTTCCATATACACATCAATATCATTTCCTGGCCCATTTTCTCCAAGAATGAGCAATGAAAGTATAAAATTAGATTGCTTCATACATAACCATGGTGGCAAATTATATGGCATTAAAATGACTAGCCATATACTATAATTACTTCTCATTATACCAAATGGATTAAAGCCATCACTTGCAAGCCCCAATCTAACATTACGAGGATCTACGGCAAAATCTGGATATTGAGAATCAAAACTTTTTCATACTTCAGAGTCAGCTGGATGTCTCAAACTTCCATCCTCAGTACGGCCTTTCACATGCCATGTCATTAAATCTGATGTTTTAGAAGATAAGAATAGCCTCTACAACTTTGGTTTTTAAGAAAAAATACCTCAAAACCTTTGCTGGAACTTTCTTCTATAGTTTCTTTAAACTAGGTGCATTCTTGGATAAATTGCTACTATTTTTCCATCGAGAAGCACCACACATTGAGCATATATCATCATTAATCTTCTCTTTCCAAAATAGCATACAATCATTAGGACAAGCATGGATTTTTTCATAATTAAGTCTCAATCCTTCAATAATCTTCTTTGTTTCGTTAAAGAAATTTGGTAAACTTTCATCTTCTGGGAATGCATCCTTTAAAAATTTTAGTAACGCACCAAACGATTGGTTACACCATTCAAAAGTACACTTTATATGATAAAGATGCAATATGAAGAAAAGTGTGGTGAACTTCCTACATCCGGGATATAATTCTCTATCAGCATCTTTCAATAACTTGTTAAGTTTATGTACTTCCCCATCAAATTGCTCTATAGTGTCATGTGTGGTAAATCCATCTATATTTTTCTCCACTGAATTCCCTGCATCCATGTCTGTAGCTTCGCTTCTTACTCTAAATGCATCATTTAACATTCCTACTATATCATCACCTTCATATGCTTCTCTTTCTCTATGACCATCTTGTGTAGGAAGCGACGTAGATGTTGATTGCCCATGACACATCCAAGCATCATATCTTGGCATAATATCATTGACTACAAGATCATCGTATACATCTACCCAATTTTTTTGATAGTAGAGCACACAATTTTTACAAGAACATAATATTTTTTCATCTTCAGAGTTGTTTTGAAAGGCAAAATTGAGAAAATTATCTACTCCATCTAGATATTCTGTGTCCACCCTACAATAATCCATCCATCTCTTGTGCTTATGATTATCCATGAAAGGTCACTGCTAAAACAAAATAGAATGCTTATAATCAAGAAAGTAAGATATACAGAGATTAATGCTTTGATTCACATTAGAAGATTCTTTATAACCATATAGATAGGGGAATGAAAAATAAATAAGAGGACAACTATAAAACTCATGTATAATAGGAATATTTTAACTAGTAATATTGAATATAGTCAAAACAAATTCATTACAAAAAGATAAGTCCTTGAGAAATTACTCTTAACCATGCTAACTCATGTTTCTTTTAAATTCATATTATAGAAATTTGGTGTTACCAAAATGAACTACTGAATTAAACTCAAATAAGAGAGAAAATACTGATAAACTACTGAAATAGCTCAATTCATAAACACAAAGACCCAATTCATATTGGCATTTACTATTTTCAGCCCCCAAATAACAAATAACTAAAGTTCCTGGGCCTACTCCACTCTAAGGTTGAAACATAATGATAAACCATCAACGAATAATAATAAAATGAGCTTTCTCTGTAAAGGTTACCACTCTACAAGCTCTATTAAATAATAGATAAAAATCTGATGACTCTAAGAACTTAGTCATTTAGAAATTTCTAACAATTGTTGTATGTGAATATGCAAAAATTCTATATTATATATTAAGGTGTCAACATTCATTAATAATCTACAAATATCCATTATTTTTTTCATTAATACTATAAATGATGGAATAATTGAGAATTGTCTATATGATTAGGCTGCATTATTAGGGTGTCTTAAGCTAAACTCAATGCCACAGTTCATAAAAAAGATACAATCAAATATCTTGACTATTAAGGAACAATACCTTTCCCTTGTAACAACCTTGTAAAAGATAACTTGCGACACCAAAATCAGCAGCTGAGATATAAATAAATCCATTTCCACCTGCAATAAAAAGATCAAAAGAAAAAGAAAATATGAATTCCTAATCAATGGTGTACATATTATCAATTTGGAATTATAATTATACTCGCATGGATCCTTGATTTGGATCTAGCCAAACAGGGGATTTGACAAATGAAAAAACTTAGGGATGCCTGTTATGTACACCAAAAGCTTGCCAAAACCATAAATACTAATTTGCCAATTCCAAAATAAAAAATATTTTGGTAACCCAAAATTGTAGCTCAAGAAATCACTCAGCAGGGTGCTGTATTCTTAAAATTTCTCTCTTTGAATTTACATTATGAAATGTGCCACATAACAAAGCAATAGATATGAGAACAGATCCCTTGAGTTTTATCAATGATATATATTTTACACCAAAAGCTTGCCAGAACCATAAATACCGATCTACCAATTTCAAAATAAAAAATATTTCGATAACCCAAAATTGTAACTCAAGAAATCACTCAGCAAGGGTGTTGTATTCTTAAAATTTCTCTTTTTAAATTTACATTATGAAATGTGCCACATAACAGAGCAATAAATATGAGAACAGATCCCTTGAGTTTTATCAATGATACATATTTTACACCAAGCTCACCAGAACCATAAATACTGATTTGCCAATTCTAAAATAAAAAATATTTTGGTAACCCAAAATTGTAACTCAAGAAGTCACTCGGCAAGGGTGCTATATTCTTAAAATTTTTCTCTTTGAATTTACATTATGAAATGTGCCACATAACAGAGCAATAAATATGAGAACAGATTTCTTTAGTTTTTATCAATGATACATATTTTTCACTCTAGATGAAAGATAGTTTTTTAATTCTGAAATTGTTATATTCTATTGTCTCTTTTTATTATCACTAATGAACATTACATGAAACTCCTCAAATTGAAATTCCTGTGCACATGATAACAATGTTTGGGACCTAGCTTGGCATCCCATTGGCGATTTATTTTGCAAGTATTCTTATTAAGAGGCCAGGTTTTACCCAATCAGGCTTTTTAAGATAGCAAGAACAGAGGCCAGGACCTATTGGGTATTGTTGTTGGAAGGCATGACAAAACACAGAAAATTAAAAGTTAAAAGAGAGACAAGTCTGGGTTGGTGAAAGATCTATGCATGGCTGCAGAAGGTGTGGTTAAAAAAAAAAAATGCCTATTTTGTATTAGAGAAGCTTAGTACACTTGGAATTATCCCCAGAGCTTATCCTCCTTCCGTATAAAAAGGCATATACAGGGTTTCAAACAGGTGAAACGATGGGATTTCTTTGTGGGAATGAATTGCAGAAACTTGAGAAAGAAAAACACTGAGCTAGGCTTGAGATGTAAACATAGCATGTCGTCCTTCTGTATAAGATACCCAGCATTGGGAAGAAATTGAAATGTACATAGAGTATTTGACAACGAAAGAATTCAATAGATGAACTATCTATTTAGAGGAAGAAAGAAAAGGCTCTGACAATGTTAGTTTGATATCCGAAAGGTTATAACATGAGAAAATAGTTTGTCAAAAAAAAAAAAACAAAACCCTAGCAACCTAAAGGCATGAACCCTAATTTTTCAAGAACATCTGGACACAAGCTTCATTTTAAGATTCAAAATGATTCAGAAAAATAAATATACCTGGAGGATATGAAGGAAGCCAATCAGCTCCTACCCCGATTTTCTCTGCAAACGGTAGTGAGCCTCAGATAGAATGGAGGGATTGGGAGGGTTTAGGGGAATGTGAAAGAAAGGGGAAGGGGTGGGGAGGTGCAGGGGAGAGGAACAGAGGAATTAATGGGAGGGTTTAGGGGAATACGAAAGAAAATGGGGATGGGGGACGGCGGGGGTGGGGGGGTTGGCAGCTAAATTATCAATGCATGTAATTTGGCCCCAGCTCATTTTATTATTTTAATAATAATTAAGGCATATTTTTTATGGTCATATATTAATAGTCATGATACATAGATATTTAATTTTTTTATGATTATTAAAAAATTATTACTATAAAATTATCATTAAAGAATATTTTTGATATTGCAAAGATGAATCTTATTATTATAAATAGAAGCTATATATCTGAATTTATTTATAAAAAATTAATTAATAAAAGAAAGAAGTGCTTAAGCTTTATTTTCAAAATTTTTCCATCATATTTTTATTTTTTTTGAAAGATTCTAGTTGAATGGGTTGAAGAAAAGCTTCCTTCTTTCCGATTGAATTAGAAAAGCTTAAGATAGATGACTGCACGATGCTAGCTCAGGACCCCTCCTATGACCCATAAAACACCTTTAGACCATGATCCACTAAACATATAGAGAGAGAAAAAGCAAAGAAGAGAGAGAAAGTGAAGAAAGAGGAAAGTGAAGAGAGTCAAGAATAATCGTTTTCCTTCTCTCTTTTTCTATTATTCTCTTCTTCTTTTTCATGGAAGAAAAATAGGGAAAGGGAACAAGATGTTAGGCTAGCCACCTCCCATAGTGGTAGTGGACCTCGGCAACCCTGACCCTCAGCAGCTCGAGCATGACAGTATCTAATGGTGGTTGCAGGCTTGATAGAGGAACGAAAGAAAGAAAGAAATGAAAGAAAGAAGACACCAAATGGGGCATCAAATTTT
Source organism: Cocos nucifera (assembly GCA_006176705.1). NCBI lineage: Eukaryota > Viridiplantae > Streptophyta > Magnoliopsida > Arecales > Arecaceae > Cocos > Cocos nucifera. The sequence goes on along the minus strand of QRFJ01000070.1, from coordinate 542,820 downwards.
CACCTATTCCGGCAACTTCCCGGCTAAATCAAGTCAGAAACAATGGCCCAAAAGCAAAAAGATGGAAGAGAGGAAAAACTAAGGGTGTTACCTGGACTCCAATGAGGTCTCGCTTCCAAATCCGATGATGAAATCCTCATGGAAAAAGCTTGAAATCAATGGATCTAAAGGTGGAAATTGATGGAACTCAAGTATGAGATGTTAAATAGGAGGTGAAGACTGATTTTCGTAGCCAAAATCTAAGATCTATTGAGGAAGACTAGAGTCTTACCTTTGTACATCTATTAGAATCAGAAGAGGAGGTGGACTCTCATCATGAGTCCTCTTCCACCCCACATGCTAAGCACATGTGTGTTTTTTTTTTTTTTTTGCCTTTTCTATCCTTGCTCTGAGACTCTTGCTAGGGAGGGGCTTTTGCAATATCTTAGGCCCGGTCATTACATTGTCTCTTCCTTAAAAATAATTTTATCCTCAAAATTAATATGTCCAATAAATCTTGACTTTGAAGATACTTAACCTTTATTTTATTCCCCTAAATAGCCTCTTTCATTGAGAAAAAAATTCAAATTCTCTATCATAATACCCTCCAAATCATAGCTAATATTTTCAACTAAATTCAAAGTAACTTTGAAATCACTATAGTTTCACTGTATACTCTAATTTAAATCCATAAAAATTATTTGGATTTGCTAAATAATTCTGAATCAATAAGATCATACATTGTCAACCTCTTAAATTATAATATGGGACATAAATTGTCCACCGAAAGCCAAATCCTATAAATCGCTTTTGCCACAAACCTAGTATTCATAATCATAAGTTTTAATATCACTTATGTCATGCCCCAGTCACTTATGTCACTATTCTAAGTGATCATAATATAAGCTTTGATACTATTTCTGTCACACCCCAAACCCAACACCCAGATCAGCCATGCGACATGGCTACATACTCTCCAAGGCAAGCTCTAAAGAATATGCAAAGCCTAAAAGATGGCTCCATTACTTAAACTCCATGATCAAATTTATCCGAAACTATGTATCTTGCAACTCAAAAAGAAAAAGGAAGAGGTGTTATAAACTTTACAGCCTACTAATAATCCCCCATATTTGCACCAACATCAATATAAAATCATCTTTTAGCAAATATATGTATATAGCTGATAGAAAGATTGTAAAATTTATACATCAACAATTTGATAATAACACCCCAGTTCAATTAAATACATCGCACATATCAGTAATCAACAATTCTATTCAATTAAAATTTAGTAAGATTATTTGTCATTAACTGGTTAATATAGTTCTGATCCTAACAATATGATCATTCTAGTATTGGTCTAGATCCATCTGTGCTCCTGCTCATGATAGTCCAAACACATACCACATTCTGTTCGTGGCTAGCAACTACATCTCAACCTATAGCTAAAATTATAAATATCATATTTCACATATACCGGCTAGTCCAGATGCTCTTCAATTTGATACAATTTATCATCTTAATTTGATTTTAGTACTGTAGTAGTCACAACCCTGCTCCAGCTAATTATGGATCAAACATACACCATACTTTCAGCTATGGCTGGCAACCATAATATTATATCTCAGCCCGCGATTGATATGCCATATTTCACACATGGCCGACTCATGCTTCCCATTTTTCTACTCTTAAAATTATACAATAATTATGTTTATCTTTCCGGTGTTAGACTAATTACTACTATACTATAGCCCATGGTAGGTCAAACAGAATGTTGCACATCAACCCAAGGTTGATCCAATACACACATATACACCATGTTTCTTGCATGTAAATCAATTTAAATGCCATCCATACCTCATCTATTTTATAAAAGTTATGATGTGATTTTTTGGTATTAGAATAATCGCAATCATGCTTCAGCCCATGGCAGGCCAGATGCAATGCTGCTCCCCAGTCAGAGGTTAACCCAACATATACACCATGTTTCTTGCACATAACTAACTTTTTTTTTTTTTGAGAGAATCAAGGAAGAAAGGTTCTTCCCCGTTGCTATGCATTAAAATTAAGATAACTAATAGTTGATGCAATAGTTATATAATAATAAATTTTAATTCTATGTAATAAAGCACACAAAGTGTCATGAGAAACTTGAATTGCATGTAATAGACTTGTTTATAGACTTGATTACATACGCCCGATTACAAACCTAGTTTAGAACTGCCTAGCTGATGGCTTTAACTTTTAATTGCTGAGCCTCTAGAGGATGATATCCACATAAATGCTATCTAGGTTCGTAAACCCAACAAACGCACTCCTGGAAGTATCTTATAGCTACAAAGAAAACCAAGCTTCAGGACCTGCTAGAAGCATTGTGTTAAGCAATCATCGATGAAGATCACTGGTGAGAGTTATGAGAGGGCTATGCTGTGAAGGCGATGTCCACTCAGAGAAGAGAAAAACGATCTCTTGGAGTACCACCATGTCTATATAAGCTTCAAACATGAAGACTCCACAATTTCTTTCTTTCCAAATGCACCAGCTTTCCACTGCTATTAATGAATCCACCCTCATAAGTGAATTTCTATTCCTCAGCCTGCTTCGCTATTTGTGCCAAAGGTTGAATAGGCTTGTAGGAATAACTTGATTGCTCAACCACTAGAGGAGATATGATCAAATTTTGTTTGAAAATTCGCAACCTAGCATTAGATGGTCGATATCTTTTGCTGGCGATGAGCACAATGGACATTGACTTGGTCCCTGTATCCCTTTTTTTCGCCAGTATATCAGCTGTAAGCACTTTCTTGTGATAGTATAGCCAATTAAATATCTTCACCTTCTTCGAAACAGGGCACTTTCATATAATTTTGTTGAAGAAAGAGGTCATGCCCCCGTTGATGATGAAGTGCTAGCCACGTTTAATAGTGTAAGTATGAGAGGAGTGCCATTTCCAATGCCTGTAATCCTGTCCAGATTGAAAGATCATGTTATTAATGAGGTGTCTCAACACCAACATTTCTCTTTTTACTGTGTTACCGAGCGGACGTCTGAATTGAAGTTTCCACTGCTCGGATTCTATATGCTCAGCAACTGAGCCTGTTCTTTTATTACCAAGCATGTAAAGGTTGGAAAATTTTATAGATAGGATGTCATTTGAAGCCCAGACATCATGCCAGAAGGAAGTCAGCCAGCCATTGTGCACCTGAGGAATGGAGAAGTTTTGGAATAGATGGAATAGCTTACAGACATTTTTCCAAAAGTATGAAGCGCTTTTGATGTGAGAGGAAGCGGGATCTATAAGCGTACACTTAGTATAGTATATGTTCTGAATCAATGAACGCCAAGGCCGTTCTTCACCATCGAAGAACTTGAAACACCACTTAAAAAGCAAAGCTTTGTTGAACAAGGAAAGGTTCAAGAGTCCCAAGCCTCCAAATACTTTGGGCTTACATACCCTCGCCCAACCGATTAGATATTTGACATTGCCTTTTCTGCCATTGCTATTCCAAAGGAAAGTGCTACAGGAACGATCGATCTTTTTCATAATGGCTTCTGGCAATTGAAAAGCGGACATCCAAAACAATGGTATCATCCTAATAATGGAGTTCAGCAATGCAAGATGACCGGCTAGCAAGAGAACACCTTTCTTCCATCCTGATAGTTTCTGTTCCACTTTATCTGTTAAGAATTTTTACTCAAAGGCCTAAATTATTTTATGGTGTAACGGAAGACCCAGGTAGTTAATGGGGACTGATCCCGGCTTATAATCCAAAAGCTTCGCCACATTGTTGACGCCAACGTCTAACAAGTTCAACCCTATATTCAAAGAAGTAGAGAATTAATTTGAGATTCTATATGTGGCATATTTCAGGACTATAGAATATCAAAGTGTCATCCACGAACTGAACACATCTTATGCTTGATAAGCATTGTTATGAGTCCACTTTCTAGATTAGGTTTCCGGTAGCGACCTTGTTAATCATTCTATCTAGGGTATCGACCACCAGAATAAAAAGCAATGAGGATAGGGGATTTCCTTGCCAAATGCCTTTCCTGTTGGGGAACCATTAATTCCCTACCTCGCCATTTATGATGATAGCAGAGCTTGAATTATAAAGAATCGTTGTGCTCCAAGAGATCCATCTTACACCAAAGCCACGATGTTTCAGTATTTTTAGTAAAAATTCTCAGAAAATGCTGTCAAATACTTTTTCAAAATCCACCTTACATAGAACGCCCTTGCATTTGGTTCACTTGGAGTGGGCGATGATTTTTGTTGCAGTAACGTAGCTTTCTTTCTAGAATGTTCATGCCTTGGATGAACATGTTTTGGGAGGGAGTAATCAGATCCATGATAATGCTACTTAGCCTTTTGGTAAGGATTTTTGAAAGAAATTTGATGACCGTGTGCTCGGTCTGAAATTGGTAACAGTAGCTATCTCTGATTTTTTTGATCACAAGATCATGAATGAGAAGTTAAATCTTGAGACATCCATGCGTTGATGTCGTATAGCATGTATGGCTCCGATCAGGTCCTCATGTAGAATATCCCCGTATATTTGAAAGAAGGAAATGGAAAAACTATCGGATCCCGATGATTTATTCTTGGCCATACTAAAAATTGTCTCTAATCTCCTCTGCATCGATGTCCCAGTCCAAGCAAGATAGATCCTTGCACGGTTGGGAGTATAAAGCGCCCCAATCTGCTTCTAACAAAGTTTCTGAGCTTTTGTCAAATACTACAGCATGGTGCTCATAAAAGGATAAGTGGATATTATCTTCTGTATTAATAAGGTTTCCTTTATACATGATATCTAGCACCCGATTCTTACGACGATGATTTGAAGTGCTTACATGGAAGAAACTGGTATTTCTATCGCCATCGCTGATTGATTGCTTCCTAGAGCGTTGGTGCCGGTAAGATTCTTCCACCTATAACATATTCTCCAGTTGATTCTTCAGTAGACTATCCTCACAAGATTCCAATGGAGTCACTACTCTACTTTCTTCGATATCATCTAGTCGCTTGATGAGTCTCTATAGTTTTGCCTTCTTTCTTTGTGTGTTATATGCCTGCATATGATTATATGCGCGCATTCTGGTTGAAGATATCATAGCTTTAAAGCCATGTTTTTTCCTATGTCATGATCTCCAGGAGCTGATGACCATCAGTACTGCCCCATCCATTTGCTGTTAGGCTAAAGGAACTAGGCATTCTCAAAAAGAAAAGATGAAATGAATTGATGAGATGCTGTAAATTCAAAACCCAATGATAACACTAACGTGGCATATGATCAGATGTTGGCCTACCCTTGACAAGTAAATTTGCCTGTGGGAAGAGAGAGTGCCAATTAATGGTGACCAAATTAGGAGAGTCTCTGAAGTTGGACTAAGTGAAACGCTTGTTGTTAGCACTGATTTCCAATAATTCTAGTCTATTAATGAAGTCATTGAACTTCCTTGATTCAGCATGACTGCTTTTGGCTCCTAGTCTATCTGATGCATCCCTCGTAATGTTGAAATCCTCCTACAGTAACCAAAGTGTTTGACGTGTTCAAGTCCCTGGTAAAACAAGGCTCTTTCTCCCTAATCATTAGGTCCATAAATATTGGTCAAAAGAAACCTTCTCATGGTGTGTTTAACAAGGACGAGAGTACTAATGGAGTATATATTGGCCTGATATCATCGGGGTGGTCTCAACGTGTCTTTAGTTCCAGTAGGTGATAATTCCTCCAGAAGAGCCATTAGCATTGCACACGTGCCATTTGTCGAAGGAGATTCGCATGAAGATTGAAGTAGCTTCATGTTGAAGTTCCTGTATTTCGTTTCTTGTAGGCATACGATCCAATACTTAGATTTTTTTAATAACTTGTCTGGTGATACGCCTTTTGGAGGGCATTCCCAACCCTCTTACATTCCAACATAACACAATCATTCAAAAACTAACAGCCACTCACTGATAAATGGGGTTTCACATCATGGGCAGTGTCCTTGATGATCAAAGTTTATCCCTGCTAGAGAGTGGTGACAAGTTGGAAAGATATTTACTAAATACTTAGCTGCCAGAAGAAGCACTACATGCCTATAACTAGAAGCAGATATACTCATATTGTTTACACGCTGACAGCATACTTCTTTGATATACATAATAATTAACCATCTGCTGGTTATACAAAAAGATTCCCCCCCTGCTACAAAAGGGCCCTTGTCCCAAGGTCAAAATGTTCTCTTCTACTACCTTGTCCCAAGGTCTGCACCTATCATTAGCCCACTCTTCTTAGGCCCCAAGATCATTTAGCAGGTTGGCGCTGTTGTCGCAATGCAGGACCTCTAGTTCCTTCAGTTTAGTCAAAGTTGAGTTAACTCCCTTCTCTTCAATAATTAATCCACATTTCCTGCCAATGTGTATGATATCGTCGGTAGTTAAGGAGTTGATAAAGAGGATGTCAAGGTCGCCCAGGTTTTGCTCCTTAAGTCCAAGAACCTTAAGTTTCTTTTTTCAAAGATGTGGGCTTTGCTTAGTTTCCTGCAGCCCGAAAGAAACCTTCAAATTCTTTGTTACAAAAGGGAGTTGAATATGGAGCCTATGGAAGATTTTGGAGACAGGAATGCAAGATAACTCCTCATTAGGGTAGGCCTCAGGATTCACTGGCTTAGAATATAATAGCAGAAAATGATTACACTGCGTTGATTGCATGGTGTTTTTATTTGCTGACTCAAAATATGCTTCCCAAGGTATAAGAGCAGGAAGTAATACAGAGGACGATGATGTGACATGTGGATGTTTTTTACCCTCTTTTGAAATTTGAAATATGAGAATGTAGGGTTCAGTGATTTAGAATTACCTCAGATAAGAAGTGTGGAGAGCCATTGGACAAGATAACTGTGTCAAGGCTAGAGATAAGCTCTAGGGCTAAATGATTATGCCCACTCTGATTTCCTGAACACTGTTTCCTTGGCGAGTTACTGTCGGACGAGAGCGGCCGGTGGTCTCGTTGTTGAAAACACATCGAGGGTCGGTGTTGCCGAACCAAAATCCCCAGTCATTGCTCCCCAAATTCTCTTGATCCATGAAGGAAGAGAGATCGGCGAAGTTGGGTTTATGCAGAGAGGAATGCTTCACAATAACTTGAATAGGATATGTAAAAGGCCTAACCGCTATGTCCATGAAAGTAGGAATTAAGGTTGGGTCCTTATAAAAGATGCTGAGGTCGAAATTGGAAAGGTCCTCCCTCGTTGCACAAGCCCAACTCGCCTCGAAGGGCATCCCAAAACCAGCGACTATGCTGACAATTGCTTCAGAATTCCAGTAGAAGAGAGGAAGGTTGAGTAGACTAATACTCGCCTTAAAATGAAGATTATGTGATGAGCTATCCGGGATTGATCCCAGTGGTTGACAAGAAGTGTGAAACCTTTGCTGCGAATGTGTCCGAGTTCCATAAGACCGTGGACCACTTCAAACGAGGGACGTGACATGAAGAACTCATTGTCTCTAGAGAGTTTTCTTGTCGTCCAGGACCCCGGGACATGAGCTTTGCGGGCTAGGATACTGCCTACGTCATCGACCTTAACAAGTCTACTGAATGATTGAACAAAGGCTACACGGTTTAGATAGTTAGAGATATCATTCATCTCAGGAGAAAAGGCAAGAAAAAGATTTTAGACCTCTCAACCTGGCTAGAAGACATGGCAGTGTTCAAACTGGCACAAACCGACAGGTTAACAGGGGGGTAGAGAAGGTTGAAGGACTTGGATGCTTTTCGCTGGTGGGGATTGGAGCCTTGCAATGGGACCTGCTAGTATGGAGCGGTAGAGACTTATAGGTTTTGTAGGAATGGTCGAACCTTTAGCACTGAGAGCATTTTAGAAGGTTTCTACAAGCTTTTTTCTAATGGCCGACTTCGTCACACCTGAAACATTGGCTTCCATTAAATAGAACCACCGATGGACAATAACGCTGAGTCCCTATTGGGATTTGTGAAGATGAGATAGAGCCAGTGTTCCTAACATTAAGGCATGCCGATTCGCTATGATTTTTTCCACTGTCTCGCATGACATCCACGAAAGAGCGCGGCGCCATTCAATGTGAAGTCACTGTATTCCAAGGGCCACTCCATGTAATCATCACCGACTCTGCATAAATCACCGTCTGCACTTACAGCGCTTAGAGATGGCTCTCACCCATTGTCCGCTTGATGGAGGAGTGGGAATTTTCAGGAGACGTCCAGGTCCTCGGGTTGGCTTTGTACAGCGATGCATGAAATTATGAGAATAAGGGTGGGGCCCAAGAACTCTCGGGGCGCTGGATCTTCCAATAGGGGGCTGATTGGAATAATGGAGCTGCCCTCCTAGGGGTGTTCGAACTTGATTGTGTCGCCATGGTCTGGACGTTTGGTCGTTGTTGGACCGACAATGCGGATCATAGTCTGTTGAATATTGAACATAGATGAAGTCTGTCCGGAGATGATGGAGTGATGATCTACGGGAATTTCTCTTCTCACCTCCGCATTTAACGTGAGCGGCGTGGTACCAGAAGTTTCTCTCCTGATATAGCTTTCTCGCTCTATATGCTCCGGAGCTTCTTTCTCTAAACCATGAAACCATCCAACTCTTGCATCACTAACTTTTTCAGATGCCCCTGTATCATGATTTTCTTTATGCAACATGATATTTATAATTAAGCACCAATTAATCACAAATCATGCAACATCAAATCATCAAAACATAAATATGCAAAATATACAACAATCATGTAGGTGCATCTATATATAATTTTCATAATCATGTAGCTGATTATGTTAAAGAACTCTTACATCTACTGATGATTGATTCAAATACTATAAATATTGACCTGCTCCTCAATCTTCGAACTTGGAGGTAAAAAGTTTGACTAAACACCATTTTGTCCAAACAATTACTCACACCTATAGAGCTAATCATCAACATCAAATTAATTATAAACATCCAGGATCCTTGATAAAAATTAGAGAAGGTTAGGATAGATGATTGCACACCTGGGAGCTCTCCCTATTCGAACCTACAAAATATCTCCAGACCATGATCCACTAAACATGTAAAGAAAGAACAAGTGAAGAAGAGAGAGAAAGTAAAGAGAGAGAAAAAGAAAGAGAGTGAAGAATAATTTTTTTTTCTCTCTCTCTTATTTTCTTCTTCTTCATGAAAGGAAAATAGGGAAAGGGAACAAGTTGTAAGGCTAGCCACCTCCCATGGTCGCACTGGATCCTAGCAGACCCGACCCTCGATAGCTGAAGCACTACATCGTCCAAGGGCAGCTGCCAGCTCAACAGAGAAATAGAAGAGAGAAATAGGAGGAAAAAAAAACCAAACAGGGCATTGGATTTTCACCTATTCTGGCAACTCGCCAGTTGAACCAAGCCAAAAACAATGGCCCAAACTAGAAAGAAGGAAGAAAGAAAGAATTAAGGCTTTTACATGGACTCCGGCGAGGTCTTGCAATTAAATTTGATTGTGAAATCCCTATGAAATTCTTATAAAAAAAGCTTGAAATCAATGACTTTAAGGATGGAAATCGATGGAACTCAAGTATGAGATGCTAGATTAAGGATGAAGATCAATTGTTATAGTTAAAATCTGAGATCTATCTAGGAGGATTGAAGTTCTATCTTCCGACGTCCATCGGAATTAGATGAGGAGAACTCTCAATGTGAACTCCCATTGGGAGTCCTCTTCGAACCCACATGCCATGCACATGTAGTTCTTTTTTGTTTTTTTTTTTTTCTTTTTCTGCCCTTACTTTGATATTTGTGCTAGGGAGGGGCTTTTGCATTCTCTTGGGCCGGGTCATTATGCTAGTCCAATACCCCAATTTTATTTAGCATAACATAATGCTTGATTTAATTCATTATTCCATTATATATAATATATTTATAAAAAAATACTATGATATCATAATCCATCACATAAATAAATTTCATCATAATACATACATTCAAAAATATTTTATATAGAACAAATATACATGTAAATCAACAATTATGATTAGTAACTGATTATGCAAAAATATTCTTGTCTAAACCAACTTCGAATCCAATAATGCCTACACAACTGAATACGCAAAAGTATTCTTGCCTAAACGAACATCGAATCCAATAATGCCTACCAAGTGAAGTGTACCCTTAATAATTTTAAATAAATTAGTATCAATAACTATTATAATTAATGTGTCCAAATATCCAACAAAATTTACTCTAAAATCCTGCATTTTTTCCTAACCTTCACTAGTTCAAATTAACATATCTAAAATTAATTAAACGATGGAATTGTGATTTTTATCCCAGTCCAAAGGTTTGATTGTAGAATTCATGCTAGACGGCTTGTTGCTTGGATGATCGTACCCTCATAAAATTAATATCACTGAATTAGAAAAATAAAATATAATAGAGGGATAAGAAACAAAGCCAGCTAGGTGGTGGTGTGCAGCATTGCAAATCCAGACTGTTGATTCCCATTCTATTGAGGCCAGATAAAGATCAATCGACAGGGAGGCCATCATGATCGGGTGGTGGAGATGGCAACAAGAGGAGTGAGTGAGAGGGCGACGAGAGGGAGGGAACGTTGCAGATGGAAGCAAATAGGAACGAAAGAGGGGAAAAACGTTGAGGAGGAAAAAAAAAAGGAGGGTAAGCAATGAAGGAAAGAAGGGAAAAGGGCCAGGGGGGTCCCGAAAGCCGATCACTCGACGAAATCGGTTTGAAGAGCAACAAAAGAAGGCTTCAGAACGACAACAGGAACACGAGCAAAGCAGAGGGGGTGGCGTACTGAAGGATGGAAAAAACGTTTCGAGGAGAGTTGAAGGAGAGAAGAGAGAGAAGTAGAGGAAACCGGCAACGCCTCGGCCGTATTCGCACGCCAACGCCGTCGCCGGCTACTACGTGCACACGGCAGACCCGGGTCCTCCCAGGAATCACCACTGTGGCCGCCACACTCGGGTGTGGTTTTCACCCTCCACAGCCTGGCTATTTCACCGTACTGACTTCGTCGACTCGACCGAGTCAGGCCCCAAGTTCGAGGCCGGGTAAGACGCATCACATTCTTGCTTGAGAAGAAGTTTAAGCAGAACATTTTGAGCTTCATCTGATTACTATATATACCTGCTCTCAGGCTTACTGTAGGAACATTTTTACACGCATTGACCTCAACAAACAAAAGTGCTTAGCTACCAATGAAATATCTGATATCATAAAGCAACAGATTGAGATATTATATTAATCAAATGTTTGCAATACTTTATTCCCTGGCCAGCTGTTTTCCTCAAGATACAACAAATAAATAGTGAGCAGGGATAAGCATTTCCTTCTAGATTTCCTTCTATAAGAGCACTATATGAGAACAATTCTGTTTGCCTGTGCTAGTATATTTGTGCCACTACATTCAGAGCAGAGATGCACCATTTTATACAGCTCAAAAGTTGCTAAGGTTGGGCAGCTGATGATGAGGACCTGGTGGTGAGTGATGGTCTCATCTTCACGATTTGTTCTTCGTCAACACCCATTTTCTTTGCGGAGATTCCAGCTTCAAAGAAACGGTTGACTGCATTCTCCATGTAGGCTATCCCTTCCCTAACATTCATTTGCTTCAATATTTTCTCTTCGAAACTGGTAAGGAGATGATCTCCATTCAGCACCGATGCGAGTTGCATAAGTTCCTGTTGAAACTCACTCAACATGGCATCCTCATTGGCTTCACCATTCCTGATCTTTACTGGAGTTGGAAGTTGCTCTGCATCAATCACAGGTAACAACAATAAGGTATCCAGTATCCACCATGGCAAAAGAAAGAAAAAGGACCCGTTGGAGACACTTCACCTGATTAAATTAGATTTGAAAACCAGCAGAAGTTATACTAATGGCCAGGTTAAGAGGATTTGGCAACCCTATGCTTATGGTTGTTGTTGGTGCAGAAACTGATCGTCGCCGGAGGTCGCTGGAGTCGAGGCCGCTGAGGTCGCCGCTGAGGACCTGCAAAATAAAGTTCCGTCCGGAGCCGATGGGGGTGGCTCCGGCAGGACCCTCCGATGCTCAAGTCAGCTCTGGCCAACAGGAATGGAGTGCTCGAAATGAGTTTCGGAGCTTAGAGAAGAGGAGGAGAGCTTAGAGATCAGAAAGATTAGCGTTAGCGTATCTGGAGGGGTCCCTTTTTATAGCGGAGCTTGATGATGACAGCTGCAGCCGCATGCTGGCGGACCGCTCGAGGTTCGGCAGAGCCAGTCTCACGGGAAGGTGCCGTGCGCGGTGGGTTGATGGTGACAGCTGCAGCCGCGTGCTGGCGGGCCGCTCGAGGTTCGGCAGAGCCAGTCTCACGGGATGGTGACAGCCGTCGCCGTCTCATAGCGGGTCGCTATCACTCGGTGGACCGATGGTGATGGCTGCAGAGCTTGCGGTGGATGAAGGTTTGAAGGCCTTCGTCGTGTGCCCATTTCGGAGGAGCTCGAGCTCTTAGCTTGGAGGGGAGGGAGTTCGGCTCCCATAGGCGTCTGGCTGGAGAGGTATGCAGGCTCGTCCGCTGAGGAGTTCGGCCGCTCGGGTCGAAAGCCGAATGGGAATCAGCCGAGGAGCTCGGCTGTCGGAAGAGTTCGGCCGAATGTTGGACTTCGGCTGAGGCCGTCAGTTGAGGAGTTCGAGGAGCTCGGCCGCAACGAGAAGTTCGACCGTCTGAACGGATCCGCAGAAGCTCGGACGCTAGGAGTTCGAGGAGCTCGACCGCAATGAGAAGTTCGGCCGTCTGAACGGGTCCGCAGAAGCTCGGACGCTAGGAGTTCGAGGAGCTCGGCCGCTAAGCAGTTCGGCCGCCTGGAGCGGTTCGATCCTGACGCTGGGAGTCCGAAGAAGCTCGGCAACTAACTAGTTCGGCCGGCTGAACGGGTTGGAAGAAGCTCGGCCGCTAGAAGTTCGGCTGAAGCTCGTCTGTCGAAGCTCTTCTGCGGCTACTGGTTGCATTAGGCTGGGCATCGAGCTAGGCTTCGGCTGGAGCGGGATTTATCCCCAACACTAGCCCCCCCACTCCCAAGTTCGAAAATCGAAGGAAGGAAGTGCAGAAAAGATGACTGCCGAAGTCTTCCTCTGAGCTTTGTGCTGGTCTAGGTAGAAGCTCGGGGGAGATCTCATCTCCGACTTGAAGTTGACATCGAAGTTGAAGCCCGGGGAAGATCCCATTTTCAGCCGGGGTTGACACGGTTGCTTTCTCTAGTCAAGATCGATGTTGAAGCTCTCCGACCGAGGTCATCGCGGTTGCTTTCCCTAGCCGAGGTTGTATCAGGCACCCGGGGGAGATCTCATCCCCTACGGCCGAGGTTGTCCGTGTTCGCTCGGGAGAGATCTTATCTCTAGCCGAGGTTGCCTCGGGGGAGATCTTATCTCCTGCAGCCGAGGTCGAAGTGCGCGCTCGGGGGAGATCTTATCTCCTGCGGCCGAGCTTCCCTCGGGGGAGATCTTATCTCCTGCGGCCGAGCCTTCCCCGGAGGAGATCTTATCTCCTGCAGCCGAGGTCGAAGTGTGCGCTCGGGGGAGATCTTATCTCCTGCAGCCGAGCCTTCCTCGGGGGAGATCTTATCTCCTGCAGCCGAGCTTCTAAGGCTTCCGACCTACCTCCGTTAGCACGAGGTCCCCCGCCAGTTCCCAATACGATAACTATTTGACTGCTCCATCCCCTGTTACCGCAGTTTCTGCGCCAGGGAATAACATTATTGGAAGGAAAGAATTTTACCGAAGGAAAGTTACGGACAGCACATCCCCGTTTGAGGGGTCGTCGGGGCGTTGTTCCTCGGAGCTCCCTCCCTCGGGCAGTAAGTCCCGTCCAGACGACCTCCTCTATCCCATGCTGGCCTTCTCGATTTGGAGCAAGCTCTTGGCTTTGTCGCTGGGAGCCGACGAACCGCCGATGTACCAAGCTCCTCCTCTGAGGTAACGTTGATGATGCTGTGAGGCGGTCGACCCTGGAGTTTCTGGTTACGGCAGCGCCCTTAGCCGACTTTCTCCAGCCGCTCCTTCCTGACGAGCTCCTCAATTTCGTCTCGCAGTCGGATGCATTTCTCAGCATCGTGGCCGTGGTCGCGATGGTAGACGCAGTACGACCGCGCTTGTTTAGGGGAGACCGTAAACCTTCTGGTCTTGGCAGCTGGCTCTTAACTTCGCTGAGAATTCGAGTTAGAAGAGCGGGGCGTAGTTGCGGAACCTTTCGGGAAGGGCTTCTTCGCGCCCTTTTGTCGGGGCCTCCTTGGTGGCGAGCTCAAGGAGTTCGGGGTTGTAAAACCTGCGGAAGAACTTTATGCCCAAGTTGTCGGAGCTTCCTTGGAGTCATACTCGAGAGGGAGTCCTCGCTTGCCCTGGGGCGGTTGTGAGCTCGGCCGAACTTCGTCTCACCTTGTGTGAAATCTTTGTAGGGGGCTTCCTTGGTGACATAATCGGGCGGGCTGGAGTTCCGCCTCACTTGCGCCGAACTTCATTCCGCCTTCCCGCGAAAGCCTCCGCGGGAGGACTAATGCCCCTTCCTCGATGACGGGCTTCGAGGTGAAGTTCGGCCTCACTTGCACCGAACTTCATTCCATTTTGAAACCCTGAGAACTTCCTCTGCTGCTTTTGGAACTTCTCGATGAGCTCGTGGGGAGCTCGGCTTGCTTGCCGAACTTCACTCCGACCTCACGCTCGAACTTCATTCCGCCTTTCGCGAAAGCCTCTGCGGGAGGACTAATGCCCCTTCCTCGATGACGGGCTTCGAGATGAAGTTCGGCCTCACTTGCGCCAAACTTCATTCCGTTGTCCCTCGAAACCCTCTGCGGGAGAACTTCCTCTGCTGCTTTTGTCCAAACTTCCTTGACGACGAGCTCGAGGGGGAGCTCGGCTTTGCTTGTCCGAACTTCACTCCACCTCCTATGAATTCTTTGTAGTGGTTTCCTTTGTGTCATACTCGAGCGTGAGTTCGACCTCACTTGCGCCGAACTTCGTTCCGCTTTCCCACGAAAGCTTTCGTGGGAGGACTTCATACTCCTTTGTCGGGGCTTCCTCGATGATGGGCTCGAGGGGGAGTACGGCCTTGCTTGCGCTGGGAGGTCGTGAGCGCGGCCGAACTTCATTCCGTCTCCTTTCTGAAACGAGTTCTGGGGGATTCCGCCCTCTTGTGAACTTTCTTGATGACGAGTTCGAGGAAGAGCTCGACGTCGCTTGCCCGAGCTTCATTCCACCTCCTGTGACTTCTTCGTAGGTGGCTCCCTTGGTGTCGTACTTGAGCGAAAGTTCGGCCTCACTTGCGCCGAACTTCATTCCGATGATGAGATTTCGGGCGAAGTTCGGCCTTGCTGCCGCCGAACTTCATTCCGCTTTCCTGCTCGCGGCAAACTCCATTCCACTTTCCCGCGGAACCTTCCTCGCGCCGAACTTCATTCCGCTTCTGCGGAAGAACTTCTGCTCTCCGTTTCTCTCCTAAGGGCGATTAGCATGCCCAAATGCTCTTCCATTAGGCCGGTTCCTCGCATTTTTCTTGCAAAGTCTCCGCCGAAGGTTGTCGCACGGCCTGTATCACCTCGGCGGGGCCACGAACCCATCCGGCAGGTTGAACTGCTCTACATCTGCGGTGGCTTCGGGTGGAGCCTGGGCTCCCGAGGCTGCAACAGGAGCAGGCGTACTTGGCGCGCAGGACGTCGATCGCCGCATCGAAGCTCTCCTGGGGGCATTTTCTCTTCGGAAGAGAAAGGGAGAGATCTCCGGAGAGGGAAAAGAAGAGTCGCCGAGCACTCCTTTAAGAACAAGGGAACCTCGGAGGTTCGGACCCTTCCTCTAGCGCCAATCTGTTGGTGTAGAAACTGATCGTCGCCGGAGGTCGCTAATGTCGAGGCCACTGAGGTCGCCGCCGGGGACCTGCAAAATAAAGTCCCGTCCGGAGCCGGTGGGGGTGGCTCCGGCAGGACCCTCTGACGCTCAAGTCAGCTCTGGCCAACAGGAATGGAGTGCTCGAAATGAGTTCCGGAGCTTAGAGAAGAGGAGAAGAGCTTAGAGATCCGAGAGATTAGCGTTAGCGTATCTGGAGGGATCCCTTTTATAGTGGAGCTTGATGGTGACAACTGCAGCTGCATGCTGGCGAGCCGCTCGAGATTCGGCGGAGCCAGTCTCACGGGAAGGTGCCGTGCGTGGCGGGTTGATGGTGACAGCTGCAGCCGTGTGCTGGCGGGCCGCTCGAGGTTCGGCGGAGCCAGTCTCACGGGATGGTGACAGCCATCGCCGCCTCATAGCGGGTCGCTATCACTCGGTGGACCGATGGTGATGGCTGCAGAGCTTGCGGTGGATGAAGATTTGAAGGCCTTCGTCGTATTCTCATTTCGAAGGAGCTCGGGCTCTTAGCTTGGAGGGGAGGGAGTTCGGCTCCCATAGGCGTCTGGCTGGAGGTATGCAGGCTCGTCCGCTGAGGAGTTCGACCGCTGGAAATCTGAAGCTCAACCGTCGGAGAGTTCGGCCGAATGTTGGACTTCGGCTGAGGCCGTCAGCTGAGGAGTTCGAGGAGCTAGGCCGCTGGGAATCCGAAGCTCGACCGTCGGAGAGTTCGGCCGAATGTTGGACTTCGGCTGAGGCCGTCAGCTGAGGAGTTCGAGGAGCTCGGCCGCAACGAAAAGTTCGGCCGTCTGAACGGGTCCGCAGAAGCTCGGACGCTTGGAGTTCGAGGAGCTCGGCCGCTAAGCAGTTCGGCCGCCTGGAGCGGTTCGGTCCTGACGCTGGGAGTCCGAAGAAGCTCGGCAGCTAACTAGTTCGGCCGGCTGAACGGATTGGAAGAAGCTCAGCCGCTGAAAGTTCGGCTGAAGTCCGTCTGCCGAAGCTCTTCTGCGGCTATTGGTTGCATTAGACTAGGCATCGAGCTAGGCTTCGGCTAGAGCGAGATTTATCCCCAACAGTTGTTTAGACTAAGTGCATGTAGTGAATAAATTTGGAATCTTGGAAGTTGAGCAGGTTATATGAAACATCTTACTTTAGGTACTAAAGTCTTCCAAATTGCAGTAGGACTTGAAGCTTATGTCAAAATAAAGGAATTTCAAGCCCGGTAGAATATAATAGCGGACATGATGTTAGTGCACATATGTGCAATAATGAAGTTAGGTCTCAGGGGATAGAGAGAACAAAAAAATTATTGCAATTGATAAAATAAAAACCTATTCTTGCACCAATCACAGTGCACAAGGCATGCATTCTAATGGATGAAGATCAAGGACGATTCTCTGTTTCCTCTTCTTTTCTTTTCTTTTCTTTTCTTTTCACGAAGAAGACGACAGGAAAGGTTCAACGATATTCTTTGACATCATGAATCATGGTGAAGGTGGGACTCAAACCAAGTCATCAGTACCCTACAACCAGTGACCTTGACCAACCCAGAAATGACACCCTTGCTGCGGTCTGGATCCTCAAATGTAAAGAATCCTTAGTCCAGCAAACTACCAAGTCTTAAAATGCACAAGCACTTACAGGTAGCAAGAGAACAAAAACTGGAGCTAAATTGCAGAGCAGTAGTATTGTCTGTGGAGCATACCAGGCTTAACACTAGCTTGGACACCATGCTAACTAACCACTTGACACCAGAAGCTCAAATTTTAAGGAATGGGTCAATAAAGAGTATCAAGCTACACAGGAACTAATTTGTTTTTATTTTTTTTAATCATATTTAGCTCAAAAACTAAAACTCGAGTATTTAACATAATTCTCATTCATTCATGTTGGGGATAAATCCCACTCTCGTCGAAGTCCAGTCTGATGCTTAGCCTAACGTAACTGGTAATCATAGAAGAGCTTCGATCGGAAACTCCTTCAGTGGCCGAACCCCTTCCGGACTCTTACAGCGGCCGAACTTCTCCAGCGGCCGAACTCCTTTCGGACTTTTCCTTCGATCGGATTTCTTCAGAAACCGAACTCCTATCGGACTTCGCCTTCAGTCGGATTCCTCCAGGAGCCGAACTCCTACCGGGCTTCACCTTTCATCGGATTCCTTCAGGAGCCGAACTCCTTTCGGACTTCTCATTCGATCGGATTCCGCCAGGAGACGAACTCCTTTCGGACTTCACCTTTGGTCGGATTCCTCCAGGAGCCGAACTCCTTTCGAACTTTTCCTTCAGTCAAATTCCTCAAGAAACCGAACTCCTTCCGGACTTCTTCTTCGGTTGAACTTCTTCATCAGTCGGACTCCTTCTTGACTTCTCGATCAGTCGAACTCCATCCGAATTTTTCCAGCAGGTTACTTCCAGATTTCAAATAGTATTTCTCCTGGATAATCTCTTCTAGCCGTATTTCCTTTAGGAGTCCAAACTCCTCTGAAATTGACATACGTCAAAACTCTTCACCCCTCCACGTGGCTCTGAGCGGTTCAGTACCGGATGGCTACGGCTATCACTATCAGTTTGCTATAGGCGGCGCCCCTCTCCATAACAAACTCCACGCAGTCCCGAGCAGTCAGCTACTGGACTGCTACAGCTATCACTATCAGTCTGCTACAGGCAGCATCCCTCTCCGTAACAAATCCCACGCGGTCTCGAGCAGCCAGCTATCGGATGGCTACGGTTGTCACTATTAGTCTGCTCCGGGCTCCGTCTATAAAAAAGGGACCCTCCAGATACGTTTTCTCTAAGCTCTCTTCTCCTTCTCAAGATTCTGCTAAATTCTTTCCCGAGCACTCTATTTCTGTTGGCCAGAAAAGCTGACTTGATCGTCGGAGGGTCCTGTTGGAGCCACCACCACCGACTTCGGACGAAACTTTATTTTGTAGGTCATCGATGGTGACCTCTTCTTTCTCAACTCCAGCTCAATCTGGCGTCAACCAAATTTTGCACCAATAGAATTGACACTAGAGGAAGGTTCTCTGTTCCTGAGGTACCCTTGTTCTTAAAAGAGTGCTCAGCCGATCCTATGGATCTTCTTCTTCACGGTCCATCTCCATCCTTTCCCTTGATCCCAAGAAATGCCTCCAAAGAAGGCAACTATCTGGAGATCTACCGCTTCTATTGTCAGATCCGAGCCAGACCCATCCATTTCTGCTCCAGTATCGGCGCTTCAACCTCCTCCTCCACCGACGGCCATAATAGATTCGGAGCAGTTTAACCTACTAATGCAAAAGGTTCAGAGCCTCACTGAAATGGTGGAGGCCATGCGGCAGCCCCCGACGGCAATTCCGCCAAGAAGCCCGCCATCGGGATGTCAGGAACCGGTCCCAAGGAAGAGCACTTGGGCTAGCATACCCGTCGCCCCTACGAAGGAGAAACAGAGAGCAAAGGATCCTTATTCGGATTGTGATTCTTCTCCAGAAGAGACCTTTCCCATCTACAATCGGAAGCCTTTCAAGATCCGCGATCGAGATGACGTCCTTGATCAAAAACTGCGGAAGATGGACCGATGAATTAAGAAACTCCGCCATGTCGTCCCGGCTCACCATAACGACGTCCGCACCAATTCCTCCTTTTCTCTCCCCAAATCATATAAAAGCCCATTCCGCCAAACTTCAAGCTTTCCCAATTTGAAAGCTACGATGGAACCTCTGATCCGGTCGATCACCTGGAGGCCTTTCGGATTATGATGCTGCTCCATGGCGCACCAAACACCATCTTATACCGAGCTTTTCTGTCTACCTTAAAAAGAGCAGCAAGAAATCGGTACTCGACGTTGAAGTTGGGTACGATTTTCTCCTTTGACCAGATGAGCCATCAATTTGCGGCTCACTTCGTTAGCAGTCGACGTCCGCGCCGATGTTCGAATTTTCTGATGAATATCAAGAAGAAAGGAGAATCTATTCGGGCTTACGTCATCTGGTTTAATGCTGCTGCATTGGAGGTCCAGAACCTGAACCAGTCTGTTGCAATGGCCGCACTTAAGGGCGGCCTTCAGAAGAACGATTTGTTATTCTCCCTAGAGAAGAAGTACCCCAAAAACTTTGCTGATCTGCTAGCTTGGACCGAGGGATATGCCTGAGCGGAAGAAGCCTTCAAATTGAAAGATGAGAAAACTGTAGGAGAGCGGCAGACGGGCGAGTCTAATAAACCCACAGCTGATAGAAGGTCGAATGAAGTTCGACCATGCTCACGGACTCCCCCCGAGCGCAAACGAGCCTGAACTCCTCCTCGAGCTCATCATCAAAGAAGCCCCGACAGAAGGGAATGAAGAAGTTCTCTCCCTAGAAGAAGAATTACGATCTTCCTCAAACAAGCAAAATCGAAGCAAGTATTGCTTGTATCATCATGATCATGGCTACGATACTGAAGAATGCATTCAGCACCAAGACGAAATCGAGGAGCTCATCAGGAGAGGCCGATTGGGTCGATTCCTCAATCGTCGATCTGAAGCAAGTAAAGATCGATCGAGGACACTATCGTAGCTCGAACCATAAAGGAGGAAGGAATAATAAGGAGATCGGCCACCTCTCGGCATCATCAATACTATCTCTGAGGGACTTAGTGCTTTGGTGAGCCACCATCTCTCGACCTCGGAGCCAGGGGAAGCTTGCCCCAAATTGGAAAGATCCGTATGAAATAGAGAAGGTCGTCCGGTCCAAAGCTTATCACCTGAAGGAGCTCAAAGGAACAACGCTTTCACGATCTTGAAATTCAGAAAATCTGAGAATGTGCTACCAGTAATTTTCCTCCAATAAAACTCCTCTATTTCAACATTATTGTTTCTTAGTACAAAAACTATGTAATAATAGGAAAGAAGCAATCGAAAGTGGCCATATTAGGAACAGGAGGAGAACATCGTTCTAACATGAGCAAGTCGAAGATCTTCGATTATTTAAGATAGAAGAAGGGAAGAGGCCCATTCAACGGTCCATCTATGTCCCTATTGCCATGTTAGGAATAGAAGAAGAACTGCATCCTAACATGAGCAAGTCGAAGACCTCCGATTATTTAAAATATGAGGAGAGAGGCCCATTCAATGGTCCATCTGTGCCCCTAGTGCCATATTAGGAACAAAAGGAGAAACCTCATCCTAACATGAGCAAGTCGAAGACCTCCGATTATTTAAGACAGGAGGGGAGAGGTCCATTCAACGGCCCATCTGTGCCCCTATTGCCATGTTAGAAATAGGAGGAGAATCTCGTCCTAACATGAGCAAGTCGAAGACCTCCAGTTATTTAAGACAAGAGGAGGAGAGAGGCCCATTCAACGGCCCATCTATGCCCCTAGTGCCATGTTAGGAATAGGAGGAGAATCTCGTCCTAACATGAGCAAGTCGAAGACCTTCGATTATTTAAGACAGGAGGAGGGGAGAGGCCCATTCAACGGCCCATCTGTGCCCCTAGTGCCATGTTAGGAACAGGAGGAGAACCTCGTCCTAACATGAGCAAGTCAAAAATCTCCGATTATTTAAGATAGAAAGAGGAAAAAGATCCTGACAACGATCCTTATATGCCCCTACAGTCCGTTAGGAACAAAAGGAGAACCTCATCCTAACGTGAGCAAAGTTGAAGGCCTCGTTCATTTTAGATGAGGTGAGAAGAGAGGCCCCGACAACGGCCCTTATATGCTCCTATAGTTCGTTAGAAATAGGAGGGAGAACTTCGTCCTAACATGAGCAAAGTTGAAGGACCTCTAATTCATTTTAAGACAGAAGAAGGGAAAGAGGCCCCGACAACGATCTTTTATGTGCCCCTACAGTCCGTTAGGAACAGGAAGGAGAACCTCGTCCTAACATGAGCAAAATAGAAGGCCTCATTCATTTTAGACGAGATGAGAAGAGAGGCTCCGACAAGCGGCCCTTATGTGCCCCTACAGCCCGTTAGAAAAGGAGGAGAACCTCATCCTAACGTGAGCAAAGTCGAAGGCCTCGTTCATTTTAGACGAGGTGAGAAGAGAGGCCCTGACAATGGTCCTTATGTACCCCTATAGTCCGTTAGGAATAGAAGGAGAACCTCGTCCTAACGTGAGCAAAGTCGAAGGCTCTCGTTCATTTTAGACGAGGTGAGAAGAGAGGCCCGACTTCGGCTGGAGATAAGATCTCCCCCGAGCTTCAACTTCAACAGGAGATAAGATCTCTTTCAACCTCGGTCGGAGATAAAATCTCCTCCGAGCTTCAACTTCAACAGAAGATAAGATCTCCTTCAACCTCGGCTGGAGATAAGATCTCCCTCGAGCTTCAACTTCAATGAGAGATAGAATCTCCTTCAACTTCGATCAGGAGATAAGATCTCTCCCGAGCTTCAACTTCAACGAAAGATAGGATCTTTTTCAACCTCAACTGGAGATAAGATCTCCTCCGAGCTTCAATTTCAACAGAAGATAAGATCTCCTTCAACCTTCGACCGGAGATAAGATCTCTCCCGAGCTTCAACTTCAATGAGAGATAGGATCTCCTTCAACCTTGATCGAGATAAGATCTCTCCCGAGCTTCAACTTCAACGAGAGATAGGATCTCCTTCAATCTCGATTGGAGATAAGATCTCTCCCGAGCCTCAACCTCAACGGGAGATAAGATCTCCTTTGACCTCAGCCGAAGATAAGATCTTCTCCGAGCTTCAACTGCAACAAGAGATAAGATCTCCTTCAATCTCGATTGGAGATAAGATCTCACCCGAGCCTCAACCTCAATAGAAGATAAGATCTTCTTCAACCTCAGCTGGAAGATAAGATCTCTTCTGAGCTTTAACTACAACAAAAGATAAGATCTCCTTCAACCTCAGTCGGAGATAAGATCTTCTCTGAGCCTCAACTACAACAAAAGATAAGATCTCCTTCAACCTCGGTCGGAGATAAGATCTTCTCCGAGCCTCAACCTCAACAGGAGATAAGATCTCCTTCAACCTCGATCGAAGATAAAATCTTTCCCGAGCCTCAACCTCAACAGGAGATAGGATCTTCTTCAACCTCGATCGAAGATAAGATCTCCTTTGAGCTTCAACTTCAATAGGAGATAAGATCTCCTACAACCGCGGCTGGAGATAAGATCTTCTCCGAGCTTCAAAAAGAAGATAGAATCTCCTTCAACTTCAATAGGAGATAAGATATCCTACAACCTCGGCTAGAAATAAGATCTTCCCCGAGCTTCAACTTCAATAAGAGATAAGATCTAATACAACCTCGGCTGGAGATAAGATCTCCTCCGAGCTTCAATTTCAATAGAAGATAAGATCTCCTTCAACCTCGATCGGAGATAAGATCTCTCCCGAGCTTCAACTTCAACGAGAGATAGGATCTCCTTCAATCTTGATCGAAGATAAGATCTCTCCCGAGCTTCAACTTCAACGAGAGATAGGATCTTCTTCAACCTCGATTGGAGATAAGATCTCTCCCGAGCCTCAACCTCAACGGAAGATAAGATCTCCTTTGACCTCAGCGAAGATAAGATCTCTCCCTTCAACAACAAGAGATAAGATCTCCTTCAATCTCGATTGGAGATAAGATCTCACCCGAGCCTCAACCTCAATAGAAGATAAGATCTTCTTCAACCTCAGCTGAAGATAAGATCTCTTCTGAGCTTTAACTACAACAAAAGATAAGATCTCCTTCAACCTCGGTCGGAGATAAGATCTTCTCTGAGCCTCAACTACAACAAAAGATAAGATCTCCTTCAACCTCGGTCGGAGATAAGATCTTCTCCGAGCCTCAACCTCAACAGGAGATAAGATCTCCTTCAACTCGATCGAAGATAAGATCTTCCCCGAGCCTCAACCTCAACAGAGATAGGATCTTCTTCAACCTCGATCGAAGATAAGATCTCCCCCAAGCCTCAACCTCAACAGAAGATAAGATCTTCTTCAACCTCGGTCGGAGATAAAATCTTCTTGAGCTTCAACTTCAATAGGAGATAAGATCTCCTACAACCTCGGCTGGAGATAAGATCTTCTCCGAGCTTCAAAAGAAGATAGAATCTCCTTCAACTTCAATAGGAGATAAGATCTCCTACAACCTCAGCTAGAAATAAGATCTTCCCCGAGCTTCAACTTCAATAAGAGATAAGATCTAATACAACCTCGGCTGGAGATAAGATCTCCTCCGAGCTTCGATAGGAGATAGGATCTCCTTCAATCTCGATCGGAGATAAGATCTCCTCCGAGCTTCAACTTCAACAGAAGATAGGATCTACTTCAACCTCGGTTGGAGATAAGATCTCCTTCTAACTTCAACCTCAACAGGAGATACAATCTCCTTCAACCTCGACTGGAGATAAGATCTCCCCCGAGCTTCAACTTCAAAAGAAGATGAGATCTCTCTCTACTTCAACCGAAGATAAGATCTCCTCTGAGTTTCAACCTCAACGAATGCAGAGCCCGAAAAAAACTTCGACAATCATTTTTTTTATACTCTCTTTCTTTGAATTTCGAACTCGAAAGTGGGGGGACTATTGTTGAAGATAAACTCTGCTCCCACCGAAGTTCAGTCTGATGCTTAGCCTAACGTAATTGATAATCATAGAAGAGATTCGATCGAAAACTCCTCCAATGGCCGAATCTCTTCCGGACTCCTACAGTGGCCAAACTCCTCCAACGACCGAACTTCTTCCGAACTTCTTCTTCAATCGGATTCTTCCAGGAGCCGAACTCCTACCGGGCTTCACCTTCAGTCAGATTTCTCCAGGAGCCGAACTCTTATCGAGCTTCGCCTTTGGTCGAATTCCTCTAGGAGTCGAACTCCTTCCGAACTTCTTCTTCGATCGAATTCCTCCAAGAGCCAAACTCCTACTGGACTTCTCCTTCAGTCGAATTTCTCTAGAAGCCGAGCTCCTTCTGGGCTTCTCCATCAGTCAGACTCCTTCTACACTTCTCCATCAGTCGATCTTCATCTGGATTCCTCTAACGGATTACTTCCAGATTTCAAGTAGTAATCCTTTCGGATGATCCCTTCTAGCCGTATTTTCTTTAGGAGTTCGAACTCCTGTGAAATTGACATACGTCAAAGCTCTTCACCCCTCTACGTGGCTTCGAGCAGCTCAGTACCGGATGGCTACGACTGTTACTATCAGCTTGCTATGGACGGCGTCTCTTTCCATAACAAACTCCACGCGGTCCCGAGCGGCCAACTACCGAATGGCTACGGCTATCATTATCAATCTGCTATAGGCGGCACCCCTCTCCATAACAAATCCCACGCAGCCTCGAGCGGCCAACTATCGGACGGCTACGGTTGTCACTATCAGTCTACTCCGAGCTTCATCTATAAAAAGAGATCCTCCATATACATTTTTTCTAAGCTCTCTTCTCCTTCCCAAGATTCTGCTGAATTCTTTCCTGAGCACTCCATTTTTATTGGCCAGAAGAGCTGACTTGATCATCGAAGGATCCTATCAGAGCCACCACCATCGATTCCGGACGGAATTTTATTTTGCAGGTCACCGGCGGCGACATCTTCTTCCTCAACTCTAGCTCGATCCGACGTCAACCAGATTCTGCACCAACAATCCAGATATGGCCTTTCCCCACCAGAAATAAGGTAGAGCATCAAATAATAACATTTTCAATGGTTCAAGTTTGAGCTATTAACAAAGGAAGGACAACATCAGGGTCTTTCTGGTAAAATGTAATTAAGTCTATCTGTGGAGGAAAAAAACCACCAGACTGGCTTAGTGTATCATATAGGCCAACTCAGCAAATGTGGAAATCACATGCATAAAACTATCAATTTCTCAAAAATCAATTTAGATTATAGTTTGATTTCCATGCTCCAACTAACATTAAGATCAATACAATAGCAGCAAGCAAAAAGATTACCTGGGCAGTCAGTTCTGGGTTCTGTCCTACTTAGCGCTATGCCTTCAAAGGTGCCAGCCCATGCATCCCTCTTAGTCAGGTATGGAGAGGGGAGATCAAAAATTTTCTTTACGGTTGCAGGTATGGATGAATGCTCATACTCCGAAGTTGGAGATGGTACACCATTGGGACCATGAATGACTGCATCCATCAGATGAAAAAGGATCATTACTCCAACAACTTAGATTCATGATATGTGTGATTGAATCAATGCCTGCCAATATGCTTACCAGTGCCCTTCTCAATCCAAGGAGAGACCAAAATGGTTGGCACCCTAACTCCCAACCGGTCAAACGTGAAGTCAAAGGGGTCGGGGCCGACGATCCCATCCGGGCTGGGGACGCCACTGACAGGTGTTGGGACATGATCAAAGAAGCCACCATGCTCATCATAGGTGATGATAAAGAGAGTTTGGTTCCACTGAGGACCGGAGCGAAGGGACTCGTACACCTCCTTGACAAACATCTGTCCCTGGTAGACATCATGAGATGGGTGATCATCATTGGCAGGCTTGGACTTGGAATCCAAGTACTGCTGTTCGATGACCACATAATTGGGGAGAGAGCCTTTGCTGGCGTCATCCTTGAACTTGCTGTCATAGGAGTGGAACTTGGCGAGGTACTTGAGCTTCCGAAGGTTACGGTAGAAGAGGGTGGTCGGTATGCTCTGGTAGTAGATGCCAAAAGACAGTCCTGCATCATCAATATTCTCGAATATTGTCCTCTGTGGGTACCCCTTCGCTAGCATGCTGCATTTACATTGTTGTGTCACTAAGATTATGGACGTCATACCAGGAAATACAAGCAGCTTGTCCTGAAACTTTAAAGTAATCTTTGAAAATATAACTTACAATTTGCAGGAACAAATAAGGAAACACTGAGCAGAAAGTTACTCGTCTACAAGGATTCTAAACATCCTAAATCCTGTTTCATATGTAACAGCTTGTGAATTTTCCAAAGGAATTCTGATCAGCTTCCCAGATGGATTTTTTGCATGCAAGTGATTGCATTTCTTCATCGATGCACCAGGATAAGTGTTTTCTGGTTCAATATGTTAGACTATTTCAAGTAGTTTAAGGGAGCTTTGAAACAGATTCTATACATGGTAATGTTACTTATTTTCCATTTCTCTTCTTTGATTTGATCTTGCTGTAAGTTTGGGGGAGGGTGGTCAGAATAGATCATAATTGGCAGAGTTGCTAATAAAACCTCTATTAGCATATTCGAAGCTTGTTTTTCATTAGCATATTCAAATCTGATGAAGATGCCCTTTAAAAAGGAAAACCATAGAATTCTGATTTATCCCAATAAGGTTGTTTAAGATCAATCTAGTTAATTATAACAATTCTTATCTAAGTTTGGTGTTAATTACCCAATCCATCAAAAGTAATCAGCCTGAGTTCGGTCCAATGTTTGTATAGGCAGGCCAGAGCAGGAATGAACTGCTCAATGTGATTGTGAATGCTACACATGGAGTGATGCCAATAAGAATACCCCCTGCATGCAAAGTCACATGAATTTTTCACTCTCTGGTGTGTTGTCTGCTCATTGGAGTCATTGGTATGTGGTGTGCAGCTGAGCAGTCACACACCTGAACCTCTCCATGGATCACATTATCTCACCTTTGGGAAGAACAAGGAATAATTTCATGGGAACACTAAAAGGATAGTTATAAAATAGCACCTCATGGTTACTGCTAATTCCTTTTTTCTGGAGAAAAATATCTAACCATCGAGTTTTCCTTAATATTTAACAAAGTCCAAAGACATCTTTGTTTAAGTCCTCAAAAGAGCTTGATCTACAGGACACAACATCCATGAACTGATACCCTATTGGCTTTACATCTTGGCGACATCCTTCACATGTTTCAAAAACGGAACTTCAAAAACTTTATCAAGCCTTGAGGAACCATGAGCAAGAAGGCAATGTCAAATGCATTGTAAGGTCCAACAAATCACCTGGGTCTACCCAAATGACAACCAAAAAGTTTAGTTTCAAAATATTTGCCCTTGTGCACCTGATAACATAGCGAGTAGGCATTAAAATACAACAAATCATGCCGCCATATTTTGAGTTTTCACCCTAGTCCATCATTGGACAGCTCCCCATTTGGTTTATTTCTTATCTCAAGCAATTTAACAAGCTCAAGGTCACATGGAAACTAAGCACAATCAACATGCCTGCCAGGTCAATCCCAAAGGTCACCATAATTACTTTTATGATTATTCCATCATAGGAAAGATAAATTCACTATGTGACGTTTCTGCTATGGAAGGTTTGGTCAACTTCCTTTCAAACAGATGTTCCGAAATCTTGGCATTTGTTTTGATGAACAATAATATCACTATTGAAACAACTGATAATTTGGCAAACAAATTCAACAAAATTCAAACTCATGTTGAAATCTTGTCATGCTGTTTTCGGAAACAGGACATGACCTCCAACGATATGAAACAAAAAAATGACCAACTACTGCAAGATCCCAAAAAGATTTTAAAAAACCTTTTAAAAAGATACCTGACAACTTTGACTGACCTAACAAATCTCAGAGCACCCAATGTCCATGTGAGGACCTACAGGAAATAAAAGAACCGACCACATGCAGTTCAGAGATTTAAGTCGAGTTTTGTTGGAACATAGCTTACCCAAAGTCATCCTATACCAAACATCGTTCAATTCCTATCATTCCCTTCAAATTTATTAAGCAAAAAGCATAGGGGCAATTACCCTTTCACTAATTTGAAGCAGGGCCTATGCTACATATCTGATTAATAAAATTAACAGCCACATTTTTCTTTTAATGATTGTTCAGTCATACGAAAGCCAAATTCACTTTCTGACGAGCCTACCATGGATGGTTCGGTCAACTTCAATTCAAACAGATGTTCTGAAATATTGGCATTGTTTTGATGAACAATAATATCACCATTGCAACAACCGATAATTTGGCAAACAAATTCAACAAAATTCAAACTCATGTTGCAATCTTGTCATGCTGTTTTTATAAACAGGATATGACCACCAACAATAGGAAACGAAAAATGACCAACTACTGCAAGACACAAAGATTTTAAAAAACCTTAAAAAAAAAAACGACAACTTTGACTGACCTAACACATCTCAGAGCACCCAATATCCATGTGAGGACCTATAGGAAATAAAAGAACCGACCACACACACAGTTCAGAAATTTAAGTCAAGTTTCCTTGGACCATAGCTCACCAAAGCCGTCCTGTACCAAATATCGTTCAATTCCTATCATTCCCTTAAGCATAGGGGAAGTCACCCTTCCACTAATTTGAAGTAGGGCCTACCGCCTACACTTTATATCCGATTGATTTCATCAAAAGATCTCAATAACAGTGTTACCCCATTATAACAGAATCCCACCAAAACCGTTACAATAGTTATAACAGTCACGTTTTAACCTGGTCCTGGGTAATTTTGAATTATTTATATTAAAATAATAACCGTTATAATAGTCATTATAGTGAGAAATTACTAGAAATAACAGAAAACAATGGTATCGTTATCCAAATTACATTCACTCAAAAAAGAAATTATTTCTAGGTGGTATACTATTTTATCTCAAAAAACGATCCAAATATCAAATAATTGTCATCATTTAATTAATATATACAACATAACGGGCTCTTCCAGAACTGTTATACTAGCCGTTATAACACTAATGACGGTGATTTCAAGAAACGGAACAGAATTAGCAACCCAGAAAACTCACTGGAGACCTCTCTGCCGACATCACCGGCAACTGTTAGTTTTCCCTCCCTTTGCGTTTTTTTGTCCCATTAGACAAAGTTGGCCCCCACATTGAAGTCCAGGTTCCCCCAACCCACTACCACCAACGCCAAAACCGCACGGCACTCGGGAACGCCATGCCATGACGCCAACTTCTTGTTCGCAACACCAATTTTCTTTTTTTTTTCAATAAAATAAAACAAAAAAATATTTTCCTAATCCTAATCTCATATAAACAATTATTTTCTATATATTATTTTAAAAAATGGAAACTAGAAAAAGGGGAAAAAGGAAATGAAGAAGTCGTGGGGGACGTGCCTGGCGATGTTACTGGTGGCGCCGTGGGAGGTGGCGGAGTGGACGTAGAACCGGTTCGGCTGGGTCGAGGCTGGGACCGACGCGAACCACCGGTCGAACACGGCGAATTCCTCCACCAATGCCTTGTAAACCGGCACCAACTCCGGCACGAACCCGTTCATCACGCTCTCCGTCATGTTGGCCGACATGGACCGGGCCTGCTGCACGAACCCGTTCATCGGCGCTGGCGCCGCCGACGTGTCGTTGGACCCGAAGATCTGCTCCCGGATAGCCTGGAACGAGTGGCCCGGGTCCGGGTCCACGAAGTGGGCCCCGTCGCCGAAGTAGACCCGGGGGGAGGCCGGGTCGGAGGTGGAGACCGGGTTCCATTCTGAACCGGTTACTCCATTGATCTCCGGGCTGAGCCGCTTCATCCACCCCAGCATGTGGTCGAAGGACCGATTCTCCATTACGAGGACCACCACCGTCTTTATTGGACCCGCGGCCGAGGCCGGTGGCGCTCCGCCGGAGCGGAGCAGGAGGAGGAGGAAGGGGAGCCATGGGAGACTGCAATGGGACCTCCTCCTCTTCGTTATCTGCATTCTTTTGTTTCCTATGGATTTGCTGCTAGAGAGAGAGAGAGAGAGAGAGAGAGAGAGAGAGAGAGGAGATGCCACTTGCCGTGTGGAGGCTACCAAGGAGACACCCCCACAACGCCGGCTAATTGCAGTGGCATCTCACTTATTGCCTTCACTTTATCTCTTGTTGGCGCTTAATGGAGAGGACAGCTGGATGTCATTAATAGTATATCCGGTTAAGTATAATTATTGTTTGCACCAGGTCTAATGAACCACGCAAAATCCCACGGTACATAACACGCCACATTACCGCTTGTATGTCACAATTCCCGATCGCGCGATATACACCGTCAATGTGCTCCCAGATTTACCCTGGTTCACTTGGACCCGGTCCATGTAATAATTTCTCCTCCGTTAATCACTTTTGTCATAAAAAATTGCCCATGTTTGGGTTCAGAGGGTTATATCAGACGTGGTGGTAAGTTCGAATGCAGTCTTTCATTTGACCGCAATTTTATGACCAGTCCTTGGACAGTTCACACTCTAATGGTAGTTACATAAGTAATTATTGTGTTTTATATGTAATTAGAAGATCAAAACTATAAAATAACTCAAGGATCAAATGTAATGATTTTACTTAAGGCCTTGTTTTGGCTTATGATCGACGATGAACTTATTGTGGATGACCTTTGAAAATGCTGCTTGGGAATGGTCAAGCATCTCTAATGTGTAACAAATGGGCAAGCTGAAGACACTGTCGAACACACATGGAGCTTCCAATTTGTTTGAGCTATTTGATTGCCGATTAGGCATCGATTCCATATCTAAGAATGGTTTGGATCCATGAGATCTTGATAGATGGAGGCAAGAGAGCACGATAGAATTAGCCGATGGCAATGAGAGAACTCTCTAATTTCTTTGTAGAAGTAATCTTCTCTCTCGAAGGTCTATCACAATGCTCGGTGATCATTTCCAACTGAATTTTAATTTCAGCTTGATTTTAGCTGATCATCTACTCCTCTGAGTCACTTCTATTTCTAATATTTATTTGCTTTATATATATATATATATATAGATGGATGGATAGATAGGTGGAAGGATGGATGAATAGATTTGCAAACATTCATCCCTTAGCATGGCTCTTATTATAATAGAATTGGCATTCGTTTTGCTGTGATACTAAAAATTCTAGTTGGATGTTTTAGCCAGGCTTATCGAGTGAGACGTACTGTTTGGTAGTGCGTCAACTCCATCAAATGGACAAAAAAAGAGATCGTACGGAGAGTGCGCTACCCCATTAGCCAAACAATGGATATGGAGCATCTCATCCCACGAAAAATATCTCTATCATTTGAAACGTGTTCCACCACCCAACTTTCTTTCACACTAGAAGGCCATACTTTCCTATCTTGATAAAAAATGTTTTGGATGATTGGATGGTCCGGATCAACTAATCCACTCCACCCTGCCCTGCTTCAGTGCTTGAGGGAGTAAAACAATGTCATGATGAAATAGAAGACAAATGTAGACATGCCTTTGCGTGACATGCATCTTGTGATGATAATGACTGCATGGAGATCCCTTGCAAGCCACAACAAAATATGAAAGAAACTCTATACAAATTTAGCTGAATTAGTGAGACTTCACCGAAAGCATCCAAGCTCACTCATACAACCCTACCGGAATTATGGCCATCTATCACGGTCTTTAAATCATTTGCCGACACGAATTAGCATCACCAAAGTTGCTCGCTGATACTTTCAAAAGCATCGTATAGGTATCGGCTATGTAAGCATGGGAAATTAAATTTTAGGAGCAATCAAGCATTTAAGCTAACTTAGATGGTTAACTTTGGAGAATGGAGAAGGAAACCAAAAGGTTAGAAACTATCTGTACTCTGTTATTTTCTGCTAATATGCTGTGGCTAACGGGCGCACGTGCTTTTTAGATGAGGTTTTCGATACAGAGAGGTATAAGAAGCCAGTTTGCTGAAGAGTTTGAGAACTTGCGGTAAAGTAGAATGAGAGGTGCTTGGGGTCTGGGGGTCACAAAAGTTACTCCCTCCGATCCCCCTTATAAAAAGTCCGAGCGTAGGACTAGCAACGAACAAAAAGCAGTACAAAAGATTACTTGGGACACTGGGTATCCCTATTGATGTGGGGCACCATTCTGGCCCACACTTTGCGGGGACCGAGGGTGCTTGTTCATGAAAAATACTTCGTACACCGCGGATGGTATAGAATGCACACGCGTAATTGACTAGCATGTAGGCTTGAGAGCAAAATTAATCATCGCACACACGGTGCATGCCATCCCACACGCTGCTTGTAGCGTAGAAAGTATTTTCCTTCAGTCCATTAAGCATCTTATGTGCTTCAAAATCTAGAAATCTGGTCGGAATTTCTCCTGATTGGCCATTAATACCATATAAACTGCTTGTCAGAAGTTTGAGTCTGTGACAATGTGCATTTCAAGATAGATTGGATGCCAATCATGTTTTTACAAAATTTATTAATTTTTATCAAAAAAAGAATTCATTATTTAATTATAATGCTTATAACCGCATTATTTATCTTAAAAAAATAATTTTTAAAATTTATAATATTAAAATAATTATTGAAATGATAATTATCATAGCAGTATTATGATGAGAATGATGGGTAGAAGATGTTAAGCAGTGTTCCAATGCAAATTGGCTATAGACTTGCAATGTCTTTGATGAGCAAAAATAAGTCCTATATCTTAGACCGTAGTTTAATGAAGGGATGAAAAGCTTGCATCAAGGTCTCACTAGGATTCGCAACCCCAGCAAAGCTTTGGCAATAATCATGAGATGGCCGAGTTAACTTTGAAGAACTTCAGAGCAGGAAGCACGGATTGCAAAAGATGCTCTCACAAGAAAGCAATGAGATTAAGGACTTTGCGAAGAGGCTCCAACTAAAGATCATATGAACTTTTGGAAAAGATATTTCGGCAGTAATAGCCAGAATTCTGGTGAGGAAGTGGAAGAGTTTAGGACTTAGATTGCAAAACCCTTTTATTTCTTCTTTCTTATTTTGCTAATGAAAAAAAATTTGCTGTTATCCAATTGGCAACATTAGTTAGAGATTAACGGAAGATATTTTAAGATAACCATATGGTTCCTCTTCAGAGATTCTTGGTTAGACCTTCTTATTTCTGCAAAACTCTTATTCATTCAATACAGAAACTCATGTTGCTAACTTGTTAGACTCTTACGTGGAGCATGGTTTACTATCATTTGTCACCTTGAGAGATTTTGGTGAAAGCAAAGAGCCTTCCATGTTTTTGATTAATGTGATCATTTTTGTTGGGAAAGTAGAAGATATTTCTTTTTTGCCAAATGTTCTATTCACATATTAGCGATTTTTTTTTTTTTTTTTATTGGATCAGATTTGCTAGGATTATTTTCTTTAAAGTGGTTTAACACATTTTTTTTATTACTCAAAAAAGGAACAGTAATTATCCTAAGCTAAAGTTTCCTTGAAGACATGCTCCAAATTACAACACAGCCCTAAGCATCACCACTTCTTTTAAACATACCGCTTGTGTAAAATATATCCAGTCTAATGATAAACTAAAGCTTGGTAGCATCATACGACAGTTCTTTTGATCAAGTTCCTTATAGGCTGCAGAGTTGGATACATAAATTATTGAGTTGAAAGTCCAAAAGTCATTATCATAAAGGCGCGTAAGAGTGGTATAACAATATTCTATTAAATTAATAGTACAAAAGAGAAAAAAAATTATAATAATAAATCATTAGGAAAGAATTTAGCAAACACATCAAGGTGTAAGCACGTTAAAAAACCAATCCTTTGACCTAGCAATCGTACAAAGGCAAGATATGTTGGTTAGTGGTGAAAAAAAGCTAGCCATAAAATGTTGGGCTTAAATTTATGAAATGGAATTCTGGTCGGATACCATCCATCTTATGATGTATGATTATTTAAATATTTTTAAAATTTATTTTTTTTTTTAATATTTAATATGCATGCATAAGCACATGTAGCCACTCATCTTATGATGGACTATGTTTCACTATGTACTGCATCCTATAGTATTTTATGAGTATCGTAAAAGATCCATTCCCAAAATTTAGACCCCAACAATCCACTTGCATGACATGTGCTTGTACACAAAGACAAGGCTTAATTATAAGATATGTGAAATTGGCTTTATGCCATATGATCCATGGCAACCAACCTGAACCATTCCTACTTACATTTTCAATGTAAAGATAAAGTGGTCTGGCATTTTCATATGTCTAGTACCTTGGGGTTTTTGAAAATCTAATAAAGCAAAGAATATATTCGGACTCATTTGGTTTGCAAGAAAAAAAATTTAATTAATGAGAAAAAGAAAAAAACTCCTTTTCTTTGGTTGAAATTTTTAAAAAAAAAAATTGAAAAGAAGGATTTTTATAGAAATAAAATTTCTATGTATTGCAGCCAATTCTCTAATGCATCTATTGTCGGAAGAAATTACCTACAAAAAAAATCCATATTGACCGAAATATTTTTCGATGAGGATCTTCTGATGCTTAAGTCAGTGAAGGATTGTTGAACAAGATAATGAGAATGAATGTTGGCAGAGTTTGAACCCAAAATTTTTCTTACCAAAGCATCCAGTTTACCTCTTTTTTATAGACGAATGGATTAGTAACCATCTATAACAGTTAGCTATTATGGAGTCCCACTTATTTTGATATTAAGTGAGTAGTTAATGCTCATTATATGATCGTGGAGAGGCGTTATCAGCCAGTGATTGTCTGTTGATGGAGTCGTTCGGTTTGGAAAGTTGGTCGGAGGCTACCGACCAATAGTCGGTGGAGAGTTGATAGTCGAAAGTTGGCAAGCCGACTATTAGTCGGCTGGACGATCAATGGCCGATCGTTCATAGGATTTGGCTGACTTATAACTGTCTGTTGTCAATCGAAAATTTGTCATGGTCATTATTTGGTCCATAATTCATTCCTTGGTCAATGAAGCTGACTATATTTCATCAATGGATGCCAAATTAGAATGGCCGAATTAATGAATCCAACACTATGATTCATAGGAAAAAAAACCCATGTCCTACTATATGGGTTTTTGGCTTTTCAGGCTAGAAATTGGGATCTTTTTTTTCAAAAGTACCCTTAAAGGCATGAGTAAAATGAGGTAAAATTGTTTCTTTCATTAAGGATATAATAGATTTTTTATATAATTTTTTGAAAATAATAAATATTCAACCAAATACAAGATACTTCATACACTAGAATATGCCACTTTCGCATAGTCAACCAAATGATCAATCAACCCATAAATCATTTAATCTTTTTTCTTCTATTTTCTCTCCTTAACACACATCTTATCATGCATTTAATACCTTTCCCTACTTAACAACACATATTTCCATTATTTAATCATTTTTCCCTCATCCTAAGTACCAAATTATCTATCGTCAACTTTTGACAAGATCCAACTAATAATTTCTTTAACCAAACATGCTAAAATCATTTTTCTAGACATCATATTTCTAGAAATCAGCTATCACACCCCAAAACCATCACCTAGATCGACCACATGAAATGGCCATATAAACCCTAGGACAAGCCCTAGAGATCATACAAGGCTCCATTGCTTAAACTCTACACTCAAACCCATCTAGTGTTATACATCCTATGAGTCTGAAAGGAAAGAAAGAATTAGGATTGTGAGCTATACATCCTAATAAAAATCCCATCATTCATACACCAATATAATAATACTATTCAAAAATAATGAATGAGTAGTAGGACTGTTAACGAATCGGACACGATTGAACATGCCACTATGCCGGATTGATTGGTTTGAACTATTACTTAGTTCATGTTCGGTTCAGGTTTTAAAGTATCTGAGGGAACTCTATTTGAGATCGAGTTCGTTAAGCTCGGTATGTTCAAATTAGGCTCGAGTTTAGTTGTAGAAAAAATCATCAATCCACAGTACAACTCAATGCCAGATCCGATGGCATAAAAGGTTCAGGAGAAACGAGATGCTATTGCGATTACCTTATGGTCGGAGGAGAGGGGGATGGGGAAGCCGTTGTGGTAGAGGACGGCACGTGAGTCACCATAGTTGGCAACGACGATGGAGGTGGGTTCCACGATGGCCACAATGATGGTGGACCCCACATGGTCGCACCTGGGGTCTGTAGCTTGCACCGGCAGCTGGGCGGCTCTTGTGGGTAGTTGCCGCACCATGCCATCGCCTCCGCGTCCATCCTTGCAAAGCTCCGCTCCATCACCTCCCTCCACTCATCCACCAGCAGAGGACCCGATTGCATCTTCTTTACCTCTTCTGCCACTATCTCGTGCATCCGATCTTTGCATGACACCGCTACCTAAAAATAGCAAGAAATCAAAATGTTACACATAGAGAGAGGGAGGGAGGGAGAGAGGAAACTGGGATTAGAATTTCGACCAGCTGCGTTGTCGGTGGAAAAAGAAAAGAGAGGTGGAGGGATGAAATGAAATAAAATGAGGGTTAGGGCTTGAGTTGAGTGTAAGAGTATATATAGGCTAGGATCAATTGATCACCACCATCGGATATTGATCCAACAATGATAAATCAAGGCCCTCTTCAACCGTTGGATCAATGATCTGATGGTGATTATTAAGACTTATGTATATAATGCTATAATGTACAATAAACATTATATATACTAAAAATTTTATAAAAAAATTAAATATATTAGTATAATATACATATAAATATATATAATATAATATATTTTTTATTTTATCGAGCTTTTATCGATCCAAACATGATCAAATAAAGGCTTATTCTAGTTTGGATCATTAAGGTATCAACTTTAAAAATCTTATTTGTGTTTAGTTCTACAGTTTAACGAATGAATCGAACATGACTCGAAAATGATTCAAATATTTTGAATAAATCAAACAACGAGCTAGATTGATAGCCTTAATAATTAGTATCAAAAAAAATTATAAATTATAAAATTTCATGTCAGATATGCAATATAACTGAATAGTTATATAAACATATATCAAAAATTATATATTATTATAAATCTATCATAAATATCACATGTAAGTTCCTACGACTTATCATTTGTATTTTATTAACATGTTCTAAATCAATCATTTTCTTTTAGTTTGGAGTAATCATGGTTATGTTTCAGTCTATGATTGGCAAACCATAAATCATGCTTCGATCGGTGGTGGCAATCCATAATAACCATGCTTCGACCCATGATGGAAAACTAGGATATTTGCACTTCGATCTATGATAGCAAACTAGAATATCCATGCTTCAATGCATAGTGGCAAACCAAGATATTCACGCTTCAATCTGTAGTGGCAAATCAAAATATCATGATTTGATCTATGACTGACAATCTAAGATATCATGATTTGACCCATGACTGGCAATCTATATCATGGCCAGTTCAAATTCTCTTTCACATTCAATAATTTTGTATTATATTTCTAGCTCAATTTCATATATTTGATATTTTATTCTCAGCAACTAAATAGTCAACATATGATACAAATATAATAAGAAATCATATATTCGAGGTGAAACCATAATTCATTATGTATAATTCAAAAAAATCATATATATAGGTGATCATGTAAATGGACCTTTATCTCTACCTATCTCAGCTTCAAGTACAATGATTGATCAATCCCTTGATTTACGAACTTAAGATCAAAATATTCTACTTGATTATCTTATTGAGCAGATAATTTTCTTTCTATATAATCAGAGTTAAACATAAAAATCATATGCGATTAAGAATGAAGGAATTATGGAAAAATGTTAGAACATTATAGGTCCAGGACTGCTCCTACAATCAACTAATTGATTCGAGTTTATTTAAACATTTGGACCCTCCATTGGTCTATAGAATTTTTAGATAGAAAAATCTATGAAGAGAAAAAAAAAATTATAGAGAGAGAAACTTGTAAAGATAGAAAGTGGAGAGAAAAAGTAGAGAGAGAAGAGAGGAAAGAGAGAGAAAAACTCTCTCTTTTTTTTTTCTTTTTTTTTTCTTTTTCTATTCTTTTCTTTTCATTTCTTCTTCTTCTTTCTCTTTTGGTGGAATAGAGGACTTCTCATTCTCCTTCTTTCTTAGAACAGGGGAGAGCTTCTCCCTGATGGTGGCGATGGCCAAGATTATAGGCTGTAGTGGTGCAGTTGAGAAATAATAGACTGATGTCGGTGGTGATAACTATTATCGAAGAAATAGCAAAAAAACAAAGTAAAATAGGGGAATCAATCGAGCCTCCCTTTTTTTGACAAATCTAGTAGTTTGTCGGCTAGAATCTTATCTCCATGGGCTTGAAAGGATGGGGAGGATGATTAGCTAGAGGATTAAGGGATTTTTATCTTGCCTCCCACAGTGTTTGGTTCAATTCAAGCGAGCATGGGATGAACTTTTGGGAAGAAGATGAGAAGAGAAAATTCCGATGATCTTTGACAAGCTTTAGATTTTCTGGCATGGAAGGTAGGGAAGGTCAGGATCTCTAAATAGAGTGAAGGAGAGGCCAAATCCTCTCCAGAATCGAATTCCTCTTCGGTGAGATCGGATCAAGAGTCTTCTTCAACATATTCCCTTTTTTTGCCACTTTTGAGATTCGTGCGGAGAAAATGTTCTGGTTTGGATCATTACATCAGCTTTCTAGACAAAATATTCTAATAAAAAAATATTCTTCCCATAAATCAAACAAGTTCTTAAAAATCATTCTTCTTCCTTTTTCTAAAAGAAACTAAGGGAGAATGGACAATGCTATAATGAGTTAGGACTTTGATGTTAGATTCTAGTTCATAACCTCTAGTTACTAAGTAAAAGAATGCGAACATTGAGACAAGCTTCTAATTCATGATCTCCTCTTCTATTTTTTGAAATAATCAATGAGTTCAATATCAATTCAACCAAGTAGGGTTGAAACCAGATCAGATACAAGCATATCTATATCTATTTTTATTTTATTTGATGAATATATATATAGATATGAAGAAATTCACATCCATACTTATTTTAAATAGATATAGATAAAGTATGGATATAAATACAAATATAAGTTAAATAATTAAACTTTATGATCATATAATCAAAGATATCACTAAGTGGATGATATATCATATTAATAGCATGTTGATATGATTATATATTTTCTTTGAAAAAATTTAAGTGCTATATAAAATTAAATAAGATTATAAATAGAATCGGATATTTAGTTATGAATCGAATAGTTGTCTATCTATATCCATATCTATTTTTTGACACATATAGATATGGATACGGATATTAGTTAGATACTCAAATTTTTATCTATATTCAAATAGATTCGGATATTAAAATGGATCCGGATGGATTTTATTGAATCCACTTTCACTGCTACAACCAAGAGTCATATTTGTTAATGACCAAAGGGTGCGAACTAGCTTAATTGATAAAGTCAATTTTATTGTTACAATATATTTGGGTTTGATTCTATCTTTTTTCCAATTTAACAAGCTTCCATTTGATTTTTGGAGAAAGAGGTTAGCAACTAAACATAGGGTAGAGGATCCATTTGGAGCACAGATTTCAATCACCCACAAATAAGTGATCTTTATTTATTACATGAATAAGATAGAGCCTTAGGATTCAACTTGTCCAATTGGCACCAGAACTATAAATTAATTAATTAAAATTTCCTCCATTTTTTTGGGGTTATGGAGGCAAGCAATGGATAGGTATTGTATTTTTCGCATGAAAAAAGAATTTATCTTTTTGCAAATTCACCATTGGATCATGCATTATATCAATCACAAAGCACTTCAAACTCTATTATTCATCCATCTATATAGATCTCAATATAACCAATGCATGATCCAATGGTGGATTTGCATGACAGAAGGTGAACCCTTCTTTCACGCAAAAGATAAAAGACAATATGATAAGTGATAGCTGGCTTTGTAGTTGACTTGAAATTTTAGTAATTAGTTCATTCAATCTTTCTTGTAATAAGGAATGCGGGTTCTTAATAGGGAACATATTATTGTAGTATGTGTGATACTCCAAACCAAGAAAAAAAAAAAACTTAGGCTAGCATGCTCTACACGTGCTGGAGACCCCGATCAAAGGATTAGATTCTCGAAGGAGTCTTCTTTCCCTCTCGATGGTGTCTCCCAATTTAGGTAGGAATCAAAATTTTTCCAACCCCTACCTCCTTTGATCAGCCCTTTATATAAGGATCAGCCCTTTTCTTGAAGCAGCCACCGAAAAGCATGCCGACCAGGCCTTTTTTTTTTTCTTCTTTCTCCTCTTAAAATAGCCCTTATTCTTATTCCTTTTTTCCACCATAAATCGAAGCCAACCACCACCAAGAAAGTTAGGTAAAGGGCTGGCAAACCTCATTGTCCCTTCACTTTCTCTTTCTTAGTCCTTAAACCATGGTTTCTGACCAGCAAATATTGGATTTTTCTTAGAAATCCAATTCTCCTATTTTTCTCATGAGGTTTAAAGGTTTTTTCGATGGTAATCGCACCGCTGACTACCGATTTATGATTCTCTACTGCACCACCATGACCTGCGTCCCTGACCCGCGTCACCTAGTCACTGCTGGCCATGATCACGACCAATGGAAGGTCATTTGTTCGGAGAAGGAAGGGGGAACATGAGTCCACTATTCCACCAAAAAGAAGAGAGAAAGAAAAAAGAAAAAAAAAGAAGAGAAAGAAAAGAAAGAGAAAAAGAAAATGAGAAAGGAAAAAAGAGAGAGATTCTCTCTCTTCCGTCTCTCCCATCTCTAAATTTGCATCCCCATTTTCTCTTTAGTTCCTCTTTCTACCAATTCTCTCTCTAGATTTTTTCTCTCTTTATGGATTCTTCTTTGTATGATTGATCTAGTAAAAAATTTATTTCAATAATTTTGATTTGACTAGCATCCATCTTGACTGGATCTGGATACCATCATATTTGATCTATTTGATCTCTATGGAACCAATTGTATCTTAATTTGATCTCGATTAAATAAAGTTATTTGATCAAACTAACCTCAGATCATCGAGCACCGTGTTAGCCTCCATCTTGGCTCTTATCAAATATTACTATTTTGATCATCCTTGATCAGTTGAAGTTAGATGACCAATCAGTCCAGACTATTAAATATGACTACTTATGCATCATGTCTTCCTTGATTATTTATATCCTTTTTGATTATTAGATCAAATTATATACATAGGAGTGCAATTATCTCGATAAGAAAATGTCTAGCAGTGGGATATTGCGATATAATTTATGAATTAAAGATTTTAAAAAGAAATTTATGCATAAGGGCACGTGCTACAGG
Source organism: Cocos nucifera (assembly GCA_006176705.1). NCBI lineage: Eukaryota > Viridiplantae > Streptophyta > Magnoliopsida > Arecales > Arecaceae > Cocos > Cocos nucifera. The sequence goes on along the minus strand of QRFJ01000070.1, from coordinate 501,133 downwards.
ATGCATAGTCAGACAAGCCATGGGATGCGGACTCTTGTGATGGGTTGCACGACCACATGCAATGGAACCTGAGTCCAGGTGTTGGATGGTTTCCAGCTATTCCAAACTTCTTGGAGGAGTTGTCCAAACTTCTTGGAGTAGTTAACCATGGTTGATAGCAGTTTTGGAAAGTTCCTAGTGGTTGGGGGAGTTGTTCATCATCTCTATATAATATCCATATATGCTGGCCCTTGGCAGCAAGCCATGAGAGTGTCTCCTTAGTGAGATTCAAGGACTTAATTTGGGAGGATCTCTTGTATCCAGATTATATAGGAATTGCAATAAAAGATATATGTAGGATTTCTTTATGTGCCTTGAGTGTTTGCCCTTGTTTGGTTTAGTGTTGCAATTCTTGGGGCGGGGATTGTGAGAAGGTCGATTGGATGCCAAGTGACTGACTCACAACCTTCATACACAATCCACCATATCTAGAACATCCCATACATAACTTTAGTAATGAATGAGTATGTACCAAAATATGAATTCATGTGTATAAGATATCATGGTGATCTCAAGTCTAAGGATCAATTACATTACTCCCACTTAGAGAAAATCATTTTTTGACATGTAAGTAAGACTCCATAAGATATTTTGATGGATCATTCAGTGAACTCATTCTCTAATGAGTATCCATATCCTTGTATTAGTATCTCCACACAAGTGATCGTGAGATCAACAATCCTTTCTATTAAGTATACATAGAATATACCAATCTTATCAGTTTCATTGATCCCTGACTCAATATACCTATGACTAGGAATATTTTATATTAGAATCTTAGAGTTTTAGGATTTTAGATCTTACTGGCATTATCTCATCATGGCTCTAAAACCATTATCCTAGTCTATGGAGTTCATCATAATCTTAATAATTATAAGATATAGCATATGATGAATCAAAAATGCTTTTTATTTATTCATAAAAAAATATGTACATGAGCAGGAAGATCAAAAGAAATTTCATCACAATACAAATTATGATTAGCTTATAGGACATAATTATTTTAGGATTAGTCTCTACATTCACACCGTATGTTTTGTCCTATATAAAAGATACCTCATTGGGGGAGAGAAGGCTCCATCCTTATATAAATCAGATTACCTCATCACTCACAATCAACATGGGACTAAATGTGCCACACTTTCATAAAACATATCAATAAAAGGCTCATGAACCTCTTTACCAAACTTTAAGTGATTCAGTTAAACTAACAGGTAGACAAATACTTATCTAGTATTTCTTTTAATCAGAATAGTGTAATATCAGTTGAAATGATCCATGGTACCACCCAACAAGAAACTCAATCGCCAAAAAGATTTCCTCCACAATAATAATTTTTTTTTCTATGCAAAGCTACAACAGATTGAATATAATGTTTGTACGTAATATGAAATTATCAAAATGATCTAAACCATATTATTTTTCCATATGCATTATAATGGGAAAATGAATTCAGGCTTCAAAACACATCTAGAAATGATTAGAAAAAGCAAAAAAAAAAAAAAATCTAGGAATCAGATATATATTGGATTTAACTCTTAATATGGCCTAATTGTTACTTCGTTAGGTTTAACTCATCAGGTCAAGTTCTGAATCAATTACAGTTAGCCCAATTAACTAAAGAGTTCTATTCCTGATAAGACTTAGACTAAAATTTCTACTCTAATTAGAAATAAGTCTTTTGATGGGATAAGATAAGTACAAGTATAAATAGAGGTGGTCTGATCTCTTTTCTTTAACTCTTAAGAGGGTGTGACAATTTTCATCAATCATTCATATTAAAAAGAATGGTAAGGAGAGAGAAGATCAGCCACCTAGAAAAGAAAGATCGGATGCTCCGTGGTAGGGTTGGAAACGGGTCGGGCTAGGCCAGGCCTCGTCCCTACCCGAGCCCGGTTCAAAATTATTATTTGGGCTTTGGGCTGAGCTTAGACCTAAAATTTTATAAATTTTAAGGCCCAAGCTCGGCCCGGGCCTAAGCTTGAGCCCAGTCCGAATCCAATAGGGCCAGTTGAAATTCATTATTTGGGCCAAATATTGGGCTGATCCGATTTCTTATACTTATCAAAAAGAAAAAAAATATCTATTAATTATTTGCTACCATAATCTGTAGTAATTACATATCCAAACCATTCAATTCTCTATATTCCGCTCCACATTTATTGGCTGTGTGTAAGCTTGGAGCATTGTATTTGTTGGCTAAATCAATTTAAGACTTTAACTTAAAAGTTTTAAGTCTTAAATTAAAGAAAAACATGTTAGGCTAAATTCGAGCTGAACTTCGGGCTCGGGCTTAGGCTGAGATTTTCAGGCTCAACTTGGATCTCGGGCTCGAGCTGGGCTAAAGATTTGACCAAGCCTGGCTTGAAAGAAAAATGGGCTCTATTTCTAGGCCCAAGCCTAGCCTGAATGGCTTCGAGCCAAGCTTGAAGCTTGACCCAAAGTTGGATCGGCCCAATGGGCCTCGGGCCGGACCAAGCCACTTTTAGCCCTACTCCATAGGCTACGTGATCAACATGATCATTGTGTTGGTAAGACGATGGTGCAAAGTATGATTTATTTTAATTTTATATTAATATTGGAGCATGATCTAGACATAAAGGATAAAATTATCTTACATATGGTATCAGAGCTTAGGATCCATGCTTCGTATTCATTTAAATTTTTTTAATAAATTTTGGTTTATTTTTAAAAAATAAAAAAAATCAAAGTTTCATAATTTTTGATATTAATTAAAATTTTAAAAATTAAATTAAGATTTACTAATTTATAGAAAATAAAAAAAAATAAAAAAAAGGGTATTGGGGCTAGTCGACCCATGCCGTCCGGTGAATGGGGTAGCAGCCATGGCTGCTGCCATGCTGACGGTAGGCTGAAGCTACTGCTGCCGCTGCTTCATAGTGGCGGCAATGACTATCTGCACCGTCCACCGCTTCTATGACTGCGAGTGAAGAAAAATCGATATTTTCCACCATATGATCGTTTAGATCTGAACCAGATTTTTCAAAAAAATCTAACTTGATCTAATCAGATCTGATTCTCAGTATCTGATATTAAAAATAAAAATAAAATAAAATCAGGGAATAATTTTTGTACCTGATTAGGATAAATTAGTTATCCTAACGATGATCCTGATGTTCCTAAGGTCCTGAATCAAGCCATGCACGCGCTTGACCTCTACCGAAGTTTACTCAGATAGAATCTGGATGCAATCTCCTTCGCGCTCATCTCACGAACACGTCGTCTTTCTTCCTGTCTTAGCACCAACACTTGGATCTTTCTTGCTGGATTTGCCCAACCTCTTGGATATGGACAGAAAAGAGAGAGGACTAGAGGAAGGCATGGAAGAGAGGAGGGGCAGCCTTAGAGCATGGTGGATGGGCGCAACAACTAATCCCTAGGTGCAGACAGGGATTTAAATAGACCCTACTACGCCATGCAATGCCACATCACTTCGACCAATCATATTGCTCGATTCAATCAGATCTTAATTTGATTGGTAGAGTGATGTCATCTGATCCAATCAGATTAGAGACCCCTCAAACTCCTTATAGATGATGCCAAATATAGAGAAAGATGAAGTCTTGGTGCCCAAGACTCCATTCTCATCAAGCAACCTGGAGTTCCATCTGTATGGGACTCCTCTTTTTCCTATGTGCACATGCCAACTAGGGGGACGTGCACATATTTGTGCATGAAGACCAAGAGGGTGCCCCCACTAAGGAGATCTCCAAAGAGGGCGCACGCTCCTATCCCTTCTTTCCTGCATTGGGACATCTCATATCTCGACAGTGACAAGAAATGATAGGTGGTGATAGGAATTAGCAAGTATTATCTTATTTCCATCTGATGGATTAAGATAATCCTTTTCTGATCTGAAAAAGTTCTAATCAGTTAAAGATAAATTCATGCATGGATTTTTAGTAAGCCCAAATCAATTTGGCTCAGTCGAGATGAACCAGAAAAATTATAGAAGGAGAAAGTTAGGCTCAATCATGTGCTAGCATGATTTTTTTGAACTTAATTAGATCTGATCCAAATTAATTAAACTAGATTAGCTTGATTAATCATATCTAGATCCAAATTTTTATTTGTGTGATCTAGTTAGATTTAGTTCTATATGATAATAGAACATGTTATGATCTCCATCATCGACATCATCGAAACACCTTTCGATGGATTAAAATTTTTTTGATTCGCATAATTAAAATGATCAATTATCGAGATTATTCTAATTGCTCCTAAAATCCATCAGTGACACCTAGCAGCATATGATGGTAATTCATCAAAATCGAAAGCAAACCTCTCGATGTAGTTACCTGTGTGATTGGGTTCTTTTGTCTTAAGCCCTGACGGGATTAGGGATAAGATGAACTCATCAAACCCAATATTCATCATATGAATTAATCATTCAATTTGAGTCCGATATAAAACTTGTTGAAAATAGTATCTCAAAGTCAATCATCAGTCTATTGATGATTGAGCTAATTAATATAATTATATATAAATTATTAATTGAATAAAAGTTATTCTGACTTTTTTATCATAAATTTTTCATCTTTTAATGAACTCCTATCTAATGTGATAAAGTTCTTAGGATTATTTAGAATCGATAAAGAAGAATTTATCATTTGATCCTTAAAATAGTTTGCAACCAATGATACGTTGTTACCAAGAATAACAACATTTATCGAGTATAGATCGTTGTGTGCCATATAGATTGATTTCTCTCTTAACCAAGAAGTGTGGAGACACTGGTATGGCATGCGGGTGAGATGTAGGAGTAAATTTGCATTGAACTTGATCGACTTAAGAGCTTTTCTACTATCAAAAATTGCTCTGATGGAATATGAACGTAAGTATCCCTCTAATCTGAGATAACTATGATGACTTTCAAGCAACTCACAGTGCTTTGGTGTCGGATACTTGAATTTCTAATTCAGTGATAGAAGATTTCTGGATACAGTCAAGTACTTGAGAAGTTGGTATATGAGTCAAGATGGGATTGATTACTCCTAGACTCAGGAGCTATGCTCAATAGTATTTGACTTTAGCAAAGTCGTAGCCAGGGTAGTCCTTATAAGGAGTCACAGGACTAATTGCTTTGAGACACGATTTGGATGTATCTTTTAAGATTGACAGTTAAACCCTAAGTCATCCTATGCACAGAAGTCAAAGGGATGAATTATGCGGTAACCATATTCATATAGGTTCTAAATATTGCGGCTGCACCATTCGATCTATTCGAACGTTGGGTACTATTGCTAGATGATCACTTTGATTAGTATAAAAAATTAATTCCTGTGCTATCGATTTAGGTTCGAACCTATGGGATCACGCACACTAGAGATTTCTACTCAATCTAATGATTAATCAATAAAAGATTAATTAGTGATTTGATCGCTAACTAACTCAATTTGATTGAGTGATTAGTTTTGATCAAAATCAATTGAATTAGATTCATTTGGATTTGACTTGATTAGGTTATGAGATGATCTAATCATCAAGGAGGTTTAATCCCTGATTGGATCAGAGATTTGGCTTGATTAATTTTTGATTTGATTAGAATTTAACTGAGTCTAATTAAGCCTAAATAAGTTGGATTTAATCTGATCTAATTGAGTCTAACCAATTTAGATTAGATTTATTCAATTGGATATCAAATAAAAGACTAGTTTGACTAATCTTCCAATGCGCCACATCACCCAAATATTGCGCCATCTATTCTCCATGAGAATTGAGAATTCTCGTAAGAAATTCCATGCACAAGAGGATGCATGCCCTCCCTTCTCACGTCCGAAATGGATAGATTTAATCTGGTTGCAAGTTTAATTCAAATAGGATTTGAGTTTGAATGGATAACCACTTAATATAGACCTCTCCCTCATGCCTCTCTTATTTGTGCACATCTATAAAATACTTGATTTTATGAGCATGTAGATAAGAACTTAGAAAAAAATATATATAAAAAAAAGAAGAGAGAGTCTCTGCATGAGGAATTCTAGGCGCAAGGTTCTTGGATAAGAGCATACCCTAGAATCCATCTAGGATTTGGATTTTAGATTGTGAACAATGAGGGTCGTGAGTTCATAGATCTGGAAGGAGAACCTCTTGTATTTTTTTATCTACATTGGCAAACCAAAGCATCCGAAGTGCTGGTGAAAAAGATCGAAGGAGTTCAATCTAATATCAGCTATCAAAGATTCTTATAGCGAGCTAGCACTCCGGAGGAACTGATCGAGATCAAAGCCTCGTGTGGATCACATGTAGAGGTCAGATGCATGTGTGGCTGTATCATGGTAATCAGATCTACACCAAGAAGATCAAATTATAGAGATCATCTATCCATGAAAAGATAACATGTTCTGAACACGTAGAAATAGTAAAATAGTTTTACTGCACTTGATATTTTATTTTTCAGATATGCATGCATATATATGTACATTAGATCTTGTATAGTATAGAATTTTTAGATTAGATCTATAGTTTTTATTATTAACATAATTAATAATCGTTTCTACTGTGCAATCTTTGAAAAAAGTTTTCAAAATCAAAGCTAGAAATCCTGCATGTTTCTTTCAATTAGTATTAGAGTAGCAGGTTCTTTAATGTATGTATATGCATGTTTTAGATTATTTTTTGGATTAGATCTAAATAATAATCTGATCTAAAAAATAAAAAATGATGATCGTACGGACTGTAGATTGTCCTGCTATAAGATTTACCTCTTATAATGAAAAGGTTGTCCTGGTACGTTGCGATCTATAACACTAATCATAAAAACTTTAGATTAGATCTAATGATTTTTATGATATGTTTAAATATGTTTAATCTAAATTTTATCATGATTTAGTATTTAAATTAGATCTAAATAGTTTCATGATTTTTTATGTAGAGTACATAGACTTAGATTAAACATGAACAAGATCTTAGGAAGGTTCTGTTTGCCGATTGAGCTAGCTCGACCAGCATGCCAGCCATAATACATTTTCTAGATTGATGCTCTAGCTGGCTCGATCAGGAACCAAGCTGACTTTGTCAGGAATCGAGTCGGCTCGGCTTCAATTCGAGCCTGCTCGGATAGGATCTGAGCATGCTCGACGGGAATGTTAGGCTTCTAGCTTTTTGCCCGAGCCGACTATCTCAGAAATCAAGCTGACTCGACTTCTATTCGGGCCAGCTCGAATGGGATCCAAGCCAGCCTGATTGAGAAGTTAGCTCAATATCCATTGGCAGGTTTTATGAAATCAAACCTACATCTGGTGCTTGTTTATGAAATAAGCCGATCCATTTATGAAATGAGTCGATCTATTTAGTGAAACAGTACTAGGATGTAGATAACCTTTCAAATTTAAAAAAAAAAGATATTTTTAAAATATCGAATCTCAACTCTCTATCTTAAACTTAATTAAGAATTAAGCATGATTAATAAGGATCTAGAATTATGAATTAAAGATCCTAAGACATTGATCATAAAATTATGGGTTATCGGATTAGTCGAATTAGGTCCATTAATTGGGTTAAATCTAAGGTTGGTTAAAGAATGAACTAAATTAGAGTAATTGATCAAATCTATTGGATATAGTTTGATCCATAGACCTAAGGTTAGTTAAAGAATGGACTAAATTTGTAAAGCTAGCACTCGGAAGGAACTAATTGAGATTAGAATCTTGTGTGGATCACCCGTAGAGGTTAGACACATGTGTGGCTGCATCGCGGTGATCAGATCTATACCATGAAGATCAAATTATGGAAATCATCTACCTGCAAAAAAAAAAAAATGTTCTGAACACGTAGAAGCAGTAAAATAGTTTTACTGCACTTGATATTTTATTTTTCAAATATGCATGCATATATATGTACATTAGATCCTGTATAGTGTAGGATTTTCAGATTAGATCTATAACTTTTATTATTAATATGATTAATAATCATTTTTGCTATGTAATCTTTGAAAAAATTTTCAAAATCAAAGCTAGAAACCCTATGCATTCCCTTCAGTTACCTGTGTGATTAGATTCTTCTATCTTGAGCCCTGACAGGATTAGGATTAAGGTGAACTCGTCAAACCCAATATTCGTCATATAAATTAATCATTCGATTCAAGTTTGATGTGAAATTCTAATAAAAACTTTTTCTATCATCTTCATAGTGCCATGGCCATGGGCTTATGGACTCAATCTCATGATCATCATAAAGCTACTCCTCATCTATCAAGGTAGATAGATTTTTAATTGATGCAATCCAATTCTTATAATGAATATACTATAGTCAATATATGCTTCAGGATTCCGAATGGCTAGGAGATTGAGTTATGATGTAGTCAAACTATAATACCCTCAAGATGAAATATCGATGCACCTCAGGTCAAAAAACTAGACACACCACTGCAACATCGAGCCAGTTATCGATGAGAAGGTAGTCTCCCTTATGATTGCTCGAGGTGGTCATGTTTAGTACCCTCGTTCTCTAACGAGTACCTATACTCTCGCTCTGATGTCTCCACATCGTAGACTTAAGACTCATCTATCCTAAGAAAGCGATCATACACTAACCTTCCAGATCGATCACCATCCTCATAATGATCCTACGATCAAGAGCAGTTTATGAGTTAATTATGATAATTTATGTCTTACATTTTCAACTTTTGAAAATATGAATTATCATTACCATTAACTTAAAGGATGTATCCCAGATACTTTAAATACATACTATGATAAAAAATAATTTTTTATTAATTTATAGTCAAAATTATAAAATTGCTCCTAGAAGTGTATTACAATGTGTCAGTCAATCTGACTTCTAGGGCACACATCTAACAAACTTTCACTTGATCTAAAGCTAATTGACTACAAATCTAAATCCCATCTTCTTTAAGTAGGCTTCGATCTTCTGCTGGCTCAATGGATTCGTTAGTGGGTCAGTCGCATTATCTATGGTGTCAATTCTCTTAATCTCAACATATCTCTTCTCAAGGTAATCATGGATGAGGTGGAATTATTACTCGATCTGTTTGAATTTTTTATGAGACCTCGACTTCTTAGCTAGGACTATGGCATCATTATTATTGTAGTACAAAGGGATGGCATTCAATAGCATCACTCCAAGCTCTGCGGTGAACTTCTTATATCAGAATGCCTCTTTCATAGCTTTCGACGTAGTGATGTATTCTGCTTTCATGGTGGAGTCTACTAGCACCGTCTGCTTGAAACTTTTTTAGGTAACAGCATCACCATTGCATATAAACAGACTTTCAGATGTCGACTTTCGATCATCTATGTTGGACATAAAATTCGAGTCTGTAAACCCTTGTACCTAAAGTTCTTCATTATCAAAAACTAGAAATATATCCTTAGTTCTTCTTAAGTACTTAAGGATACACTTTAAAGAAGTCCAGTGCTCTTTGCCTGGATTCGATTGATACCTGCTCGTGACACTCATAACATGGGCAATATCAAGTCATGTACATAGCATGGCATACATGAGGCTCCTTATTGCCGAAGCATAAGGGATCTAACTCATGTATTCAATCTCCTCAGGTGTGCTAAGGCATATCTTCTTGGAGAGATGAATGCCATGTCTAAAGGGTACTAAATTTTTTTTGAAGTTTTTCATGCTAAACCTTTTTAGCACCTCCTTGATGTACATTTTTTATGAAAGACTCAGCATCCTATTCGGTCTATTCCTATAAATCTTAATTTTCAGAATAAATGATGCTTCTCCTAGATCTTTCATAGAGAACTTTTTAAACAACCATATTTTGATCGTGGTCAACATGAAAATATCATTTCCAATTAGGAGGATCTCATCCACGTACAATACGAGGAAGACAACAACGCTCTTACTGATCTTTTTGAATATACATGGCTTCTCATTTTTGATGAAACTAAATGATTTGATTACATCATTGAAACGAGCATTTTAGCTCCATGATGCTTGCTTAAGTCTATAGATGGACCTTTACAGCTTACAGACCTTATGATCATTATCACTAGATATAAAACCAAATGGCATATAGATATCTTTCTCAATATATCCATTTAAAAATATCATTTTTATGTTCATCTGCTATATTTTATAATTGAAATAGACTGTAATAGCAAGCAATGTATGGATGAATTTAAGCATAGCTACTGACGAAAAGGTATCCTGATAATCAATGCCTTCATGCTGACTATATCCTTTCGCTACTAGCCTAGTCTTGAATGTCTTCATATTTTCATCTGCACCTATCTTTCTCTTGTAGATCCATTTAATTGCTTTCAAAATCCACTAGTGACACCTAGCAGTATATGGTGGCAATCCATTAGAACCGAAAGCGAATCTCTCGATGTAGTTACCTGATGATTAGATTCTTCTATCTTGAGCTCCGATAAGATTAGGGTTAAGGTGAACTTATCAAACCCAATATCCATCATATAAATTAATCATTCGATTCGAGTCCGATGTGAAACCATAATAGAAACTCTTTTTATCATCTTCACACTGCCATGGCCATGGGCTTATAGACTCATCCTCATGATCATCATAGGGATGCTCCTCATCTATCGAGGTAGATAGATTTTCTATTTGTATAATCTAATTCTTATAATGAATAAGCTATAGCCAACATACACCTCAGGATTTCAAATGATTAGGAGATCAAGTTATAGTATAGTCAAATTATAACACCCTCAAGGTAAAATGTCGATGCACCTCAAGTCAAAGAACCAGACACACCACTGCAACATCGAGCCAATCATCGACGAGAAGGTAAACTTCCTTATGACTGCTCGAGATGGTCACACTCAGTGTCCTTGTTCTCTAACAAGTACCTATACTCTCGCTTTGGTGTCTTCACATCGTAGACTTAAGACTCATCCATCCTAAGAAAGTGATCGTACATCAACATTTTGGATTGATCACCATCCTTGTAATGATCCTACGGTCAAGACCAGTTTATGAGTTAATTATGAAAATTCATATCTAAAATTTTTAACTCTTGAAAATATGAATTGTCATTACTATTAACTCAAAGGATGTATTACAAATATTTTAAATACACACTGTGATAGAAAAAAATATAAAATTACTCCTAGAAGTGTATTATAATATGTTAGCCAATTTAGCTTCTAGAGCACACATCTAATAGTAAAAACCATGGCTTTTGCCATGGCATAGGGAGGTGGCTGGGTGGACCAGGGGTGGCAGCAGGCAGACTATGGTGGTGGGTTGCGGGTGGAAGGAGAGCTCCTGCTGCCTGGCGATAGCTGCAGCGATAGCACCGCTGCACGCAAGCATTGGATTTGGCCGCATAAATAGTGGCTTCCACCACGATGATGGGGGACGATGCCCAGCCTACCACCCTCCATTGTGGCCTCTCCAGCGATTGAGACAGTGCCGATGCCTCACCGACGATCGATCAAATGGCGGCCATGGGGGTTTGAAGCTTTTAATCGAGGAAGACATGGGGAAGAAGGGGGTTTAGATATTGGGTTTCGTATCTTAACGAATCCTGATCTGAACTCGATAAGAAGCAAACCCATTTAATTTAGATCCAATCCATTAAGGCAAACGAGTTTTGGGTTTGATCCATTAAGGTTTTGGATTAGACCTGAACTCGTTAGTCTGAGATTTATTTAAAACTATTTTACAAATAAGTTTCTAAAAAATTTAAATTTTGAAAAGACCTTTAGGATAGTTTTGCAATTTAGTCCCTAATAATTAATAAATTGCATTAAAGTTCTTGCTGATTTTTTGAATATTTTTAAATCTGATATTTTATAAAAAGGCCTTTATTCTTTTGTTATTTATGGTTAAGTCCTTTAATTTTAAAGTTTTTGGTAAAATTGCTATAACTTGATCATTTTTTATCATACTTGAGCAATTTTTAAATCACTGAACTTATGCTGGTTTAAAAAATTTTATGATTAAGTTTTTTATATAAAATAAAATATTTAAATAATTAAATTATTTAATTATAATTTTGTTCACTATTATATTGTTCAAGTGTATTTTTATGTAGCACTAAAGGTTCGGAGCACTCTATGGATCTTAGATAGCTGAATCATTAAGGGCTAATAATTTTCTCTTATTATAGTTTTAAAATTATATAAAAATATATCTATTATAATTAATCTAGAAATGATTATTATTTGATACAAAATTAACAATAAAAGGCTGACTAACTTGAATTGCATAAAGATCAGGAGTTCTATATCCAAAAGTAGGAATAACCTCAAATTTTTGTAATCATGTTAGTCAACCACTGAAAGTGCAACTAATAAAATATGTTACAGTTTAAATATGAATTATGTGTACATACCATAATTACTATTTTTGTTTACATATTTCATATTATTATTGATTATGATTTATGTGATGCATGTTTTGGCATTGATTATTATATTTAAATTTATGATTAAATTAGTTGTGATACTTATTGTATGTTATGATTTTTGTCCAAAAATATTTTATAATTATATAATAAGTATTATTAGTAGAATTATATTATAGAATCTACATCATGATGGTAATTATAAACATGTTCTATTATTTATAGCTATGATCCCTGCTTCACTTTCATCATATCTATCTAACATTCTCATACTTAATGGATTGAATTATCCTAATTGGCATGAGCAGCTTCTCATTATTTTAGAATAGCTAGACTTAGATTTGATCCTTCGTAAGCATCAACCCAATCCACTTACCCTCACTAGTTCTCCAAATCATAAGAAATTATATGAAATTTGGAAGTATTCTAATAGATTATCTCTCATAATTATTAAAAATTCTATAGTGAGAGACATTAGAAGATTTATTTTTGATAACGAATCAGCCTCGGAGTATCTTTCCTCTATAGAGCAATAGTTTACTAGATCAAGTAAAATCTTATTTGGCACCCTAATGAACAAGTTAATCTCTATGAAATATAATAGATTTTTTGGAGTGCAAAAGCACATTTTGAAGATGCATGATATAGTTGAAAAATTAAATGATTTAGATATGATAGTATTTAAAAATTTTCTTATCTAATTTATTATTAATTCTCTTCCATCTCATTTTACCTAATTTAAGATTTATTATAATACACACAAAGAATTATAATCAATGAATGAACTCATCTTCCAATGTGTGCAAAAGAAAGAGAAATTGAAATAGGAAGGGATCCCAATTGTTCATATGATTTCACAGGAGCAACCTAAAAAAAGGCAAAGAAAGAAAATAAAGAATCCAGCAATCCACCAACAAAAAGTTTTCATAAATTAAAATATTTTTTCTGTAAGAAGAAGGGGCATATCAAGAAAGATTATGAGAAAAGAAGAAAATGGTTCAAAAAGAAGGTATTCCCTTATCACTTGTTTATTTTGAAACCAATTTCATTGATATTTCTTTTAATAACTGGCGGATTGGTTTGAATGCTGCAATTCATATTTTTAATTCAATGCAAGAATTTTTTTTAAGCTGAAAGCTAAATGATAGAGAGTGGTGGATCTTTATAAAAAATTGAATGAAGTCTAAGGTCATTACAGTGGAACCTACAGACTTATTACAGACACCAGATTTTAATTAGATCTGCATAATATTTTTTATATTTTCTTAGTATCTAGGAATTTAATTTTTTTATCAAAACTTGATATAAAAGTTATTTATTTATTTTTATAAATTTAAGTTTTAATTTAATAAAAAAATTTATTTTGGTCGGTATTGGAACATTATATAATGGATTATATAAATTGAATTTAGATTCTTATTTTGAATAATTTTTACTTATTTTAAATGTCAATATCGGAATAAAACATGGTATTGTAAATGAGAGTTCTTCAATGTTTGTGGTATAAGTGATTAGATCACATATCAAAGAAAAAAATGACTAGATTGGTTAAGAAAGGTGTTTTACCAAATCTATATTTTAATAATTTTGGTATATGCACTGATTATATCAAAAAAATAAATTAAAAATCATAAAAAATATGCCATTAGAAGTTAAAGACTCTTAGAATTAATATATACCGATATTTGTAACTATTTTATATCTTATTTTTTAGGGCAAAAATATTTAATCATCTTTATTAATGATTTCTCATATTATGATTATGTTTTTCTATTGCATAAATAGTCTGAAGCTTTGGAAGCCTTTAAGATGTATAAAGTTAAAATAAAAAATTAATTGGATAGAAAAATTAAGATTATGAGATCTGATAGGAATGATGAATATTATAATAGATATAATGAATCTAGCCATAATTTTAGACCTTTTGCTAAATTTCTTGAACAGCATGGCATTATAACATAGTACACTATATCAAAAAATTTTTAATAAAATAATGTGGCTGAAATGCATAATCATACCTTAATAGACATGGCGAGGAGTATGATTGATAATTCCTCATTATCCTTAAATTTAAAGGAAGAAGCCTTAAAAATTGCTATGTATATCCTAAATTGGATACTTAGTAAGGCTATTTTTAAAACTTCTTTTAAGTTATGGATGGATAGAAAATCAAATTTAGGCCATTTATATATTTGGGATGGTTCTACAGAGGCTCGATTATATAATTCATAAGAAAAGAAATTGGATCTCAGAACTGTTGTTATTTTATTAGATATCCAAAAAAGTTAAAAGATTTTAGATTTTATTGTCCATTACACATCACTAGAATTATTGAAACTAGAACCGCTAGGTTTATTGAGGATGCTAAAAATAATTATAGTGGTACTTCGCATAATATAATATTATAGAAAATAAGAGAATCTCTTCATATTATAGTAACACCTAGAGATATTCTACTTGAATCTACTTAACTTAAAATTATGAAACATCAATAGTTGATTGATACATTACTTTTTGAATAGACTGTTAATGAACCTGATCTGATTGAAAATAATCATAATAATACTAAATCTGAAATACTATGGAGATCTACTAGAACTAGAAGATCAACAATTTTAGATGATTATGTTATTTACTTACAAGAATGTGATTATAATATTAGGATGAAGAATGATCTAGTTTCATTTAAGGATGCCATGAATAACGATGATTCTGAACTTTGGTTAGATGCCATGAAAGATGAGATAGAATCTATAAATAAGAATTAAGTCTAAAAACTTAATTAAATTACCTGAAGGATTTAAGCTTGTAGATTATAAATAGATTTTTAAGATTAAATAGGATTTCAAAAGTAATATTGAAAGATATAACGCGAGACTTGTAGCAAAAAAATTCGCTCAAAAGAAAGACATTAATTATTATAAAATATATTTTTTTTATTTTTAAAAAAATTATTAAAAATTATTATGACATTAGTAGCTTATTTTAATTTAGAGATACATCAAATAGATGTCAAGACTATATTTTTAAATAAAGATTTAAAGAAAGAAGTGCATATGGAATAGTGATAAATTTCATAAATACATCGATAAAGTATTAATTTATAAATTAATTTATTTTTATTTTTAAAAATTAATATTTTTATTTATTTTTTAAAAAATATATTAAAAATAAAAAAAAAGCTTATTTTTTTAATTTAAATGAAGTAAATTTGGAGAAAATTTGATATAAATCAACTCCGATATAAAAACAAAAAGAAAAATAGAAAAAAATAAATTAAAATTAAAATTAAAAAAAATCAACTCAGTCAATTCGTCCAAACCTGTGGCCCAGCACTCGCTAAACCCAACCACTCGTAGAGCATCCCCGACCTAGCTAATGTCAGGCTGATGTCAAAACACATGCGGCTCACCGTGGATCGACATGCAAGGGTAGTTTAGTCATTTCAAAGGAAAGGCACGTGGCGACTAGATACGGTCTTAGGTGTGCTTGGTCTATAGTGGTCTATCTGTACAGTATTGCACCATCGGATAGTCCAGGATGGTCTCAGTCAAGGTCGAGTGGATGGCATCATTTCCTATTTTGATTCAAAATCCTTCAGCCTCTTATGCGCCATCCGACGGTTCACAGCACTCCTAACTATGATCCGATGGCTAGATCTCTTTCAAAGCATGATCAGATAGCTAATGAATGTCCCTGACTTGATTTAAACTTCTAAAGCTCCATCTAATGGCCAAAAATCCTCCATCAAGTGTGATCGGACGGCTAGAAACTAATCTGACTTGATCTGGGCTAATAAAAAGGATTTTTTGGTATTTTTTGAGCCTTTGGATTTCTATCAAATGGTCAGAAGACCCAAAACTCATGGAAGATTTAATTTAAAATGATCCAAGTAGTGTTTTAAATCGATCTACGCCTAGATTCCTCTACATATACCAATCTACATCCTACCTCAATCCTATATTGATTAACAACAAAGGATCCTTCTCTCCAACAATTATTTAAAGAATCCCAGGCCTCCAAAATTAATTATTTTCAAACAAGAAAAAACTATGGTACAAGATAGAAGCCATGCTTGATTTGATAGTTGCTTCGAGGCAAACGATGCTGAGAGAAAGAGCTTGTCTTCTATACCATCTTCACGCCAATATCGATCCGGGATCAAGATCATATATTTAAGTTTTTATTTATTTTTCTATTCTTTTTAAATTTTTTTATATTTAAATTTTAAATTAAATTTTAATTAATATAAATTTTATTTTTCTATTCTTTAAATTTTAGTTGTTTATTTTTATTGTAAGTAGATGCTAAGATCTAGGTAGTAGATCTTAGTACCTAAAATTTATTTTTATATTATTTAAATTTTTTATTTATTATATTTTTTATTTTTATTTTTAAACTTTAATTTTATTTTAATTTTTTAAAAAATTAAAAATTTTAAAACTAAAATACTGCTTTCTCTATAGATTCAATCTGACTCGCTACTTTCTACATATTTTTAATTAATTAAGATGTCAGAATTAAACTAATAAATATAGTGTCTTAATGACAACATCATGCCCTATCAAATTTTTATCACCATTTTTGGGAATAGCATGAGAATTAAAATTTTTAACCTCTTTAATTTTTTTATAAATAAAATTTTAATTTCTTTGATTTTTTTGTAAATATTATTTACCAATTTTTTTCTTGTTTATTCTACAGAAAAAGAAAGTAAAAGAACCAAAAAAAAAAATTAAGACAAGGAAGGAAGCTGTCAATCTTATTTTTGATGAGATCAATCGTAATCCTAGATCTTTTTTTTTTTATTTTATTTTTAAATTAATTTAAAAATATCCACTTAAATCTAATTAGAAACTTTATGACAAGAGTAGAAACTCTAATTGCTTAGAGTATCCATTATATTAGTTTTATTTTTATTTTTTTGATGATTGCTAGAGACAAGATAAGCTTATCAAGTTAAATTAGTTTCATGCATCTAATTTAGTTGCATAAAACTTCTTATTTAAAATTAATTATGCATATTCATCTCTTAAATTAATTTAAGGGCATAATCCATTAATCAAGTAAGATGGGGATTTGATCATCCTTTCTTAGTCTACAAACAACCAACCAACATCTCGCATTGATCTAAACTTTAATTTAAAATCAATTAGACATCGACTCTAGAAACTTGAGCTCATTAGGATAAGGAACCCTAAGAGTTGGATCAGGTTAGGATTAGTTAGTTTGATTGGTGCCTAAGGCAAGTGGTTCAGGGACTACATCCCAAAAAAAGATAGTTACTTAATTAGTTTTGTTAGTTTACCTGACCAAAATAATTAGTATTTAAGAAAATTAATAGGAGGACTCCCACTGATCTTATACTTATTTGATCAGTTGAGTGGTTGATCTTTTATTTGAAGAGCTTAAAGATGACCTCAGCAGTTAGGAGCTATCTAGACTTAGGACAACCCTTAGTTAGGATTGATTGCTTAACTTGATTGCTAGCTAAACATCAAACTTAATCAAAACTAATTATTCTCTCTCTTCTTAACTCTAGGACTCTTTAGGATCTCTTTTTTAGAACTCTTCTCTCTCTTTCTTCTCATTTTCTCCTCTTCTATTCTAAAAAAAAATTAAAATAAATTAAAAATAATAAAATCATAATAAAAAAATAAATAAAATCATAATAAAATCATAAAAAAACAAAATTATAAAAAATTTAAAAAATAATAAAATTATAAAAAATCTATTTTTTTTGAACCATATATTAGGATTACATCAGTACATGTATGGTAGAAGATCGCTTTTTCTGACCTAGCTGGATCCAATAATGAAATTGAATGGCTGATCCATATAATTAAATGACTGAAAATCCTAAAAAATCATCTAGATAGATGAAGAAATATTTTATTCCTTCCATCTATAATCCATTAACTTGTATCCAATTACCTAATATCCCTACTGGCCAATATAAGATCAAGCCGACTAAAATCCAGATGCTCCCATCCTTATATGAAAAAATTAATGAAGATTCTTATAAATATTTAGATGAGTTTTTAGAAATCTGCTCTACTGTGAAGATTTAAAATTTTATTGATTATGCTCTTAGACTAATCTTATTTTCTTTTTCATTAAAGAATAAAGTCAAGTACTGGCTTAGCACAATAGGAAGACCAATCCAAACTTGGGTTGAATTGCAACATGAGTTATTTAAAAAAATTTATTCCATAGGTCAAACCATTACCATGAAGCGAGCCATCACTAGATTTGCTCAATTTTCAGAAGAATAAATTCACGAGTTATGAAAGAGACTTAAAAAATTTCTTAGAAAATATCCACACCATAGTCTATCTAAGTGGCAAATTATTCAAGCTTTCTATGAGAATTTAGGAGATTAGTACAGATAGATGGTAGATGCATCTTGTGAAGGTGCATTCATAAATAAGAGTAAGGATGAAGCCTATGCCTTATTTGAAATCCTAAGTAAAAACTTAATCAACCGTGCTTCATTATCTTTCTATGAAAGATCGATTCCTTAATAAAAGCGAGCAGGAATTTATGATTTCAAATACGTAGAATCTAGTTCTAAAGTTGACTTGAATTTGATAGCATAAAAATTAGATAAAGTCGATCTTCTTGCTTAAAAATTAGATCAATTCCTAACTCCAAGTCAACAATCTCCTGCACAATACACACTACCTTCTAATTATCAGGAGATTTGTTTTATTTATGCCAGCCCAGTCCATCATATGAGTAAATATCCCACGGCTGTATAATTTTTACCTTTCATCCAAGAACAAGTTCAAGCTGCACAAGGCCACTCTAAGCCGGTTAATGATTCATTTTCAAATTCATATAATCCAAGTTGGAGGAACTATCCTAATTTTTCTTAAATATCTTAATAGACTCAGGCTCAGATCCAAATTCTATCTATATATCAAAATAGGCCCTAATATCAGAACTATGCCTATAATAGAGGTCAGCCTAGTCAGTCTACTCAGCCATCATACCCACCTTCTCAATAAATCAATCTAGTCGATAATAAGTTTAACCAACTACAACAACTAATTTTGACTCAACAGCAATCCATCATCAGGCTAGAAGTACAAATAGGATAATCAGCTGAGTTTACCATGAGCAGAGAACTAGGTCAATTACCCAGCCAATTGATTGCAAATCTCAAAAAATAACCCACCTAATGTCTACAAACTACCTAGATTTAGTCATCAATCTAATGTCCCATCTAAGAATTTTCAATTAGAGAGTGCCAACCCAATTTTTGAACTTAGAAGTAATAAGATTCTTGAAGACATATACCAAGATCAGGTGATAGAAGCTAGTACTGATGCTAGCTATATACACCACAAGAAAAGTTGCATACCTACACCTTTTAGTCACGTAAAGTACATACATGGTGTTGACACAGAAACTGATCGCCGTCGGAGTCCGCTGGAATGGAGGTCGATGAGGTCACCGCTGGGGACCTGCAAAATAAAATTTTGTTCGAAGTCGGTAGAGGGGTGGCTCCGATAGGACCCTCCGACGATCAAGTCAGCTCTGATCAATAGGAATGGAGTGCTCGGAATGAGTTTCGAAGCTTGGAGAAGAAGAGGAGAGCTTAGAGATCAGAGAGACTGGCCCGATTAGCGTATCTGGAGGGTCTTTTTTATAGCGAAGTTTGATGGTGACAGTTGCAGCCGCATGCTGGTGAGCTGCTCGAGGTTCGGCAGAGTCAGTCTCACGAGAAGGTGCCGTCTGTGGTGAGTTGATGGTGACAGCCATCGTCGCCTAATAGCGGGCCGCTATCGCTTGCGGCGGACTGATGGTGATGGCTGCAGAGTTGGTCGAATGAGGGGTTGAAGGCCTTCATCGTGTACCCATTTTGGAGGAGTTCGGACTCCTGAAGAGAAAGCTTGGAAGGAGTTCGACTCTTGCAGGCGTCCGGTTGGAGGTACGCGGCTAAGGCTCGACCACTGGAGAGCTCGGTAGGATCTCGATCGATCGAAAGGGTGTCAGAGAGGAGTCCGATTCTGAAAAAGTCCGTCCGAAGGATGTCTAGGATGAGTCCAGCTTTCGAAGAAGTTCGACTGAAGAGGAAGCTTGGAGGGGAGTTCGGCTCTCATAAGCATCTGGCTAGAGGAGTGTGGCTAAGGTTCGGTCGTTGGAAATTCGAAAGAAGCTCGGTCACTAGAAGTTCGACCGAGGGATGACCGCTGAAGAGTTCGATCGTTGAGAAGTTCGAAGGAGCTCGACCGACTGAGTAGTTCGGTCGGCTGTAAGGGTTTGGCTTAGACTCGTCCGTTGAAGCTCTTTCGTGGCTACTGGTTATCTTAGGCTGAGCATCGAGCTAGACTTCGATGGGAGCGGGATTTATCCCTAACAGTAGCCCCCCCACTCCCGAGCTCGAAACTCGAAGGAAGGAAGTGCAGAAAAGGCGACTGCCAAAGTCTTCTTCTGGACTCCACGTTGGTTCAGGTCGAAGTCCAGGGGAGATCTCATCTTCAGCAGTCGAGCTTTCCTCGGGAGAGATCTTATCTCTGACAGTCGAGGTTGAAGCAGGCACTCGGGAGAGATCTTATCTCCTACAGTCGAGCTTTCCTTAGGGGAGATCTTATCTCCAGCAGCCGAGCTTTCCTCGGGGGAGATCTTATCTCTTGCAGTCGAGCTTTCCCGCTTGGGGGATATCTCTTGCAACTGAGCTTTTCCACCTCGGGGGAGATCTTATCTCCTGCAGTCGAGCTTGAAGCGGGCATTTGGGGGAGATCTTATCTCCTACAATCGAGCTTTTCTCGGAGGAGATCTTATCTCCAGCAGTCGAGCTTTCCTCGGGAGAGATCTTATCTCCTGCAGTCGAGCTTTCCCGCCTCGGGGGAGATCTTATCTCCTGCAGCCGAGCTTGAAGCGGGCACTCGAGGGACATCTTATCTCCTACAGCCGAGCTTTTCTTGGGGGAGATCTTATCTCCTACAGCCAAGCTTTCCCATCTTGGAGGAGATCTTATCTCCTACAGCTGAGCTTGAAGCGGGCACTCGAGGGAGATCTTATCTCCTGCAGCCAGGCTTTCCTCGGGGGAGATCTTATCTCCTGCAGTCGAGCTTGAAGCGGGCACTCGGGGGAGATCTTATCTCCTATAGCCGGGCTTTCCTCAGGAAAGATCTTATCTCCTGCAGTCGAGCTTGAAGCAGGCACTCGAAGGAGATCTTATCTCCTACAATCGAGCTTTCCCACCTTAGGGGAGATCTTATCTCCTGCCGAGATTGTTGCTCGCATTAGGACGAGGTTCTCCTCGTGTTCCTAATGCGGCAATTATTGATTGCTTCTTTCCTATCATCGCATAGTTTTCGCATCCAGAAATGATATTATTGAATGGAAAGAATTTTATGGAAAGAAAGTTACTGACAACGCATCCCCAAATTCTGTGTTTCAGGGTCGTGGTAGCGTTGTTCCTCCGCATTCTCTCTGGCAGTAAGTCCCAGGCCGAACAACCTCCTCTATCTCATGCTAGCCTTCTCAATTTGGAGCAAGCTCTTGGCTTCATCGCTGGGAGACGACGAATCATCGATGTACCAAGATCCTCCCCGAGGTAATGCTGATGATGCCGTGAGGCGGCTGACCTTATAGTTTCTAGTTACGGCAGTGTCGTTAGCTGATCTTCTCCTGCTGAAGGAATTTACCCAGTCGCTCCTTCCTGACGAGCTCCTCAATTTCGTCTCACAGCTGAATGCATTCCTCAGTATCGTGGCCGTGGTCGCGATGGTAGAGGCAGTACTTGCTTCGATCGTGCTTATTTTGGAGAGACCGTAACCGTTCTGATCTTGGCAGCTGGTTCCTAACTTCGATGAGAATCTGAGTTCGAGGAGCATTGAGGGGGGCATAGTCTTGGAACCTTCCGGGAGGAGGGCTTCTTTGCGCCCCTCTGTCGGGATTTCTTCGATCGCGAGCTCGAGAAGTTCGGGCCCACCTGCTTTCGAAGGGAGTCCACGAGCACGGCCAAACTTCATTCTGTCTCTTTGGAAAACTTGCGAAAGAACTTCATGCCCTTTTATTGGAGATTCCTTGGAGTCATACTCGAGAGGAAGTCCTCGCTTGCCCTGGGGCTGTCGTGAGTGCGGCCGAACTTCATCTCATCTCCTGTGAAATCTTTGTAAGGGGCTTCTTTGGTGACATACCCAAGCGTGAGTTCGACCTCACTCGTGCCGAACTTCATTCTGAGGATGAGGTTTGAGGGGGGAGTTTGGCCTTACTTGCACCGAACTTCATTCCGATGATGAGGTTTGAGATAGAGTTCGGCCTCACTCGCACCGAACTTCATTTTATGGGAGGACTTCGTTCCGCCCTCGCTTGCACCGAACTTCGTTCCACTTTTCCGCAAAAGCTTCCGTGGGAGGACTTCATGCTTCTTTTGTCCGAACTTTTTTGACAACGAGCTTAAGGTGGAGCCCGGCTTAGCTTGCCCAAACTTCATTCCACCTCTTGTGAATTCTTTGTAGGGGGCTTCTTTGGTGACATACTCGAGTGGGAGTTCGGCCTCACTTGAGTCGAACTTTATTTCGATGACGAGGTTCAAAGTGGAGTTCGGCCTCACTTGCATCGAACTTCATTTCACTTTTCCGCAAAAGCTTCCGTGGGAGGACTTCATGCCCCTTTGTCGGGGCATCTTCGATGATGAGCTTCGAGGTGGAGTTCGGCCTCACTGGCACCAAACTTCATTCCGCGGGAGAACTTTATTCCACCTTTGCTTGCATCGAACTTCATTCCGCTTTCTCGCGGGAGGACTTCATGTTCTTTTGTCGGGGCTTTCTTGGTGGCGAGCTCGAGGTGAAGTTCGGCCTCACTTGCCCTGGGGAGGTCGTGGATGCGGCCGAACTTAATTCCGTCTCCTTGGACGCGGTCGAACTTCATTCTGCCTTCTTGCAAAACCTTCTTTCGAGGATGTTCATGCCCCTCTATCGAGGCTTCCTCGATGACGGGCTCAAGGGGGGTTCGGCCTCGCTTGCGCTACCGAACTTCATTTCTCTTTCTCGCGAAACCTCCCACGGGAGGACTTCATGCCCCTTTATCGGGGTCAGACTTCTCGACATTTCGATGGTGGGTTTTCTGGTGGGATCGCCACCGGAGGCTGCTGTATGGCCTGTAATGCCTCCGTGAGGCCACGAACCTGTCGGACAAGCGGGTTGAACTGCTTCACATCCACCGTGAGTATAGGTGGAACTTGAGCTACCGGGGTTGAAGCAGGAACTAACGAATCCGGACGGGATCGGGCCGCAAAGACCACCAAACGTCGAGTTGAAGCTCTCCTAAAAGCATCTTCTCTTCGAAAAGGAACTTCAGTGAGGAAGAAGAGGGATCTTTGGAGAGAGAGAAATCGTCGCTGAGCACTCTTTTAAGAATAAGGGAACCTCGGAGGCTTGGGGTTGCCCTTTCTCTAGCATCAATCTATTGACGTAGAAACTGATTGCCGTCGGAGTCCGCTAGAGTGGAGGCCGATGAGGTCGCCGTCGGAGACCTGCAAAATAAAATCCCATTCAGAGTCGGTGGGGGGTGGCTCCGGCAGGACCCTCCGATGATCAAGTCAGCTCTGGCCAATAGGAATGGAGTACTCGAAATGAGTTTCGAAGCTTGGAGAAGAAGAGGAGAGCTTAGAGATCAGAGAGATTGGCCAGATTAGCATATCTGGAGGGTTCTTTTTATAGCGGAGCTTAATGGTGACAGCTGCAGCCACGTGCTGGCGGGCCACTCGAGGTTCGGTGGAGTCAGTCTCATGGAAAGATGCCATCTGCGGTGAGTTGATGGTGATAGCCATCGTCGCCTGATAGCGGGCCGCTATCGCTTGCGGCAGACTGATGGTGATGGCTGCAGGGCCAGCTGAATGAGGGGTTGAAGGCCTTCATCGTATACCCATTTTGGAAGAGTTCGGACTCCTGAAGAGGAAGCTTGGAAGGAGTATGGCTCCCACAAGCATCCAACTGAAGGTACATGGCTAAGGCTCGACCGCTGGGGAGCTCGGTAGGAGCTCGGCCGACTGAAGGGGTGTCAGGAAGGAGTCCAACTTCTGAAAAAGTCCGTCCGAAGGGTGTCTAGGACAAGTCCATCTCCCAAAGAAGTCCGATCGAAGAGAAAGCTTGGAGGAGAGTTTGGCTCTCGTAAGCATTTGGCTGGAGGAGTGCGGCTAAGGTTCGGCCGCTGGGAATTCGAAAGGAGCTCGGTCGCTAGAAGTTCGGCCGAGGGACGACCGCTGAGGAGTTCGACTGTTGAGAAGTTTGAAGGAGCTCGATCAGCTGAGTAGTTCGGCCGGCTGTAAGGATTTGGCTTAGACCCATCTGCTGAAGCTCTTCCATGGCTACTAGTTATCTTAGGCTGAGCATCAAGTTAGACTTCGACAGGAGCAGGGTTTATCCCCAACACATGGATAAAAGATCAAATTTTGAAAAAAAAGATTCTATATACCTATGTTTATCAAACATGAAAATGCTATAATTAATTTTTAACTTACATTTAATGATTAAATATGGATAAATCAAATCTGCTAATGAATAAATATGGATAACTCAAATCTGCTAAAAAAATATACTAAGTATTGGCGCAGAAACTGATCATCGCCGAAATCAGCTAGAGCGGAGGTGGACGAGGTCGCCGTCGGAGATCTGCAAAATAAAGTCCCGTCTGGAGCCGATAGGGGGTGGCTCCAGTAGGACCCTCCGATGATCAAGTCAGCTCTGGCCAATAGGAATGGAGTGCTCGGGAATGAGTTCTTCAGAGCTTAGAAAGGAAGAGGAGAGCTTAGAGATCAGAGGTTAGAGATTAGAGGATAGCGTATCTGAAGGATCCTTTTTATAGACGGAGCTTGATGGTGACAGCTGCAGCTGTCTGATGGTGGGCCGCTCGAGGCTGCACCAGGTTTGATGCAGAGAGGATGGTGTTGTTAGGTCAAAAGTGACAGCCATATCGTCCGATAGTGGTGGACTGCTCGAGGTCTGGCGGAGCCACTGTAGCATCATCTGTGGCAGACTGATGGTGATCGTTCATCCAGCTTTAATAGTCATGGCTCTCAGAAAGCAGGCATTGATCGATGGACTTTGGCATATATTGATTCTAGGAGAGTTCGGCCAAGGGGAAGCTCGGAAGGAGTTCGGTTAGTGAGAAGTCCGGTCGGGGGACGACCACCGAGGGGTTTGCTGAGAAGTTCGATCGAGGGACGACTGCTAAGAAGTTCGATCGTTGGGAGTCCGAAGGAGCTCGACCAGCTGAAGGGACGGTCGCTTGAGGAGTTCGACCAAGGGACGACCGTTCAGCCACTGAGAGTTCGAAGGAGCTCGGTCGGCTGAGCAGTTCGATCGGCTGCAGGAGTTCGGTTAAGACCCATCTGCTGAAGCTCTTCCATAGCTACTGGTTGTATTAGGCTGAGCATCGAACTAGACTTCGGCAGGAGCGAGGTTTATCCCCAATAATAGTCCCCCCACTCTCGAGTTTGAAACTCGAAGGAAGGGAGTGCAGAAAAGGTGACTATCGAAGTCTTCTTCTGGGCTCCGTGCAAGTTCAGGTCGAAGCTCGGGGGAGATGAAGAGAAATCCTGATTTCCCAGATCAGGTTCGTTCAGATCGGATCGGATCAAGAGATATATTTTAAAAATTTTTTTCTTTGATCCTAATCAGATCTGAGATGTTTTAGATCTGATTATTATTATTTTAAAAATTAAAATAAAATTAGATAAATTAAATTAGATTTAATTTACCTTGATGTGGGTAATCCTATTATCCATTGATGATCCTGTATGCAGCGGAAGGTTCTGGATCTAGCCATGCAAGTGCCTGGCCTCTACTGGTATCCACTCAGGCTAGATCTGGAGATCCTCTTCTTCTCTATCATGTCTCTAAAAATCAAATCTGGATCTGATCTGGAGGATTTTCAAAATTTCTTTTGAAGATCAGCAGTCGTCCTTTGCAGCAGTGCAGCCTTTTAGCTTTCACTCGCCTTTCTTTGATCTGGATCGCACCAACCAAGAACCAAAACTCTTTTAGACGTGGAGAGGGAGAAGGTGGGTTTGGCATGGAGGAAGAGGAAAGAGGTAGCCTTGGGGTATGGAGAATTATGATTCAATCATTTCAAATTACACCTTGAGTTGGACGCAGGGTCTTATTTATAGACTAACTGTGATCCAACTCCTCTTCTTTCCAATCAATTACAACCTTTTGTGAAATCAGATCTAAATCTGATTGGTGGGAATAGAGTCCCCTAGATTTCTCCTTAGAGGGCACTTAAGATCAGTCAAAGTTGGTGTTGGGGATAAACCCCGCTCCTGCCAAAGTCAAGTTCAATGCCCAGCCTGATGTGGCCAATAGCCACGGAAGAACTTCGGCGGATGGGTCTTGGCCGAACTATTACAGCCGATCGAACTGCTAAGCGGCCAAGCTCCTTTGGACTTCCAGCGGTCGAACTCCTCAAGCGGCCATCCCTTCAGCCGGCTAAACTCCGTAGCAATAGTCCCTCAACCGAACTTCTCAGCTTATTCCTCGGTCAGACTTCTTCAGAAGCCGAACTCCTCCAAGACACCCCCTTCAGCCAACCGAACTCATTGGCGATCGAGCTCCTTCAAACTTCTAGTGGTCGAACTTCTATGGAAGCCGAACTTCTTACAGACTATTGATGGATTTCTGCAGGCAATCCCACTACTAAACGGTTACACGACAATAACGATCGACATTTATCAAGTCAATAACGATTGGCATTTATCAAGTCAATAAAGATCGGCATTGATTAGGATAGTTACGACAATCATTAATCAAGGCAGTTACAATAAGCTCCCTCTATAAAAAGGACCCTCTAGATACGCTTAGACCAGGTTCTAAAAACCCTTCTCTTCTTCTTTAAACTCTACCGAACTCCACACTAAGCACTCCATTTCTGTTGACTAAAGCTGACTTGATCATCGAAGGGTTCTGCTGGAGCCACCCTCCTTCAGCTCCGAGCGGAACTTTATTTTGCAGATCTCTGACAGCGACCTCATCGGCCTCCACTCCAACAAATTCCGACGACGATCAGATTCTGCATCAACAGATTGGCGCTAGAGGAAGGGCCTCAAACATCCGAGGTTCCCTTGTTCTTAAAGGAGTGCTCAGCGATGATTTCTCTCTCTCTGGAGATCCCTCTTCTTCCTCACTAGAGTTCTCTTCCGAAGAGAAAATGCCTTCTAGGAGAGCCTCGACTCGGTGATCGACAGCCTCCGCATCCTGATCCCGTTCAGATCCATCTGTTCCTGCTTTGGTCCCGACCGCACAGATTCCATCTGCATCCACGGTGGATGTGAAGCAGTTCGACCTTCTTGTTCGACAGGTCCGTGGCCTCATGGAGACAATGCAGGCCTTACAGCAGCCCCTGGTGGCAACTCCACCAGGAAACCCACCATCGGAATGCCAAAAACCGACCCCAAGGAAGAGTACCAGGGTCAACGTACCCGTCACCCCTGAGAAGAAAAAATAGAGAGCCGAGGATCCATGTTTGGATCATGGTTCTCTTCTGGGGGAGACCTTCCCCATTTGTAGTCGGAAGCCCCCCAAGATCTGCAATCGAGACAACACCCTCGATCACAGACTGCGGAAGATGGACCGATGGATTGAAGAACTCGACCACGTCGCCCCGGCTCATCATGCCGACGTCTGCGCCGATCCCCCTTTCTCCCTTCAAATAATGTAAGAGCCCATCCCGCCGAACTTCAAGCTTCCTTAACTTGAAAGCTACGATGGGACCTCTGATCCGGTTGATCATCTAGAGGCCTTTCGGATCATGATGCTGCTTCACGGTGCTTCAGATGCCATGCTGTGCCGAGCCTTTCCATCTACCTTAAAGGGAGCAGCGAGGAACTGGTACTCGACGTTGAAGTCAAGTACGATCTTCTCTTTTGACCAGATGAGCAGTTAGTTTGCGGTCCACTTCATCAGCAACCGACAACCGAGCCAAGATTCTGATTCCCTAATGAACGTCAAGCAGAAGCAAGGAGAATCCATCCGGGCTTACGTCATCCGATTTAACGCCGCGGCATTGAAAGTCCGGGACTTAGACCAGTCTATCGCGATGGCCGCACTCAAGGGCAGCCTTCAGAAAAATAACTTGCTGTTCTCCCTAGAGAAAAGGTATCCCAGGGACTTCGCCGATCTGCTGGCTCAGGCTGAGAGATATGCCCATGCGGAAGAAGCCTTCAAGTTGAAGGACGAAGAAGCCTTAAGGAAGCGGCTGGCAGGCAATGAAGAGCCAAATGAAGTTCGGCCACGCTCATGGACTTTCTTCGATAGCAGGCGGGCCCGAACTCCTCGAGCTCACAAAGAAGTGCGAAGAAGCCCTTCTCCCAAAAGATTCTGCAACTACGCCCCCCTCAACGCTCCTCGAACTCAGATCCTCACCGAAGTTAAGAACCAACTACCAAGACCAGAAGGGTTACGGTCTCCCCCAAATAAGTGTGACCGAAGTAAGTACTGCCTCTACCATCGTGACCATGGCACGACACTGAGGAGTGCATCTAGCTCCGAGACGAAATCGAGGAGCTCGTTAGAAAGGGGCGGCTGGGTAAATTCATTTGACGCCAGCCTGAAGATCGATGAAGGGCACTGCCGTAACAAGAAATGATAAGGTCGGCCGTCTCACAATGTCGTCAACGTTACCCCAGGTCCTAGCGTCGAACCTAAGAGAAGCATGCTTCAAAGTGAGGAAGCCAGCATGAGATAGAAAAGGTCGTCCGCATAAAGAAGCACGAAGGAACAACGCTACCACGATCCTGAATCACAAAGAATTTGGAAATACATTGCTAGTAACTTTCTTTCAATAAAGTTCTTCCCTTTCAACAGTATATTATTTTTGGGCGCCAAAACTATGTAATGATAGAGAAAGAAGCAGTCAATGGTCGTCGTGTTAGGAACAGGAGGAAGACCTCATCCTAATACGAGCAGATCAAAGACCATCAACCTTGGTCAGAGATAAGATCTCTCCCGAGCGACCACCTCGGCTAGAGATAAGATCTCTCCCGAGAAGTTCGGCCAGAGATAAGATCTCTTTCGAGAAGCGACTTCAGTTAGAGATAAGATCTCTCTCGAGAAGTTTGGTTAGAGATAAGGTCTCTCCCGAGAATCAATCTCAGTTAGAGATAAGATCTCTTCCGAGCAACCACTTCGGCTAGAGATAAGATCTCTCCCAAGAAGTTCGACTAGAGATAAGATCTCTCTCGAGCGACCACCTCGGCTAGAGATAAGATCTCTCCCGAGAACCTCAGCTAGAGATAAGATCTCTCCCAAAAATCAACCTCGGCTAGAGATAAGATCTCTCCCGAGCAACCACTTCGGCTAGAGATAAGATCTCTCCCGAGAAGTTCGGCTAGAGATAAGATCTCTCCCCAGCGACCACCTCGGCTAGAGATAAGATCTCTTCCGAGAACCTCGGCTAGAGATAAGATCTCTCCCGAGAAGCGACTTTGGCTAGAGATAAGATCTCTCTCGAGCGACCGAGTCAACCTCGGCTAGAGATAAGATCTCTTCCGAGCGACCCTGTCAACCTCGATCAAATAAGGTCTCCCTCGAGCGATTGGGCCAACCTCGGCTGGAGAGCTTCAACTTCAACCTCGACTGTAGGAGACAATGTCACCCCCGATGAGCTCAACCTCCGACCTCGATCATAGGAGACGAGGCCTACCTCAACCTCGGTTGGAGATGGGATCTCCCTCGGGCTTCAACTTCAATATCAACTTTAGTCGGAGATGAGATCTCCCTCGAGCTTCGATCTGAACCAGCATAGAGCTCGAAAGAAGACTTCGACAGTTGCCTTTTCTACACTCCCTTCCTTCGAATTTTGAACTCGAAAGTAGGGGGGCTAGTGTTGGGGATAAACCCTGCTCCTGTCGAAGTCAAGTTCGCTGCCCAACCTGATGCGGCCAGTAGCCACAGAGGAACTTCGATGGATGGATCTTGGCCGAACTATTACAGCCGACCGAACTGCTAAGCGGCCAAGCTCCTTTGGACTCCCAATGGCCGAACTCCTCAAGCGATCGTCCCTTCAGTCGATCGAACTCCGCAGCAGTAGTCCCTCGATCGAACTTCTCAGCTTACTCCTCAGCCGAACTTCTTCGGGAGCCAAACTCCTCCTAGACACCTCCTTCAGCCAGCCGAACTCCTCAGCAGCCGAGCTCCTTCGGACTCCCAGCAGTCAAACTTCCAATGATCGAACTTCTATGAAAGCCGAATTTCTTACAGACTATTGATGGATTCCTGCAGGCGATCCCACTACTAAATGGTTATACGATAATAACGATCGGTATTTATCAAGTCAATAACGATCGGCATTTATCAAGTCAATAACGATCGGTATTGATCAGGACAGTTACGACAATCATTAATCAAGTCAGTTACAACAAGCTCCCTCTATAAAAAGGACCCTCCAGATATGCTTAGGCCAGGTTCTAAAAATCCTTCTCTCCTCCTTTAAACTCTACCGAACTCCACACTGAGCACTCCATTTCTGTTGACTAGAGCTGACTTGATTGTCGAAGGATTCTGTTGGAGCCACCCCCCATCGACTCCGGATGGAACTTTATTTTGCAGGTCTCCGACGGTGACCTCATCGACCTCCACTCCAATGGATTTCGACGATGACCAGATTCTGTGTCAACAGTTGGTTCTTAGGAGAACTCTAACTGAAATCCAAAAAGAAGATGGAGTCCCTGTCCAACAGGGACTCCTAGGCGCCTCCAACTTGGGCACATGCCAAGGGTGGCATGCGCCCTCTTCCTTACCTGGTTCTGGCAGGAGGACAGGCCCCCATCAACTCTCCAATAGGTGCGTGACACGTGGTTAAAAGTCAAAGTGTCAATGGTCAACATTTGACCAGTTAAAGGTAGACTTTTGACCAAAGTCAAAGAACAAGAAATGGCAGGTGACCAAAAATGATAGGTAATGTCTTACAAAATAAGACAACCTTTTCTGACTTGGACAACCTCCAGTCAGACCATATGAAGGCCTCTGATTGAGCACAAACTTCTTTGGCTCAGTCAGGACAACTTATTTATGATAGCAAAAGAAGAACGTTAGGTTCAATCGAGTGCTAGCACGATTTTCTTGAACCTAATTGAATCTCATTCAGATCAATTGAACTGGATCAGTTCAATTGATGATCACCAGATTCAAACCCTTGTTTGTGTGACCCAGTTAGGTTCAGTTCTGTATGGTAATGGGATATGTCATGATCTCTATCATCGACATCATCGAAACTCCTTTCGATGGATCAGAACTCTTCTGATTCGAACAGCTAGAATGATCGATCATCTAAATCATTCTAATTGCTCCCAAAATCCACCAGTGACACCTAGCAGTATATGGTGGCAACCCATCAGAGCTGAATGCGAACCTCTTGGTGCAGCTACCTTGTGTGATTAAGTTCTTCTATCTTGAGCCCCGATCAGATTAGGGTTAAGGTGAACTCGTCAAACCCTAGTTTCTATCATATGATGTAATCATTCGATTCAAGTCCGATGTGAAAATCTAAATAGAAACTCTTTCTATTATTTCACTCTGCCATGGCCATGGGCTTCTGGACTTGATTCTCATGATCATCATAGGGCTGCTCCTCTACCACCTGAGGTAGATAGATTCCATCTTGATGCAATCCAGTTCCTACAATGAACATGCTATAGCCAACATACACCTCAGGGATTCCATATGGCTAGGAGACCGAGTAATGGTGTAGTCAAACTATAACACCCTCAAGGTGAACTGTCGATGCATCTCAGGTCAAAGAACCAGACACACTACTGCAGCATCGAGTCAGTCATTGACGAGAAGGTAGACTCCCTAATGACTACTCGAGGTGGTCACGCTCAGTGCCCTCGTTCTCTAACGAGTACCTGTACTCTCGCTTCGGTGTCTCCACACCGTAGACTCAAGACTCATCTACTAAAGAGAAGCGATTGTACACCAACCTTCTGGATCAATCACCATCCTCGTGATGATCCTATGGTCGGGAGCATTTTATGAGTTAATAATGATTATTCATGTCTTAAATTTTCAACTCTTGAAAATATGAATTATCATTACCATTAACTCAAAGGATGTATCACAGACACTAAATACACATATGTGATAGAAAATAATCCATTTTATTGATATTAGTCAAAATTATAATTTTGCCCCTAGAAGTGTATTACAAGTGTCAGCCAATTCTGGCTTCTAGGGCACATATATCTAACAATCTCCCACTTATCCTAAAGCCAATTGGCTACAAGTCTAAGTCCCATCTTCTCAAGGTGGGCTTCGATCTTCTGCTAGCCCAACGACTTTGTAAGTGGGTCTGCCATATTATCTGTGGAGTTGACTCTCTTGACCTCGACATAACCCTTCTCGAGGTAATCGCGGATGAGGTGGTATCGCCGCTCAATATGCTTGGAATTTCTGGTGAGACCTCGGCTCCTTAGCAAGGGCTATGGCGCCATTGTTGATCGCAGTATAGAGGAATGGCATCTGATGGCATTACTCCAATTTCTGCAGCAAACTTCTTATACCAGAATGCTTCCTTCGCAGCCTCTGATGCAGCGATATATTCTGCTTCCATGGTGGAATCTGCTATCATGATTTGCTTGGAACTCTTTCAGCTGATAGCACCACCATTGCACATAAACAGACTCCCAGATGTCGACTTTCGATCATCTATATCGGACATGAAATCCGAGTCTGTGTATCCCTGGACTTGGAGTTCTCCATTACCAAAGACCAACATCATATCCTTAGTTCTTCTCAAGTACTTAAGGATACATTTCACAGAAGTCCAATATTTTTCACCTGGATTTGACTGATATCTGCTTGTGACACTCACAGCATGGGCTATATCAGGTCGTGTACATAGCATGGCATACATGAGACTCCCTATTGCAGAAGCATAAGGGATCTTACTCATGCATTCTATTTCCTCAGGTGTGCTCGGGCACATCTTCTTGAAAAGATAAATACCATATCTGAAGGATATTGTTGGGGATAAATCCCGCTCCTGTCGAAGCCCGGCCCGACGCTCAGCCTAATGTAACCAGTAGCCATAGAACAGTTTCGGCAGACGGGCTTCAGTCGAACTTCCAGCGGCCGAGCTTCTTCCAGCAGGTCGAACTGGTCAGCTCCCGAGCTTCTTCCGGACTCCCAGCGTCGAGACCAAACTTTCTGGGCGGCCGAACTCCTTTGGACTCCCCACGGCTGAACCCCTTCGGACCCATGGCCGAACTCCTTCAGATCGACTCCAAGCGGCCGAGCTTCAACGAAGTCCTCTCAGCGGCCGAACTTCTCAGCGGACGGGCTTTAGCGAAATCCCCAAGCGATCGTCACTCAGGAGCCCAAACTTCTAAGCAGTCGTCACTCGGCCGAACTCCTCTACGGTCGCCCCTCGATCGAACTCCTCAGCGATCGTCCTCACCGAACTTCGATCGATCGAGCTCCTACCGAACTCTCAAGCGTCCAAGCCTCAGTCGAAGTCCAACAGCCGGCCGAACTCCCAAACGGCCGAGCTTCGGATTTTCAGCGGTCGAACTCTTCAGTGGACGAGCCTTAGCTGCATACCTCCAGCCAGATGCTTATGGGAGCCAAACTCCCTCCTATCTTCCTCTTCAGAAGCCCGAACTCCTCGGAAATGGGCACACGACGAAGGCCTTCAACCCTTCATTCGACAAGCTCTGCAGCCATCACCATCAGTCAGTCCGCCATGGGCGATAGCGACCCACTGTCAGGCGGCGATGGCTGTCACCTTCAATCCACCGCACACGACACCATCCCGTGAGACTGACTCCGCCGAACCTCGAGCGGTCCGCCAGCATGCGGCTGCAGTTGTCACCATCAAGCTCCACTATATAAAGGACCCTCCCGATACGCTAAGGCTAAGCTCTCTGATCTCTAAACTCTCCTTATCTCTAAGCTCCGGAACTCATTCCGAGCACTCCATTCCTGTTGGCCAAAAACTGACTTGACCGTCGGAGGGTCCTGATAGAGCCACCCCCCATCGACTCCGGACGAGACTTCATTTTGTAGGTTCCCGGCGGCAACCTCGGTGGCCCCCACTTCGACAACCTCCGGCGATGACCGATTTCTGCACCAACAGATTGGCGCTAGAAGGAGGGCTTGAATCTTCGTGGTTCCCTTGTTCTTAAAGGAGTGCTCGGCGACCCTTCTCTTCCCTCTCTGGAGATCTTCCTTTTCTCTTTCGAAGAGAAAACCCCACCCCAGGAGAGCTTCGGCACGACGCTCGGTGGCCTCCGCGACCCGATCCCATCCAGGCCCGTCTGTTCCTGCTTCAGCCCCGGCGGCCTAGGTTCCACCTGCACTCGCGGTGGATGTGAAGCAGTTCGGCCTGCTTGTCCGACAGATCCGTGGCCTCACGGAGGCGTTGCAGGCTATACAGCAGCCTCCGGTGGCGACTCCACTAGCAAGCCCGCAATGAGGGCGCGAGGAATCGGCCTTAAGGAAGAGTCCAATCGCCCCTAGGAGAGAAACGGAAAGCAGAAGTTCTCCCACCGAAGCGGAATGAAGCCGAGCTTCCCCCCAAAGCTCATCATCAAGGAAGGGAACAAAGTTCTCCTGCGGAATGAAGTTCGGCATAAGTGAAACTCCGCAACTCATCGTCGAAATAAAGTTTGGCAGAAGGCCGAACTCCGAAGCTCATCATCGCAATGAAGTTCGGCACAAACAAGGGCGGAGCAAAGTTCCCCCCCCGTAGAATGAAGTTCGGCACGAGGGTGGAGGAAAGTTCTCCCATGGAACGAAGTTCGATGGAAGGCCGAACTCCTCAGCTCAACATCCAAATGAAGTTCGACACAAATAAAGGCGGAGGAAAGTTCTCCCACGGAATGAAGTTCGGCGGAAGGCCGAACTCCTCAGGTCATCATCAAAATGAAGTTCGGCATAAACGAAGGCGGAGGAAAGTTCTCCCACGGAATGAAGTTCGGCGGAAGGCCGAACTCCTCAGGTCATCATCGAAATGAAGTTTGGCAAGGCCGAACTTCCCTTCAAAGCTCACCATCAAGTTTGGCACAAGCAAGGGCGGAGCAAAGTTCCCCCGTGGAATGAGCAAAGTTCCCCTGCGGAATGAAGTTCGGCATAAGGGAGGCCGAACTCCATAGCAGATCACCCAAATGAAGTTCGGCCGCGCTCGAGACCACCCCAAGGTGATCGAGGCCGAACTCCCCCTCGAGCACGCTGCTACAATGAATTCACGGGAGGTGCGATGAAGTTCGGGCAAGCAAAGCCAACCCCCTCCCTGCGAGCAAGGAAGTCCGGACAAAGAAGCGTGAAGTTCTCCCATAGAAAGTTTCACGGGAAAGGGCAATGAAGCTCCGCGTAAGCGAAGCCCGAAGCTCACCACAAACGAAGCCCCCCGCGGAATGAAGTTCGGCGTAAGTGAAGCCGAACTTTCCTTTGAAGCTCTCATCGCTCAAGTCAGGCCAAACTCCCCCATCTCGAGTATGTCATCAACAAAACCTCCTACAAAAAATTCATAGGAGGCGGAGTGAAGTCCGGTGGCTAAAGCAAAGTCGACCTCCACCTCGAGCTCGTCGTCAAGGAAGTTCCCCCGCAGAAGGTTTTGCAGGGAGGTGGAATGAAGTTCGGCCGTGTCCAAGGATGCGGCATGAAGTTCGACCACGTCCACGATCTCGAGGCGCATCATCGAGGAAGCCCCGACAAAGAAGCAGAAAGTTCCACCGTGGAAGATCTCGCGGGAATCGGAACGAAGATTCGGAATGAAGTCCGGCAAGAGGAAAGCCAAGCTCCATGAAGCCCTCCCATGGAAGCTTTCGCAGGAAAGCGGAGCAAAGTTCGGCTTAAGTGAGGCCGAACTTCCTTTTCTCATGAAGATAGGTTCGGCGTAAGCCGGAAGTTCGGCGCGAACAAGGGCAGAATAAGTTTCTTCATTGGAATGAAGTTCAGTATTTCACAAAAGGTTAGAGGAAGTTCGATTGCACTAACGACCACCCCAGGAACGAAGTTCGGCCGCATTTACGACCTCCCCAGCACAAGGTCCGAACTTTTTGAGCTCGCTACCAAGGAATTCTGTGGAAGGTTTCGCAAGTTCGGCCGCGTCCATGACCACCCCATCTCAAGAGAGGCCGAACTTCACCTCGAGCTCACCACCAAGGAAGCCTCGACGGAGGGATGAGAAGAAGCCCTCTTCCCGAAAGGTTCCCAACTATGCCCCGCTACTCTAACTCGAATTATTGGTGAAGATAAGAGCCAGCCACCAAGACCTGAAGGACTACGGCCTCCCTAAACGTGCGCGATTGAAGCAAGTAAAGCCCCTACCATCGCGATCATGGCCACAACACTGAGGAATACGTTCAGCTCCAAGACGAGATTGAAGAGCTGGATGGGATAAATTCCTCCGATGCTAGTCTGAGGCAGGAGAAGATCGGCTAAAGGCGCTGCCGTAACTAGAAAAGACAAGAAGGTTGGCCGCCTCGTGGCGTCATCAACGCCACCCTGGGGAGGAGCTAGGAGCTAGCTACATCGGTGATTCGTCGTCGCCCAGCGACAAAGTCAAGAGAAGCATGTTCCAAATTAAGAAGGCCAGCATGTAATAGAGGAGGTCGTCTGGATGGGACTCGCTGCCCGAGAGAACTCAGAGGAACAACACCCCGACGACCCTCAAACGGAAATGTGCTGCGAGTGGCTTCCCCTCGGTAGAACTCCTAGTGAAGTCGAAGGCCCCGTTCACAAAGGACGGGATGGGGGAGAAGCACGGACGACGGTCCGAATGTGCCCCCACAGCTGGTTAGGAACAGGAGGAGAACCTCATCCTAGCA
The DNA here is from genome assembly GCA_006176705.1 of Cocos nucifera. Lineage (NCBI taxonomy): Eukaryota > Viridiplantae > Streptophyta > Magnoliopsida > Arecales > Arecaceae > Cocos > Cocos nucifera. The sequence goes on along the minus strand of QRFJ01000070.1, from coordinate 463,994 downwards.
TGAGCAAAGTCGAAGGCCCCATTCACAAAGGACGGGATGGGGGGAGAAGCGACGGACGACGGTCCGCATGTGCCCCCACAGCCGTTAGGAACAGGAGGAGAACCTCGTCCTAGCGTGAGCAAAGTCGAAGGCCCCGTTCACAAAGGACGGGATGGGGGAGAAGCGAGGACGACGGTCCATGTGCCCCCCGGTTAGGAACAGGAGGAGAACCTCGTCCTAGCGTGAGCAAAGTCGAAGGCCCCGTTCACAAAGGACGGGATGGGGGGAGAGGCGAGGACGACGGTCCCCATGTGCCCCCACAGCCCGTTAGGAACAGGAGGAGAACCTCGTCCTAACGTGAGCAAAGTCGAAGGCCCCGTTCACAAAGGACGGGATGGGGGGAGAGGCGAGGACGACGGTCCCCATGTGCCCCCACAGCCGTTAGGAACAGGAGGAGAACCTCGTCCTAACGCGTGAGCAAAGTCGAAGGCCCCGTTCCAAAGGACGGAGATGGGGGGAGAGGCGAGGACGACGGTCCCCATGTGCCCCCACAGCCCGTTAGGAACAGGAGGAGAACCTCGTCCTAACGCGAGCAAAGTCGAAGGCCCGTTCCACAAAGGACGGGATGGGGGGAGAGGCGAGGACGACGGTCCCCATGTGCCCCCACAGCCCGTTAGGAACAGGAGGAGAACCTCGTCCTAACGCGAGCAAGTCGAAGGCCTCGTTCACCTAAAACGAGATGGGGGAGAGGCGAGGACGACGGTCCCCATGTGCCCCCACGTTAGGAACAGGAGGAGAACCTCATCCTAACGCGAGCAAGTCGAAGGCCTCGTTCACCTAAAATGAGATGGGGGAGAGGCGAGGACGACGGTCCCCATGTGCCCCCACAGCCCATTAGGAACAGAAGGGGAACCCCATCCTGACGTGAGCAAGATCCGAGACCGAGCCTCAAAGTCTACGGCAAGTTCCACTATAGGAGATGAGATCGCCCCCAAGCGACCACGACAACCTCGGCCGTGGAATAGGAGGTCCCCCCCGAGTCAACTTCAGCTGATGGAGACAATGTCACCCCCGAGGAGCTCAACTCCGACCTCGACCGCAGGGGGCGAGATTTACTTCGGCTTCAACATCAGCTTCATCGACTTTAGCTGGGAACGAGTTCCATTCCAACTCCAAACATCAATTGGAGAGGAGGCCTCCCCCAAGCCTCAGCTTCAGCGTCAACCTTGGCTGGAGAAGAGACCTCCCCCGAGCTTCAGCCGCGACAAACGCGGGGCCTGGAAGAAGACTTCGGCAGTCGCCATTTTGGTACTCCCTTCCTTCGAATTTCGAACTCGGGAGTGGGGGGGCTACTGTTGGGGATAAATCCCGCTCCTGCCGAAGCCCGGCCCGACGCTCAGCCTAATGTAACCAGTAGCCGCAGAAGAGCTTCGGCAGACGGGCTTCAGCCGAACTCCCAGCGGCGAGCTTCTTCCAGCAGGCCGAACTGGTCAGCTCCCGAGCTTCTTCCGGACTCCCAGCGTCGAGATCGAACTTCCTGGGCGGCCGAACTCCTTCGGACTCCCCACGGCTGAACCCCTTCGGACCCATGGCCGAACTCCTTCGGACCGACTCCAAGCGGCCGAGCTTCAACGAAGTCCTCTCAGCGGCCGAACTCCTCAGCGGACGGGCTTTAGCGGAAATCCCCAAGCGGTCGTCACTCAGGAGCCCGAA